>CM076570.1:1293751517-1294328508 GCA_034641835.2 Pinus albicaulis | reverse complement strand
AGTCATTTTGTCTTTTTGTTCATGGTAAACCTGTAATGAAGTCTAGGGATATAACTTCCCTCTTCCATTCAGGCACTGGTATAGGTTGCAATAATTCTGTGGGATGTTGATTCTCCACATTAACCTGTTGACACTCTAAACATGTATTTAGGTATTCATCAATACTTTTAAGCATACCAGGCCAGAAATATACTTTTCTGATTTCCATCAACATTTTCTAGTATCCTGGATGACCCACGTAGTTAATTCTTTGGTATTCATCCATAATCAGTTCTTTCAAGCCCACACAGTTTGGCATGTACACGTTTCCTCTAAAGGTGAGCATCTAGTCATTATTTATTCCATAATCAGAGGTATTCCCTTGATTTCTAGTCTCTTCCATTTGCTGCCATAAGAATTGATATTCCGGATATTTTTGTGCTTCATCTTTTACTTGAGAAAAATACTTACTTTCCAGCTGGTTGCAGTGCAACTCATAAATGCAACGTATTTTTCTACTTAAAGAATCAACTACCTGGTTTTCCTTACCCTTCACATGCTGGATGTCCACATCAAACTCACTTAAAAATGCATTCCATCTCTCCTATCTTGAATTCAAATTGATTTGCTTGAAATAACTGTTCAAGCTACTATGGCATGTTTTTAGCACAAACCTTTAACCTAGCAAGTAGTGTCTCCAAACCCGGAGTGCATGTACTACTGCTGTTAATTCAAGATTGTAGGCTGAGTACCTTTTCTCATGCTCTTTCAACTTTCTTGATTCATATGCCACTACCTTGCCTTCTTGCAATAAAACTGCCCCAACACCCTCTTTGCTTGCATATGTACAAACTTCAAATTATTTGTTGGGGTCAGCGACCCTTAATATTGGTGTACTAGTTAAATGTTGTTTCATCTTTTGAAAACTGTTCTAACATTCAATATTCTACTTGAAAACTTTTCGTTTCCTCTGCAAAGAGGTAATGGGAAAAGAAATTTTGGAAAATCCCTCAATAAATCTTTGATAGTACCTTGCTAACCCCATAAAGGATCGAATGTCTGCCACATTCTGAGGTACTCGCCATTTGATAATTTTCTTAATATTTTCTAGGTCAACATCAATCCCTTCTACTGATATGATATGCCTTAGATATTGAATCTTTGTTTTAAAGAAATCACATTTGCTAAACTTAGTGTACAACTAGCGTTTTCTTAACATTTTAAGTACGATCATAAAATGTTGTTTATGTTCTTCTTGATTTTTGGAATAGATCATAATATCATCTATAAATATAAGCACAAAAATATCCAGGAAAGGATGAAATATTCCATGCATTAACCTCATAAATTTTGTTGGTGCATTTTTTAACCCAAAGGGTAATACCACAAATTCATAATTCCCTTACCTAGTACGGAATGTTGTCTTGCAAATGTCTTCATCCTTGATTTGAATTTGGTGATATCCATATATTAAGTCAACTTTAGAAAACACTGTGGCTCCTGTTGGGTGTGGAGCCTGATTATCTTGTTTACTTCGTATCACAGCATTGGACCCCTGTACCTTAAAAGGGGCGACATCACCACCCATAATTAATTGCTACCGTGGGGGGTCCAAGGGGGCGGCAGTGCTTTTCGGAGCCCCCCCCGGCAGGGATTTTCAAGGCAACGCCCCCGAAGCTAAAAACAGATGTAAAATTGCCTTGTAAAAGTATAGTAATTTCTAGTCAATTTGGGTCATTCATTAGGCAAATGATCTGACGGTAGAAGTTATGTTTAGATTAGGTTTTTTTTTACTAGAAGGCAACCCCTTGCTTTTACGAGGGTATTGTATTACGGCTATGTATTGTGTGTGTATTCTAGGAGAAAGAAACAGAGAGGGATATTGTGAGAGAGAAAAGAGGATGTTACAGTGGATCTGCTGTAGGTTTTGTCTCTTCATTTTTTTGGATAATAGAAAGGAAGGACTTGTTGTTTGGGGTGGACATAGGCCAAACTGGGTGAACCATGTATATCTGTGTCTCTCTGGTTTTATGTGTTTTGTGTGCTTGTATTTTCCACATATTTTATGTGTTGCATTGCTCCATAATATATAATTTTCTAACAACTGGTATCAGAGCCGAAGGTATATTTGGTTGATAAACTCGCAGGAAATAAGGGTTTCCTGGTTTGAGTGGGAGCAATGGCGGAAGATGGTAAGTTTAGGGTCGAGAAATTTAATGGCCAAAACTTCCCGATGTGGAAGATGCAGATGGAAGATTATTTGTATCAGAAATATCTATACCTACCATTAAGCGGAAAATGAAGAAGCCGACAGCCATGAAAAATGCGGAATGGAACATTCTCGATAGAAAGGCTCTCGGAATAGTACGTTGGTGAAACTATATGAAAAACCCTCGGCCTCAAACAAAGTATTTCTTATGAAATGACTATTTAATATGAAGATGTCGGAAGGTGGATCTGTTGCAGACCATTTAAATGATTTCAATACAGTTACCAGTCAGTTAAGTTCTGTAGGGGTAAACTTTGATGATGAAGTTAGAGCTTTGTTATTCTTGTGCTCATTGCCAAAGAGTTGGAATGGTTTAGTAATGGCCATTAGTAACTCTATCTTTTGATCTAGTACTTTAAAGTTTGATGATGTTGTCGGTGCTATCCTTAGCGAGGAAATGCGACGAAAAAGCTCCGATGAGACATCGGGTAATGCTTTGAGTGCAGAGTCTAGGGGAAGGAGAATGGAAGGAGGAAAGAGCTCGAGATATCGTAGTAAATCAAGGAAAGGAATATCCAACACCAAATTGGGGATAGTGTGCTGGAAATGTGGAAAGAAAGGACACCTAAAGAAAGACTGTAGATCTCAGAAGGGAAAAGAAGGACACACACAACAAGAAAAAAATCATGAAGAAAATGTGACAGGTGATGTGTTACAAGATGCTTTGATTCTTTCTTTCGAAAATTTTACTGATTCTTGGGTTGTAGATTCAAGGGCTTCATTCCATGCCACACCTGATAAGAATTATTTTCATGACTATGTTCAAGGAGATTTTGGACAAGTTCGTTTGGGTGATGATAAACCCTGTAAAATTGTTAGAATGGGTAAAGTTCTTGTAAAAAAATAGAATGGAAACCAATGGCTACTAAAAGAGGTAAGGCATGTTCCAGATCTGAAGAAAAATATGATTTCAACAAGGTAGTTAGGTGGTGAAGGTTGTGTTACAAATTTCACAGATAAAGCTTGGAAGGTTACCAAAGGAGCCCTGGTAATAGAAGAAGGCGAAAAGGTTGGTACATTGTATTTATGCAATGGTATTTCTAACTCTATTAATGCTTTAACTTCCAAAGGAGTAGATGCAGCATTATGGCATCATAGGCTCAAACACATGAGTGAGAAGGGGATGAAGATTCTCCACTCAAGAAATTTGTTGCCAGGTTTGAAGAATGTTGATTTGGATTTCTGTGAGAATTGCATTTATGGAAAATAGAAGAGAGTCAGATTTCTCAGAGTTGGGAAAGAAAAGAAGTATGAAAAATTAGAGCTTGTGCATACAGATGTATGGGGACCTGCTCAGGTATAATCTCTCGGTGGCTCTCGCGATTATGTTGCGATTATTGATGATGCAACTAGAAAAACTTGGATTTATTGTATTCAAAATAAATCTGATGTATTTGATACTTTCAATAAATGGAAAGCTTTGGTTGAGATTGAGACAGGAAAGAAGTTGAAGTGTCTCAGATCAGACAATGGAGGTGAATATTGCAGCAAAGAGTTTGATAGGTACTGTTCAGAGCATGGAATTCGTAGAGAGAAGACAGTTCCAAGAACACCACAAGAAAATGGTGTGTCAGAAAGGATCAACAGAACAATCATGGAGCATGCAAGGTGCATGAGATTACATGCATGATTTCCTTTACAATTTTGGGCAGATGATGTAGATATTGTTGTTTATCTGATAAACAAAGGGCCTTCAAGTTCCTTGGATGGTGGTATTCCAGAGGAAGCATGGATAGGTAAAAAGGTAAACTACTATTTTTTAAAGCCTTTTGGTTATGAGGCCTTTGTCAATATTAATAAAGAAAATAGAACAAACCTTGAGGAAAAATCAAAGAAATGTACCTTTATTGGATATGGTGTTAATGATTTTGGTTATCGCTTATATGATTATGAAGATCACAAAATCATTAGGAGCATACATCTAATATTCAATGAAAAGGTCTTGTATAAGACTCAGTTGCAGGAAAATAAATAGGAAAAATAAAGCAATGAATACACAGTTCTTGATGAGATAACTGAAAAAGTTAAGGTGCCTGAAAATAATAATAATCAACAACCACAGCAGTAGCAACCACCACAACAGCAACATGCACCTCAAACACCTGAAAGTGGTGTTAGAAGATCTACCAGGATAAGTAGACCCCCTTAATGATACTCTCCTTCATTATATTATTTATTGTTGACTAATTCTGGTGAACCCGGATGTTATGAAGAAGCAATGCAGGTTGAAAGCAGGAAGAAGTGGGAGCTAGCCATGGATTAAGAGATGGAATCCTTAATGCGTAACTAGTCTTGGGACTTAGTCAGGTTTCCTGCAGGTAAAACTACATTGCAGAATAAATGGGTTTACAGGCTGAAGGAAGAAGATGGAGGAAAATAGAGGTACAAAGCTAGACTTGTGGTGAAGGGGTTTGCACAGAAGAAAGGTATTGATTTTGATGAAATATTTTCCCCTGTTGTTAAAATGAATTCAATCAGAACTATTTTAAGTCTTGTAGCAGCGGAAGATTTACATCTTGAACAGTTAGATGTAAAGACAACATTTCTCCATGGAGATTTGAAGGTAGAGATATACATGCAGCAACTAGAAGGATATGAGGTAAAAGGGAAAGAAAAATTGCTGTGCAGGTTAAATAAGAGCTTGTATGGCTTAAAACAAGCTCCAAGGCAGTGGTATCTAAAATTTGATAAGTTTATGTCTAAACAAGGTTATACTAGATGTCACTCTGATCATTGTGTTTATGTAAAAAGGCAAAATTATTGTAGCTATATTATATTGTTATTGTATGTAGATGACATGTTTGTTGCAGGCTCTAACATGCAGGAAATAAATGTGCTCAAAATAAAATTGGAAAATTCATTTGCAATGAAGGATTTGGAAGCTGCAAAACAAATCCTTGGTATGAGGATAACTAGAGATAGGAAAAATCATAAATTAACACTGTCTCAGAATGAGTACATAGAAAATGTGTTGAAAAGATTTAATATGCAGAATGCAAAACTGGTTAGTACACCTTTTGCTAGCCATTTCAAACTTAGTAAGGAGATGTGCCCCAATACCCAAGAAGAAATGGAATATATGTCTAAAGTTCCATATGCATCAGCAGTTGGAAGCTTAATGTATGCAATGGTCTACACAAGGCCTGATATTGCACATGCAGTGGTTGTTGTAAGCAGGTACATGAACAATCCAGGAAAATAACATTGGACGGCAGTAAAATGGATTCTCAGATATTTGAGAGGTACCACAAATCAAGCATTATGCTTTGGTGGTTCAAACATTGCTCAACAGGGATATGTTGATGTAGATATGGCAGGTGACAGAGATAACAGGAGGAGCACTACAGGATATGTTTTTATTGTAGGTGGAACAGCTGTCAGTTGGGTTTGAAAAATCCAAAGTGTTGTTTCACTTTCAATAACAGAAGCCAAGTACGTTGCTGCTACAGAGGCTAGTAAAGAAATAATTTGGTTACAAAGGTTTATGGATGAATTGGGTAAGAAGCATGATATGGGCACGTTATACAGTGATAGCCAAAGTGCCATTCATCTTGCAAAGAAATTAGCATTTCATTCCAAGACTAAACACATACATCTCAAGTACCATTTCATATGGTCAGTATTGGAAGATGGAGAGTTGAAGCTGGAAAAGATACACACTAGCCAGAATCCTATAGATATGCTAACAAAAGTTGTAACCAGGGAGAAACTGAGAATGTGCTCAGTTTCAATTGGTCTTCAAGGATGACGATGAAGATGAGGAATAGCCAGGTCCAAAGAGGAGTCATTGTCCAGCAAATGAAGCAGTGGTGGAGTTGCTCAATCAGTCTCCAAGTGGGAGATTGTTGGGTGTGGAGCCTGATTATCTTGTTTACTTTGTATCATAGCATTGGACCCTTGTACCTTAAAAGGGGTGGCCACGCCGCCCATAATTAATCGTTGTCGTGGGGGGTCCAGGGGGGGATGACAGCGCTTTTCGGAGCCCCCCCTGGCGGGGGGTTTCGGGGGCAGTGCTCCCAAAGCTAAAAACAGATGTAAAATTGCCTTATAAAAGTATAGTAATTTCTAGTCAATCTGGGCCGTTCATTAGGCAAATGATCTGACAGTAGAAGTTATGTTTAGATTAGGGTTTTTTTCCCTAGAAGGCAACCCCTCAATTTTATGAGGGTATTGTATTGCGGCTGTGTAATATGTGTGTATTCTCGGAGTGAGAAACAGAAAGGGAGATTGTGAGAGAGAACAGAGGATATTACAGTGGATTTGATGTAGGTTTTGTCTCTTCATTTTTCTGGATAATAGAAAGGAAGGACTGGTTGTTCGGGGTGGACATAGCCCAAACTGGGTGAACCACGTATATTTGTGTCTCTCTGGTTTTATGTGTTTTTTGTGCTTGTATTTTCCGCATATTTTATGTGTTGCATTGCTCCATAATATATAATTTTCTAACAGCTCCCTTCACTTGATTAAACAGATCATCAATTCTGGGTAAAGGGTATTTATTCTTGATTGTTAGCTTGTTAAGTTATCTATAATCCATGCACATTCACATGGTTCCATCCTTCTTCTTCACGAACAACACTGGTGCTCCCCAAGGGGACACACTTGGAAAAATGTAGCCCTTGTCTAGTAGTTCCTGTAACTTCATTTTCAGCTCTATTAGCTCTCGCACACTCATTCTGTAAGGAGCCCTTGACACAGGAGAAGCTCCTGGCATTAAATCTATGGTGAAGTCAATGTCTCTCCTTGGTGGTAATCGAAGAATATTTTTTGGAAAGACATCCATAAAATCTTGCACCACAGGTATATTTTCCATCATAGGTGATTTTTCCTTGGAATCAGCATATCCTACTTGAATAACATAATTCTGGCATCCCTTCCTTATACATTTATTCATTTTGGACACTATAATTGGTCGTAGTTGTAATGGCTTTTTGACTCCCTGAATCTCCTTAAGTGTTCCATATTTCATTTTGTAATAAATAAAATTTTCCTTGCAGTCCAGTAAGGTCGAATGTTTTTTCTATCCAACCCATGCCCTACAAAACATCATAGGACCCTAATCACAGTAAATTCAAATCCACATTAAACTGATGTTCTGCAATTTCTAATACACAGTTTGGAATCTTAGCAACCACTTTTCTTTTTTCCCCTGTGGCTAGCTGTACTAGCCATGAGTTTTCAAATGTATTTTCTTTTAATTTACATAGTTCCACTATCTTGGGACTAACATAACACATACTTGCACCTCGGTCTACCAAAATAGAAACAGATTGAGTCAGTAATTTACCTTCCAACTCAATCATCGTTCGCTGATAATCTGACTATGGATCCTCCAATGTTGCGTTGCTAGGAGGAATGTTTTTCACCACATCTCCAACTATAGAAGCCTCCTACAAGTTTGCAACTCTATCATTCCTTTCTCTCTGTGGGAAATTTTTGTAGTAGTGTGCCTCACCTGTAATATCCCAAAATGGGGAAGCAACAATACATGAAAACAATAATGGAAGTAGTAGTGATAAATCAACTCATGAAATGTGAGAAGAACATATAGCCATAATATTATTATTATAGCAGAAAATGTATACAAGATCTTGAGGAAAGATTTACTCAAGATGGGCAAAATCAGCCTTATGAAACATGTACATAAAATATGAAGAACACTGCTACACAAAGAATGCCCAAGGCTATGACAGCATAGTTTTATTAAGTAGAACTGCTGCTGGAAACTTTCAATACATATATCTACAAATACATGGCTAATATAATGCCAAGAGTGAAGATATAAACTCCCAAAACCATTCCAAGACAATCCGGAGAGGATTTCCTGAAATATGCAAAAGTACAAAAATGTCGGAGTGTAGCCCTAGGGTTGAGTAGTAGCTGCAACTCAGGAACTAGATGGAGATGGTTGAAGATGATGCATAAGATGAATAGAACTCCTCCAATGGATCCTTTAGGTGAAAGGCTGATCCAATCACTGAATATATCACCCTCCAATGAAACACTGCAACCCTCACTGAAATAACATAGTCAAAGAGAGCGAATATGCTGTAGGTGATGGAAAATATGTTGGCCAAGTTCCAAGCTGTGAAATAAGCTCCTGAATCTCCCTCACTAATCACTCAAAGGAAGGAAAGCGTCCCCCTCTAAAAAACAAGCTCCGGAAGTGGTTTTCTCAACCCTCCACTGCAACACCCTCCAACACAACCCACCTCTAAATAGAAACTGAGAAATGAAGTACAAGCTCCCTCAATAGGCCTCTCAAGAAAGGAGATGGAATTCCTAAACAAGAAATCCTTGTGCTAAGTAGCACAACAATCTCAACTAAACAACTGAAGAATGCACAATAGTCATGCAGACCAAAAATTCAATAATCCATAACATGACTTGCTATGGCTGCCTTGCGCTCCTTATACACAAGTGGAAGCCTTCTCACCTTGGGTCCTACTCATTAGGGTTTCCTCCGCCGAGGAATATTTCTCCCACTATCACTGTGTTGTCTCCATAGATGATATCCACCTTCCATTCCAGTGATGTTGACTTGGTCAAACTTGACCTTGTCCACATGTAATTGCCCCTGTTCACACATGAGGGTGTGAAATCTAGCTATTATAATGATCCCCTTTCACATCATAAGGTATTTTATTTATTTTAGAAATTTATGGGCCTCCTTACCCGTTTATTCATCTCCTAGTTGTCAAAAGAAAAAATCAATGTTCCAATTAGTTGTTTGCTAATTTTGGAATATTACAACCCTCCCCTCTCAAATGTTTCTTGTCCTCAAGCAACTGCAAGGATATAACTGAGAAGTCTCCCGTCCTCCTCCTGTAGCATCCATTTATGATAAGCTCCTCCAAGGAATAATATGTTGTCTCATCAATAACTCTTTATATTTCCCCTCCCAAGTATGCAAGCTAGCTAAATAGATGTCATCATGAATAAGTATAGTACTCAAGGAGGAAAAAAGGTGTTGTTTAGAGGTCCCTTTGAGGCATGCGGTATGAAATGCATCGAGAATCATTATTCCCATGTGGATCCTCCATCCCCAAGCTATCATCCATACAAAATGAGCTACCTCCCAACATGGCAACTCCTAAAAATTTCCCTACACCTGTAGCTCCTGTAGAATAGGTGTGTTTTATAGCTGAATATGGTAGAAAAAATAGCCTAACCCACACTTTCCATCTCTCCACTTATGATAAGTGTAGAGTAGATGTTGATCTTGGGCTGCAATAATGTTTCCCTCAAGTGGAAAGAAGAAGTCTGGATCTCCAAAGATCTCCTCTCCAACGTTATGAATCATGCTGGCCCAAAACATCCCATATATAATGAATATGAAATCACCACCATATGGCATCCAAATGAAAGGAATATTGAAGGTTTCATGTAGTGTTGGAAGGTACCAATAGTTTCCCATGTAGTCACAGTGCAGTTCTTCTAACTACTGTTGCCAAACATAACATGGAAAACCATCTCCCATGCTCCCCTTGGAACATGTAATGTAAAATGTGTGGGGAATATCTTTCCCTTAGGACACATCTAACCAATGTTTCTCTCTTCCAATCATGTCCCAAATAAGGAAAAGAAATATATCAGCAAATGGAATCATGGTTAGCATCATGCTAGCTTCCATATGCAATAGGGGAGAAGGACAATTGTCCCCCAAATAAAACCAACGTATTTTTACTCTCAACTGCATTAGAAAATGGCATGTTGTGTGGCTTCCCAACCACTTACTTGCTGCCCCAATCTCCTCACAAGTTTGGAGAAAGTGTATGATGTATGGTGCAAAGTGAGCATGCTCTACATAAGATATCATCTCCTCAATACCTCCTAGGGAGTGGCCATCATCAATGTTGCTTATGGGCTCAAGTAAACCATGAAGTCTAGAAGAAATAATGCTCCTTATTTGAGCAATGTCCTGCACATATATGGTTAAGGAATGCACATATTCATTATATAAATCATTATGCAAACAAATAGTATCCTTGGCATATGCTTTGCCCCTGCAAATGGAGTGGCTTATAGATAAATCCCCTCTCGTTCTGAAAGAGAAAAGAGGTGGTTGTGTTAACTCCCCCAAATATTTATGTATCTCCTTCATCTCCACATGATCCAAGCATCTTCTCAAATGCTGATATATATCCTCCAAAAATCCTTCACAAATGTACCCCTCCATGATGGTGTTGTATGCTCTCATAGAATAAGTGTGGCTGAAAAGGAAATCTTCATGAGCTGCTTGTATTCAATTCTTTTTTAGCTTGGAAGCTCTAGGTAATAAGATCCTACCATGACAATATATGACCCCATCTCTGACTAAATATTCCTCCTCATGCAACTGGTCATCCAATATCATATAAGTAAAAAGATCCTTGGAATAATCCACCAACAACTGGAATTCCCAATATGGATCTATCCTCCATAGTGACAGTGCTGATGATCTATAAAAAATAACATTTTTCATATGTTTATCCTCCTCTTTGACATCTCCCATGCCAAAGATGCAAGTTGGAAGGCTTTTATCCTTCCCTTATTGCTCCTGCCACAGTGCAAATCTTGGAATGAGAGGGGGTAATGATGATGTTGGGAGAATGCCTCTCCTCTCCTTGAGTCTACCCAAGACTCTCGGTGTTGTATCAAGCTCTCCTAAGGTTCTCACCCCTCTGTAATCAATGAGTGGTGCCTCCAAATGTGAAGCATAGCTCACCATCTGTTGATTTGGTCGTCCCCTCTGTGAGATGCCTTCATGCAATGAGACATCAATATCAAGAGTAGACTGCGTACATGAATGGAAAGACTTGTCCCTGCCCTCACTGTGCAATCTAGTCTCCCTCTTTTGTGCATCATACCTCTGAAATAGATAGGGGTGTGTGCTCCTCATCAAATGATGTTGGTCATCCTCCCTATCTCATCCTTTTATCTGCATGGTTTCACAACCTGTCAACAATGGCATATGCTGATCATGGGTTGTGCCTTGATCTCCACATATGAGATCTTGGGGAACTCCTTGCAATAATACAAGAATCCCTCTTGTTAGAGAAAATGCTCCATCTACCTCTGCATGAGGTGCTAGATATTCTCTAGATATGACAGCGTTATTTCCCTCAATCATCTCTTCCTCCTTAATATGAATGGGAAACCTTTCAATAAGTGGTTCCTCCTTTGTAAAAGTGATATCCATGCCCTGTTGTCCAAGAATATGAGACAAATATCTTGCCTCTCCAATATTTTTCTGAAATGGGTTTGAGTTTATAGGTCCTTCCAACCAATGCAAAAGTTTGGTTTGTTTTGGTTTATTTAACTTCATCAAAGGTGCTTCAAAATGTCCTCCATCAAACCTTTCTACTAATCTCTTAGTGAACTTTTCATAAGAAGAAGTATTTTCCTTTTTTAATGAAAGGGACTCAAATATATACTAAGCATAGGCCTTACCTTCAAAATTCAGCGCTACGACTTTGATGGCTTCATATTCAGAAACTTGGTGCTGCTGCAAATAGGTGTGTAGCTCCTCCACCCAAGCTCTAGCTAAACATGTCGGTGACCCATAAAAAGTAGATAGGAAAAATCTACCCTTGTCATGCTACTTGATAATCTTCACCTTGATCTTGCAAAACTCTTGGAAGGTGATATGATCTCTAAACATCTTAGTGTGAGATTCATATTCTTGTATAATAACACTAAGAGTTTCCCTCCTAGACATTTCTTCTTCTTTTATCTCCCACATAGCAGATTTTGACATATGACTGTGTTGTGCATCATAATGTGTGGCTGCATGCTCACACTCATTATGTAAAAATCTAGATTTTACTTCATATTCAAAATCTCTTGGAGATTCTCTACACATCTCCCTTCTCATCTTCTTAAGATCTCCATGAATGCTCTGCAAAGTTTGAGAAAGAAGCTTTGAGAGCTTCCCTTCCTTCCTTCCTCCAAAAAATGGAGTCTTATTCTTGTCTTTTCTGTACATTTCTTCTTCTTCTTGTCTTATTCATAGCATAATGGCCGAGATGCATAGGCTGAGCCAAGATTATGCTCTGATACCACTGTAATATCCCAAAATAGGGAAGCAACAATACATGAACACAATAATGGAAGTAGAAATGATAAATCAACTCATGAAATGTGAGAAGAACATATAGCCATCATATTAGTATTATAGAAGAAAATGTATACAAGATCTTGACGAAAGAGTTACTCAAGATGGGAAAAATCAGCCTTAAGAAACATGTACATAAAATATGAAGAACACTGCTACACAAATATTTCCCAAGGCTATGAAAATGCAGTTTTATTAAGTAGAACTGTTGCTGGAAAGTTTCAATACATAGATCTACAAATAAATGGCTCATATAATGCTGGGAGTGAAGATATAGACTCCCAAAAACAATTCTAAGACAATCCAGAGAGGATTTCCTGAAATATGAAAAAGTACAAAAATGTCGGAGTGCAACCCTAGGGATGAGTAGCAGCTACAACTCAGGAACTGGATGGAGATGGCTGAAGATGATGTATAATATGAATAGAACTCCTCCAATGGATCCTTCAGGTGAAAGGCTGATCTAATCACTAAAGATCTCACCCTCCAATGAAACACTACAACCCTCACTGAAATAACATAGTCAAAGAGAGGGACTGTGCTGTAGGTGATGGAAAATATGTTGGCCAAGTGCTAATATGTGAAATAAGCTCTCGAATCTCCCTCACTAATATCCCAAAGGAAGGAAATCTTCCTCCTCTGAAAAATAATCTTTGGAAGTGATGTTCTCAACCCTCCACTACAACACCCTGCAACACAACCCACCTCTAAATAGAGACTACATTGTAGCTGAAGGAGGTAGCTTGCCATCAAGCCTGGATGTGGAGAAATGAAGTACAATCTCCTTCAAGAGGCCTCTCAAGAAAGGATATGGAATTCCTAAACAGGAAATCCTTGTGCTAAGCAGCACAACAATCGCAACTAAACAGCTGAAGAATGTACAATAGTCATGCAGATCAAAAATTTAATAATCCATAACATGTCTTGCTATGGCTATCTTGCCCTCCTTATATATAAGTGGAAGCCTTCTCACCTTGGGTCCCACTCATTAGGGTTTCCTCCACCAAGGAATATTCCTCCCACTATCATTGTGTTGTCTCCATAGATGATCTCCACCTTCCATTGCAGCGCTATTGACTTGTTCAAACTTGACCTTGTCCAGATGTAATTTCCCCTGTTCACACATGAGGGTGTGAAATCCAGCTATTATAATGATACCTTTTCACATCATAATGGATTTTATTTATTTTAGAAATGTATGGGCCTCCTTACCCATTTATTCATCTCCTAGGTGTCGAAAAGAAAAAGCAATATTCCAATTAGTTGTTTGCTAATTTTAGAATATTACATCACCACAGCCCCAACACTGTAGAGGTGGCTTGGTCACCTGTCCTTGCTCAGGCTTCCTGGATTCTTTCATAGGCTTTTCATCTATTGGCCATTGGGTTCTATGGTCATTTCTGCCAAATTTTTTACTGAGAGAATTCTGGGCAGAATTTTTAAAACTACTACTTTTGGCTCCTTTGAAGTTGGAGCTACTTTTATGTCCTTTCCTTGGCTGCCAAATTTTTCCAACTTCTCCCTCAGCCTTGGACTACTGATAGCATATTCAGGCCTTACGAATGACTTCATCCATGGTTCTGTGATTAACAAACTCAATACGCACTTTCATATGGGTCGGCAGGCTGCTCATAAATCTCTACACCTTAGCCTTTTCCTCTCGAAGATATGGAACATATCATAACAGGGAGGTGAACTTAGTTATATATTCATAAATAGTCATCTGTTCCAGTCTTAAGTCATGAAATTCCTTAGCTTTTTCATCATGGGATCATTCTGTCAAATACTTGTCCTTAAAGTATTACTGGAATGATTCCTAGGTGACATCTTGTTCCTCAATGTTGCGTACATTCTTTACTTCTTCCCACCATAGAGTGGCTTTCTCTCTTAGCTGATATATGGCCAATCTGGCCTTCAAGTTGTTGTTATATTCATACACCTAAAAATACTTGTTCATGTTTATTAACCATGCCTCTGCCACTTCATCAGCCTCACCATCAAATGTTGGTGGTTTTATTTTTCAAAATTCCCCTTGAAGCTCTACTTTTTTCTTCTTAACCTCTTGCTGATATGACAAATTGCCAGATTCTGCTTCATTGTAATTTTTGTTCTTTCTTCTCTGGGATGGGCTTCTTTCCACTCTGTCAGTGGTATTGTGTTTTCTTTGTAGCTCATCCTCTTCTTGCATGCCTCTGTCAGTACTAGGATGTTCCACTTCCTGGTTTTACTTGTCTGACAGACTCTTTAATATATTTTCATGCTCTTGCAGTAATATTTCGTTATCTTTTCAAACACACACCATTTCCTCCTGTAGTTGCTTTTCCCTGTTTAACAAGAAGTTGGTTTTGTGTTTTTATTCCTCTAGCAGTCTACTAGTCTGTTGGTGCTCATTGAAACTTAACTGAACCCACATTTCTAGGTTCATCATTGGTTGAGCTTGGGGTTCCCCGGTGTCTTGGGGGGTTTACTGTGTTATTCCTCTTCTCATGATGTTTCCTACTATGATGCTAAATTTTGTGCATTAGTATACACACAGCTTATCATTAGTTGACCCTTAGGCTCCTAGCATATGAACGTTGCTCTGATACCACTTGTCACAAACACAAAACAAACTAAAAAATCTACTTTTACCTTGATCTGAGAAATCTAACTATATAATTCCTATGAAATTTCTTCCATATTAATTAAAGAAATTATACCTAAGGGTTGTGTAGCTTTGAAATTATTATCTCGTCATTTATTATATTGGGTTCATAAAACCTTTAACACTAGAATACTTGTCACTTACATCATAGTAATTAGATTTTCGCATAAGACTGTTATCATTGAAATTATCAATTTATATTAACATGTTGTTGACATTACACTTGTAAATTTGTACCCAATACATACATTCATCCAGCTATGTCTTTTATCGAGGATTTAACTGGCATGTTGAGAAGTTAAGGTGGTAGGTTTGATATTAACTTCCATATGACAGCTATGACACCACTATTACTTGCAGCAGTCCTCGATAGTACTCGAGTCCATTTCAACCATTGGATTATTAGAAGATAGAGGGTTCAATCTTATAGCGGGATTTTCATCAGGATAACCCTGCTAACCCTAGATCCTTCCACCATTTTCTCTATTATGTCACGCCGAAAAGCTCTTCTCCTCAGACTCTCTTCGCTCTAGAGTTGAGCTTCACTATTAGTAATGGTTTCTTTTACAGTCCATTAGACGTAGTCTCCCAGAACTTTCGGGCTATGGTTAGAGAATAATACTTTCTACAGTGTTCTCTACAATGAGGGAGAGTTTACTAATAGCAAAAAACCGAGCCACCAGAGGAAATATGTCTCCCAATCACCCAGATCTCTCCTTCATGATCCCAAGCTCGCAAACTCAGAAATAGCAGGTATAGTACCCTTATTTGTTTGCTTGATATTGTTCAATACTTTTTCCTCTACAGGGTTTTTATGGCCATTATTTTATTTCCCTTTCTCTGTTTGAATCTACAAATTGTTGAACTAGAGAAACGGAGAAGCTCCCTCTTCTGGTAGTTCTACTCATACTCCATTTTTTAAATTTTGAATATTCAAAGTTTGTTGTTAATTTAAGTATTCT
This sequence comes from Pinus albicaulis, assembly GCA_034641835.2. Taxonomy (NCBI): domain Eukaryota; kingdom Viridiplantae; phylum Streptophyta; class Pinopsida; order Pinales; family Pinaceae; genus Pinus; species Pinus albicaulis. The sequence continues at coordinate 1,294,312,558 of CM076570.1, read as the reverse complement.
GACTACTCGAAGTTATACATGTTTACTTACTTGAGCTTTTCTTGTGCATCGTTGCAGTTAATAAGTGAGTCTCCCCATAGAACATGATTTACAAAGCTTAGTAATCAAACTTGGAGATAAATTTCCAGTTTGCCTATTGAAAGATTAAATTTCCTCTACAGGTACTTCTAGTTTTAATAAAACTCATTTCTAGCCTTGTAAAACCGTCAATTTCCAGTGAAAGGTTTACAGATTGGGTCCAATACACAAGTTAAATCCATTTCTTTTGATGTTAATAGAACGAACTCTTTCTGAGAGCGTTTTATATAGTCATCTTACAGCCACAGACTTAATGTAAATTATATTTTTTTTGGTTTTAGGATTTACAGTATGCAGAAGTCCTCCATTATTGTTACCACGTAAATTGTATCACATAAATTGTTTATGCCTCCTCCACACTGAGGCTGGACTGAGGTTAGACTAAGCTTATAATATTTACGTTTTCAGGTTATAAATGGATTTTACATTTCGGGTTATAAGTGGATATGCAAGCTTTGTTCTTACTTTTCCGTCATTTAAGAAGTTGTTTCCATATTTCGTTTCTTTGAGCTTTGACAAACAAGTACTCACAGTTCTCTGAATTTGTTTAATAGTATTTTCTTTTAAAGAAAAGTTTCTCATTAAAATATTTAGTCCTTTTATTCTCCTTGTTACAGAAAAATAAATATTGTACAATTATCCTCCGTCATACAGTAACTAAACTTTTAATGTTAAAGAATTAGTTACTGAATTCTTCATCTGATGTACATGTGTATATCTTTGCAGGGAATTTAGCATGTAAGGTACTCTACTGTTTTGTTTTCTTTAGTTCAGAAATCAGTATTGTTTTAAATATTCCTAGGGTATCCCTTGAAAGTGTAAATACTCTATTGTATTAATGTTAATGTTGCACAATATTTTTTTAAATACTCTCATTGTATCTCTTGAAAACGTAAATAATCTATTCTATATACTGTTCATGTTTTTTTATTATTTTTCTGTACAATTTCTTTCCTTCGTTAGAATTACTCCTCTCGCAAAGTTACTTATTGAACATTTGTAGAATATCGTTGTTCTTTTATTACTATTTTCTTGTAGTATAAGGTGACCGGACCACCCCAAAAACTATCCAAGTATAGTCACAGAGGAAAGAATGATGTATTTTGGGTTTCTTCAGTTACCGATGTTCAACAGTTCTATTCCGACTAAGAGGATAAATTGTTCTAATAACTTTCTTAATCACTCTAACAGAACCCAGAACTATCTTTACCTCAACTCTGTCACAGTTTTAAAACATTAGCTACACTATATATATGAATAAAGATATAAAAGCTGCAACATCATTACATATCCTCTATTCAAAATAATAACAATAGCTATCTCAGATTTTATATCTTCGTTCCCTTCAATACAATATCTAGAATTCGTTTTATTCTACCATTCTAATACAGTATCTGGATTCCAAATTACTTCTCAGTTTGAAATAAATAAAATAAATTTATCTGCACAATATGTTATCTTTCTTATGTTCCTCCCAACCTTAAGAGTGGCAATGACGTCCAACTCTTCCCCGTGCTTCCACTGAAAAGCTCAGGTTGGCAGTAGACTTGTTCTGCTATGACCTCAGGACTTGAGGTCCAGTCAAGCCAGAAAACTTCAAGAATACTGAGTGTTTTTCCAGTGGTCTATACCAGCTTAGGAAAATCTCCACCCTTCCTTACCCCATGAACAAAACCCCCGCTCCTCACTAGGATGAATCTCTTATCCCCAAAGGAGCAGGTAACTCTTCCAACTATCCAACCTCTTTTTAGTTCTTGGAACAACATTACCATCAAGCCTTTTTACTTTTACTTTTCTTAACTGAATTTATTATTTCATAATAACAAGATGGAAAATAAGTTTTTCCATCAACATAACAATTGTCTCATTCTTTTTTTTTTCCTAAAACAATATTTAAAAGTCATTTTAACTAGTTAACAACTAGTTAGCAATAAATGCAGTTGTCACACATAACTTAATTTGTTTCCCAATACCTACTATTAAATTATAGTTACAATAAATACTTAATATATGAACAAATAATTCCATGATGATAAAATTGTATTGGATAAAATGTTAAGCCCTTTTTATAAAGTGATATACACAAATTTTAATATTTATAAATAACTAATAAAATAAGAATCATATCAAATCAATCACTATTAGAATATATTATTAAAAATTCCTCACACTTCAATTAAAAAAATGAAATGAAATAATTCTCATTTTAAAATTTTTATTTTAACTTCTATTTGGATATAAATTAATTATATGACCACCTATTTTAGGTTAGAAGCTTCTTGATGAAAAATAATGAATCTGATTTTAAACCTTAATTAAAAAATAATTAGGGATAAATAAAAAATAAAATGTTTTAGATTTAAGGGAAAAGAAAAATTAAGTTAGAATGCTATACTAAATATTTATAGAAATCATAAGTTTTAGATTTATGTATTTTCAATATCACTTATTATAATACTTTATTTATAAGTTTTATAATGAAAACTATATGATAATGTTTTTTATTTATATTAACATATGCAAAAATAGTGAAATATCTATTTATATGACAAAAAAATTATTTACATAATGAGAACTAGTCACATATTAAAACTCTAATATCTTATTGGTTAAGAGAATACTTCAATATGGACATATATAGTTACAAATAATTAATATTATCAAATCATGCACATATATAATTACAAATAATTAATATTTTCAAATCATGAAAAGATTTGTATTAGGATGCATCTAAATTAAAGCACACATTTTTTAAAAATTGAAGTAAAATGTACATGAAAAAATTTACGGAGTAATCAAAATTGGTTATAGAATATCAAAATTGCTTATAGAATATTTAATGCTCAATATAGAGCAATGTTGTTTTTGGAACATGAGCAGTAAATGAACTATAACATGGTAATTGTTTATTGAGCATTAAATATTTACAAGATTCTTGTTTTTATATAGGGTACATCGGACAGAATTTTCATTATTTCAAAAACTTTAAGTGAGATAATGACCAATGAAGTTTTGGTCGACTGACCTTACCTATTGGGATTATTAACGCACGTGTTATAATATTCACAAATGTGGTGACACACTTTTCATTATTTCAACAACTTTAAGTGAGATAATGACCAATGAAGTTTTGGTCAACTGACCCTACCTATTGGGATTATTAACTCACATCTTATAATATTCACAAATGTGTTGACACACTTTTCATTATTTCAACAACTTTACGTGAGATAATGACCAATGAAATTTTTGGTCAACCGACCCTACCTATTGGGATTATTAGCTCACGTGTTATAATATTCACGAATGTGGTCATCTAGACAACTTGGGCTAGCTAATTTTTCTTTCCAAATTTTTTTTTTATTTCACAACACTCAAATAGTATTTAGTTTTCACTAAAATATTTACAAGATTCTTATTTTCATTTACGCTACATCTAACACACTTCTCATTATTTCAAGAACTTTATGTGAGATAATGACCAATTAAATTTTTGGTGACTCAACCCAACGAGGATATGGAGTGAGGTATTATAATATCCCAATCATCACTTAGCCTAGCTAATTTAGCTTAGTGAATTTTTCATGTATTTCCAAACACACAATACCTCAAACCAACTGCTTTTATTTCACAAAGCCAATAACTCTACGTAATTATATATATATGTATACAATTTAATTAAAAATTTATAATTCTCAAATCATAGAATTAAAATAGAATTTTTAATTTTGTATATTTACATAATTTGTTAATTAATATTTATATATTAAATAATTTAAATAATTTCATAAAAATAGTGTTTGAAATTTTTATTTAATTATATTTTATTTAAATTTTATATTAAATAATTTTAATACCATTTTTTTGTTTAATATATCATTGAATAAAAGAAAATATGTGATAACAAATATTAATAAATATTTCTTAATTTATTGGAGTTAAAATTGTACAAAAATATAGTATGTCATTATAATTTTATAAAAATATAAAAAAAATATTTTTATTTTAATTTTTTATATTATTTAATAATAATTATATTTAAAAATTATAAAATATTCTTAAACACTTTCTTAGATACAATTTATTTTTAAAAAATTATGTAATTTTATATAAAAATAATCAACATTTTATAAATTTAATAATTTCATTTTATATAACATGAAATTCCATTTTATTTAACATAAAAATGTTATTTTATATATCAAAAAATATTAAAAAATTAAATTATTTTATAAATAAGAATGTTTATGTTTAAAAAAACCACTAAGCATTCTCTTTAACATATTGTTTTTATTAAAAAATATAATTTATGCCATTTTTATTTGATTGAAAAAAAAAGATGGTTTAATTTTTATACATATATTTTGCATAATTAAAACTTTTGCTTTTGTTTTGTTTTTAAGATTCCACATAGTGATGGCAATATACAAAACCGTTATCATGTTAGAGAATTAGCAATCTAGAAAATTGTATAAACTTGTGATATTATAAGAAGTCAATGCTTGAAAAAGTGTAGTGCCCAAGAGGTTCCTTAAAACGAGGATTAGGGTTATTGCCAGGGTTGGCCACAAATTTGACATTGGCCTCAAGCACTTGAAATTGGATCCATGACTTTAATAAGTCGATAATATGAACAGAGGTTATAACCACAGTTGGCCACAAATTCGCACGAGGCACAAAAATTGGCTTGGGAGGCACAAAAATTGGCTTGGGGCATTTGAAATTAGGTGCATCACATTAATCTCTCGCCTTTACCATGCTCCAACTAGCCTCTCTGGATGAAAATGACCTCGATTACTGTAACACCCCCAAGTTCTATGCTTTTCAAATGAGATATTTGAACATAAATCCAAAGGGGAGTGGACCCCAGTGGATGATTATGGTGTGGATGTGGTTAATTATTTAATTATGAAAAATAAATAAAATATTATGTATGCACTATGACGAGATGAAAATGAATCCTATGCCTAATCCATGAGGTGATGGAAAAAGGAAAAAAAAGACTTTCCCCAAATCTTTCAAAAATCCTTGAAAGAAATTATTTCTAATTTAGATTTTTGAGGAAAAATATAAATTTCCCCAATGAAGAGGAGTAGTTGGGAAGAGGTGAAAAAATTTGGAAAATTTGAGGAAAAGCAGCGGCTAAGAGAGTCCCGAATGGGAAGCCTGAGCTAAGCAGGGGAATAAAGAAACTGCAAAAATTAGATGGAGAATTGGGGGAGCTTGAGGCTTGGGGAAAGCACAGCTTAAATAAGCTGCTCCAGAACAGATTGAGGCTAGTCTGTTCTGGGGAAGATCTCTGCTTGGGGGTGAATCCTGGGAGATAAAGAGGATTCTAAGGTTGGGAGGACTGGTCATAGTAGAGGTGTGCATGCATAAATTTGGAGATATCTGTAATTCTATGTTAAATATATTCCTTTATGTTTTATGAAATTGTGATGTTATAGTCCTTTATGCAATTTATGAAGTTGTGATGTTATAGTACATTATGTAATGTATGAATTGTTATGTTATGTTACATTTGGAAACTGTTAGATGGATTAATGGTTAAGTAACTTATGTAACTACAACTACAGCTATTGACAGTAGAGACAAATGGTTGGGGTTAGAGATGAGTACCTTGTAATAATGAGGTTTGAGATGATAGACCAATTGAGCAGCCAATATAATAACTATATATAGGTATAGATGGCTATCTTTTAAAGGAGTATTAAATTTCTGTGTGTATAAACAGAAGATGTTAACAAACCAGTAACCATGAACATTAAGTTCCCAACAACTAAATCTATCATAACAATACTGATGGCACAGAATTTACTGTGATAAATAACAGAAAGTAGGGAACAACAACCCTCAGCTATGTTACAATGGAAAGAATTGTAACAATTAGAATTTACAGTATTCTATTGAATGTAAAGGTACACATATAGAGGTAGCAGTTGAATCCTAACTAAGTACGAGGATCTAATACTAGAGATTCTAAACTATCCAATTCAATATTCTCTCCCTCCATTGGAGTGAAGCAAGAGGAGTTGTTTCCTAGTTTTCCCCTGGAATAGTTGAATCTGTACCCTAGTGTCTCACATGTTGAATGGTTATAACAGACAAATAAGGGGGGAAAAAGCATATTGCAAAATCTATTGTGGAATAACAGTTTGTGTGAGGGAATATTGTAAGCATGTGTGAAATACCATGAACATAGCATCTAGTTACCATCCATAGAACTACTGAGAAAGTAGTGGAGCAATGGTGGTGAACTGCGTAGAGATAGATGTAGGCGAGGAGGCATACATCTATACTTTGATGCTGAAACTTTAACATATTGAAATTATTAGCAGGCCGACAAAGCTGGGGAGTTTGATTAAGGGCCTAGTGATCATCCTGCACAGAAAACCTGAGAAATAAGAAGTCAACTATATAGATATATAAGTCTACTATATGAATTAGGGAGGTCAAGGCCAAAAATCCTCATGGAAATTCTTGTATTCCATGGTTGTTTATAAGTACTGAAAAGAATCTAAACCCCGTATAACAGTCTGCACTTGTAAGTGTTTCAATATAAAAACTATAATCTGTTATCGACGCATAAAGTGGAGAACATGTGAATTACGCTAGATGTGTATATAGACCTGTTATGACAATGAAAAAAACGAAATATGGGTTTGGGAGACGTGACAAATGGTATCGGAGCAAAGTTCAAAAATTTGGGCAAGATATGTGCTCACAAAGAAATAATAAACTGTTATAAATCTTATGAATAGTGAAAAATATTACTTCAAGCATACTTGCAGGACAATCAATTATCCCCGCAAAAAAAAAAATGAGCTAAAACACGGGGCAAATTTGAACAGTAAACAGTCTTGAAGGATATAGCTGCAAAAAATTAACCAAAGGGGACGAGTTACATGGTATGTCTTGAAACAAAATGAATTTTTTAAATATAGATTTATTATCAGTTCTACATTTATCAGCATGAGCTACAAGGAATACCCCTTTGCCATTCTGCATGGTTGTAGAACTTTAAAAGGTAAAATCGTATAGAATCTCTAAACCCTCGCTGGTTTAAATCTATAGATACTTATCTTCACAGGAAAAAAACTGGATGTGTTATGTCAAACTTGCTTCTGTTGTAATCAAACCATACCATTGGATATCTATACACAGTAGAAAGAGGTTGGCTTAAATCTGAAATGCTAGAGAAAACATTGTAGCAGAACTAAAGTACATGGTGCTAATCTAAAAAGAAGGAAGTGATCTTCGAAATGGTGCTAAAAAAAAAAAGAAAAAAAAATAAAAAAAATTATATAATAATTTTTCTCTATATGATTTTGATAACATCCATAAGTGTATATATTTTATTCCAATTCTAGCCTTACTCCTTGAAAACAAATATCATAGCAAGATAATTTATAATCAAGGTCTTTTAGTCACATGCTATTAAATACTTATAGGTATACTGCAAAAGAAAAAGAGAATGTAAGAGCAAGGATTCTAGAACTGGTATTCTGAATTCCTATTAAATCACAAGGAAAATCTACAATGGTTATAGTACTCATGGTAGTTATAGGGTACTTTGTATTTTAAATACAGTTCTAACCCTTGAAACCAATAATATGGCATTAGAATTACTCTATGCTGAAAATATACCTATCGAACATTATATATACCTTTAGAAAAAAAAAATATAACCAATGATAAGGGTGTGGATTTCATAACTAAGTCATATTCTTACTCCTTGACAAATTAGGACATAAAAAAAAAATAATAATAATAATATAATAAGTATCCTAATAAGGAAGGAAATTTAGAACAAAAGTCCTCTAGCCAAGCATTATTTAATATACAAGGGTTACTTCAAAAGATCTAGAATCTAATAGTGAGTACTTGGAAGATGTATTCATGATAAACCAAAGAACAAAACTGTAATACAGTAAGGTTAACCCCTTCTAGCCATTATAGATTGTATTGAAAAGTTAAAAATTTCCCCTCTAATCCTTAAGAGCAACGTTAGGATTTTGGAGTAGATTTAGGAGTGATAAACTTATCTATCTACCCTATCGAACATATGCATATACATTTAAAAAAAAACACATTTTCATATATATACATATATCCTATTCGATTATATATATATATATATGCGGGATGCTTGGAGCCACGATGATAAAGTGGACTCGACTTTATCTAAACGAAAATATGAAGAACAAATTTTAGTTATTAAACAAATATATATACAATCCTGTTGCAAGAGGAATTCGACTTTATATAAAAGAAATATATGAAAAGTCAACTTTGGTTATCAAACCGACCGATGCAATCATGCCGAATGCTTGAGTTATCATACACATGAACCACATCAAACAAAGGTGCCGAGAGTACTGAAATAATATAGGAGAATGACATAAAATAAACAAATGCGTTGAGAATCATTATTCATCTTACAGCAAATTTAAAAGTATTAACCGACGTGATAATAATCGAATAGGATGATAATGGTAAGTGGGTAGGTGTGTACCCTACGGCAACGTGATTGTGAAGCATGATGCGACCATGATAAACATCACTTCTGTGTGCAATTATAACGCAACAAGCATATGAATTTTACAATCAGGAATTTTCAAACTGTTACGCCACGATCCTTAGGGTTAGTCATAAACACTTAAAATAATCATGAAAATCCGTGTAGAATAACTTGGTATCCAAAACCAGAGGGATCGGCCGAGTCATATTCGGCTGTCGGTACTCCAATGTAATGGAGACGGAAAACTCCTGAACCAATAAACAATATTAATACGAACTATTATATTACGGCGACCATCACTTGCATAGATTGATAAAAATACCGAAATAATTCATGGGCCGAGGAGGTCTATGAGTTAAGCAGTAAAGAACCCAGCGTATTTGCGCCGGCTTAGTCGTAAAAATCTCCAGTACTCAGGTTAAAGGAACCCCGAGGCTTCCTGTAACATGCGACCCGGTCGCGCTAACAAAACCAAAACAGAAACCGGTCAGTGGTTGCAGTTAGGTGATAACACTGAAAACCTTTAAGAAACGCATATGTTGCCAATGCATACAGAGCCTGAATAAAAACGTTGAAGTCATAACATCGGGTTGTAGACAGAAAGTTAAGATGTATCAATAGAAATCCCTCGATTCATATTAACACGGAAGAGTTCAAGAGGTAAGCCATTATGGCAATTAAATCTCTAGGTTAAATAAATCACGGGGAAGATAATCACGTATACAATATTACGTTCGCTAGGGCATAGGCACACGTAGTAAATTTAACTTAACGGTTAACGGTCTGAAAAAAAATAAAAAAAAACGTATCTCAATATCGTAACGAAACAAATTCAGGAAATAAAGAAACAATAAGAGCAAAATAAACCCATGTTCCATTCGGTAAAGATCCATACCTGGGTCATACGATTCACTAAACTTCTGCAATGCTCGCCATTACCAGAAGTGGAAGGCCACACGGAGAAGTGAGGCGTAGGGATAGAAAACAATGGGAGAGGGACACAAACGAACTACCATTGTGAATGATGAGCAATGGCAGAAGCGAGGGTTAAAAAGAGGAAAACCGTAGTAGAGTGCCCGAATATACACTGAACAGGTGGTGGCGCGATATAGGGTTTGCGTGCAGAGCAAAGACTCGAACCCTAGTCGGCGTATTCGAGAGTGAATAAGAAATCTCGAAGAGGATTTGAGGGGATGGGCCACGCAGTACATCGTATCCCATCTATCTGTTTTTCCTGCAACCTTTGGTTCGATGCCGGCGAAGTTCGGCTAAAGACAGCTATCCGTTCTGAGGAAATGAGCTGCAGTTGTACCGTATAGCTCATGATGACACCTGCACACAGCTGATTGGGAAAAACGGTAAGAAATTCTACTATGAAACCCTGCCGTGGCCTGCTGGAAAATCGCCCTCTGCAACAAAAACTGACAATACGTAAAGCGCTGAGTACTTGAACGGTAAAATGCAGACCGTGGCATATACGAAATCTTTAAACCCTAAACATAGCGCAATAAAACCACAACAGCAAAACAATGGCCATATCAAAATAAATATACCATGAGAGATTTCACAGTTTCCTGCGGTGACAATTAAGGGAGCGAACTCCATCGAAGATGACCAGCGTAGAAATCAGGTCCCGGTTTAATATATGTATACATTTATCCGCCAGATCAAAGGTGGAAAGTTCGGCTACGACGTAGTTATTTCATGCGCGGGCATGAGCGTAGGTTTGGGCCCAATGTTTTCATTAACCGGAGTCTGACCGCCAAATTGATTAAATATAGTTGGCCTTCCAAGCGTAGAGGTATACGTGGTAAATAACGTAATGGTTGACCTATGAACGAACTCGCAGGTGGAGTTCCAAAATATCCATATCATCATGGTATAGATATATATATATGATTTTGGAAATGGTGCGTTCGCATAGAAATTGGTGCGTTAGGTTACACCTAGGCCCTCCTCATTACATAGTACTCATACACCACGTACACATAAGGGGTCATATATCTACTAATAAGTTTGGTATAGTTAAATAGTAAAAGGGGTCGAGTGATTATTACAAGGTAATTGTATCCAAGGAGTATATGTATAGAGTTGATATGAATATTCACTTTCATATATGATATTTAGTGGGTTTATAAAATATAATATATGGTTTTATATATATATGTCCAGAACCATTATAAGCGTATGGTATATTATAAAATGGGTTGGAGATACGTATAGAAGAAATATATACTTAGATATCTGAACTCAAGTAACAATAAGGTTTATACATCTATTTGTGTATGCTGCGAATATCTCTAAAATGATACATATATTTGTTTATATCAAATGATATGTCATTTTACATATATGCGTGTATATAAAACGATATGTCCTTATACATATATGTGATTATAAAAAAAAAATGATATGTATAATTACATAGTTACACATACATGGTTAACGAAGGTTGGGACATATATATATGTGTTGCATATAACATTATATATATATATAGGTGTGATGTATATCAAGTTATATATATATATATATATATATATGTTATATATATAAAAATGATATATATAAATGTGTGTTTAACAAAGGTATGGGATTAAGAATGATATATATATATCTAGTGATATATATGTATAGGAGCGAATGAAAGATAAGTATATATGTGTAAAGGGAGTTGGAGGAAAAGTAATGATAAGGTAACTATTTTAACAGATAGAACCCTTATATATATATGGTAATGTAGAAAATCGATGGGAACTTCATATAGTCCCTTTTATTATAATCATAGTTGATGTAAACCTATATACCCCTTTATTGTCTCAGTTATAATTAAAGAATGGTTAAATGAGTGGGTGGCATGGAATTCGAAAAAGGTGATATCTCCATTCTTACATGATATGAAATGAAAAAAAATAGTTAAAAAGGGTAAAGTATTCACTTTGTGGGTTTAATTAAAGGAGACTTTAAACTCTAATTTAAAAGGGGTGGAGTTAAATTAAAGTTCAATAAAAGAAAATTGAGAGGAGGCGGATTTTAATTAAAGTACACCTTAAACTTTAAATTAAAGAGGTGGTGTTTAAATTAAAGTTTAAGCTAGTGGATAAATTCCAGAGAGGTGTATAAGATAAAAAAAAAAAAAAACAATTTATATTTAATAGAGGTATGTTAAATATAAGTTGTAAAATCTCAACTGTCCTTGTATTGATTCAAATTAAAACTTTATAAGTCCATCACAAAGGAAAAATGTAATTTGGTACGAAGGTATAAAGAGAGTATTAATTAAACTCTTTGGATTAGATATATAGTATATATATGATTGGTGGATATATATACAATGTGGTGGAATTAGGAGATAATTTAAAATGAAACAAATTGCGTGGGACATAATTAAAATCCCCAAATATTATAATAAAATTAGTGAATTATATAACTTATAATAAACTATGAATTAAAATGCTTTAAAAAAAAAAAACACAGAAATGCAAAGGGAAGAACATATTTTATCATATGGCTGATTATTATTGCTCTAATTATGATTAAAGAAGTAATAAATACTATGGTGATAGAATAAGTGGTCCGAGTAGAATGTGAAGAAATTTTTTTTTAGGAAAATGTATAAATTGTGGTAATTCTTTGGAAAGTGGAAAATTGTGTCAAATTCTATTTTGATATTATCAAGTAGTAATGGGATGAATGATAGAAATTACATGCATTCACACTATACAATGTTGTTGGTATAAATTTTATGTAAAATTTCCTGAGTCTTAAATTCAAAGAAAGGGGGAAATAGTGTGAAATCATACAGCTACGAAAAAAAAACGAAAATGAGAAGATACTGGAGGTACAGCGATGAACTGTAAAAGGTAAGCATAATCATGCATATAGTACAATTGTTTTCATTCATTTATGAGTACTAATAAAAAATTGTCAAATTGGTTAGCCAAGTGTGTAACAGGAAATTGTACACTCTGGAAACAAGAAGGAAAAGGTGAAGAGAAATCACCTAGAAACTCCAGAAAGGCTGAATTGGACCAAGTTGAGGGAGGAAGCAACCTCACTAAAGAAACAAGAAAGGATAAGTAGTGTACGAAAAGTGCACTAAGCTACTATGAACCTGATCGGTTTGACTAATAACTGAAATTCTTAAGTTATTGAAATGTAGAATGTTGTTGTGGATGATCAGTTGTATGTACCTGACATTTCTTACATTGGTATGAATTGTGGATAGGGAAAACAGAATAAAAGATTTTCTAAGATAGACTTTTTGCGAGGAGGTAGAAAGAAAAGCAACTGCATAAAGCAGGAGAGTACTCTGCTGGAAACAAAGCAAAAACAACGAAGAAATCTTTGTCAAAATTGAAAAGTCAACGTTAAAGTGTAACACCGAGGAAGGTGTTGGAAAGGAGGGAAACTAATGGCTTATAAATTGCCTTTACCCTTGCATAGTAAAATTTCTGATATGTTTCATATCTCCTTGTTAGAAAAATATAATCTTTGTACATGATGCTTCTCACATTTTTGATTGGAATGTGGTCCGAATTGGAACTAGAAAGAGGAAATTCCTTAATAGGCTTAGTGAAAGCGAGAAGAAATGGAATTGCGAAAGTGAACAGTAGCTCGAGTAAAGGTGCAGTAGAGCACTTTACTGCTAAAAATCTACATGGCACCGAGAAGCTCAGATGATGGAAAAGCATTCATAATTATGTTCAAAATCAACTAGTAGATAGTTGTCAACACCGAGGACGGTGTTTATTTTCAGAGGGGAAATATGTAACACCCCCAAGTTCTATGCTTTTCAAATGAGACATTTGAAACATAAATCCAGAGGGGAGTGGACCCCAGTGGATGATTATTGTGTGGATGTGGTTAATTATTTAATTATGAAAAAATAAATAAAATATTATGTATGCACTATGACCAGATGAGAAAATGAGATCATATGCCTAATCCATGAGGTGATGGAAAAGGAAAAAAAAAAAATTTCCCCAAATCTTTCAAAAATCCTTGAAAGAAATTATTTCTAATTTAGATTTTGAGGAAAAATCTAAATTTCCCCAATGAAGAGGAGTAGTTGGGAAGAGGTGAGAAAAAGCTGGAAAAGCTGAGGAAAAGCTTAAAGCAGCTTTAAAGTCCCCGAATGGAAGCCCTGACTCATGAGGAATAAAGCATCCACACAGAAATTAAGGCCATAAAATTGGAAACGAGGCCGGGAAAGCACGAGCAAATATTTGCTCCCGGAACGATTGAGGCTAGTCTGTTCTGGGGAAGATCTCTGCTCGGGGGTGAATCCTGGGAGATAAAGAGGATTCTAAGGTTGGGAGGACTGGTCATAGTAGAGGTGTGCATGCATAAATTTGGAGATATCTGTAAGTCTGTGTTAAATATATTCCTTTATGTTTTATGAAATTTTGATGTTATAGTCCTTTATGCAATTTATGAAGTTGTGATGTTATAGTACATTATGTAATGTATGAATTGTTATGTTATGTTACATTTGGCAACTGTTAGATGGATTAATGGTTAAGTAACTTATGTAACTGCAACTACAGCTATTGACAGTAGAGACAAATGGTTGGGGTTAGAGATGAGTACCTTGTAATAATGAGGTTTGAGATGATAGACCAATTGAGCAGCCAATATAATAACTATATATAGGTATAGATGGCTATCTTTTAAAGGAGTATTAAATTTCTGTGTGTATAAACAGAAGATGTTAACAAACCAGTAACCATGAACATTAAGTTCCCAACAACTAAATCTATCATAACAATACTGATGGCACAGAATTTACTGTGATCAATAACAGAAAGTAGGGAACAACAACCCTCAGCTATGTTACAATGGAAAGAATTGTAACAATTAAAATTTACAGTATTCTATTGAATGTAAAGGTACACATATAGAGGTAGCAGTTGAATCCTAACTAAGTACGAGGATCTAATACTAGAGATTCTAAACTATCCAATTCAATATTCTCTCCCTCGATTGGAGTGAAGCAAGAGGAGCTGTTTCCTAGTTTTCCCCTGGAATAGTTGAATCTGTACCCTAGTGTCTCACATGTTGAATGGTTATAACAGACAAATAAGGGGGGAAAAAGCCTATTGCAAAATCTATTGTGTAATAACAGTTTGTGTGAGGGAAGATTGTAAGCATGTGTGAAATACCATGAACAGAGCATTTGGTTACCATCCATAGAACTACTGAGAAAGTAGTGGAGCAATGGTGGTGAACTGCGTAGAGATAGATGTAGGCGAGGAGGCATACATCTATACTTCGATGCTGAAACTTTAACATATTGAAATTATTAGCAGACCGGCAAAGCTGGGGAGTTTTATTAAGGGCCTAGCATCGTGCACAGAAAACCTGAGAAATACGAAGTCAACTATATAGATATATAAGTCTACTATATGAATTAGTGAGGTCAAGGCCAAAAATCCTCATGGAAATTCTTGTATTCCATGGCTGTTTATAAGTACTGAAAAAGAATCTAAACCCCGGATAACAGTCTGCAATTGTAAGTGTTTCAATATAAAAACTATAATCTGTTATCGACGCATAAAGTGGAGAACATGTGAGTTACGCTAGACGTGTATATAGACCTGTTATGACAATGAAAAAAAAAAAATATGGGTTTGGGAGACGTGACAATTACAGAATTTGTATTAACACCTGTGCACGTTTATGCCATGATAATCTTCCTAGGATACCCATTTTCATTTCTGGAGCTTCCTCATGTAGCCAAACACCTCGCTGTAGTTTGAATTTTAGAATAATCGAATTCAAACATTTAATGACATTGGAACAACTCAAACCCTAAAAGGAATACTTCTTGAACCAGTTATGAATTTTCTTTTCATTAGAGATAGCTATTACTTGGTATGCCTATCCAATGTCGATATATAGAAATGTGCTTCTCATGAATTAAGAATTGTGGTGAGCATCATTGATTTTGACTCATGCCCTTTGTTCAACAACAACTGCTAATTTGAAACTTTCTTTCTATTTGTAGTTATTTCAGTTTCAATTGTTGACGATGGAAGAGTTCATATTGATCTTCCCTTTCTTCTGTTCAATATGAATCTGAACAACCATTGGCGTAGTATTTTCAAGGCAAATCCCTTAATGTCTCAAATTCAATGGTGTGAAGCTTCAATTCCTTCATCGATCTCTCTTGCTAAAGACAATCTTATGAAGATGACCATGCACTGTAACTCCAACTTCCTCTTCCTTTGTTTGTGATGCCATCTTTATGATATCAATAATTAAAAGATATTGTCGGGGACGAATTTCCTTGGATATTAATACGCCCACTCTTTCTTACTCCACTTCCTACAAATGTGTATATGCATAGAAACAATAGGACTTCACCCACAGATAAATGCAACATAACATTCTATGTCTCATATTCAGATGTGCAATTGTAATAGAGTTAGAACATTATTTAGCTATACACAAATCATTTAATAGCAATTGGGTTTTGATGGAATGAAATTTGACTTCTAGCTTCGAGCAGGAAAATTTTAGGGCCAAACGAAACCCTAGATATGCATTTTTAAGCCGCATAACCTACTTTCATGGTCTAAGTCTGCCTCTTAATATAGTTTCCCACTGCTTTCAAGGGTGAGCCAAATTAAAGCGCCCATAGAATGGTCAATAATATGAATTCAGTAAAATATTATTTCAAATCTAATTAAAATATAAGGAACATAGCTTTGACAACTGTAATTTGTGCAAGTACATCATCAAAGAACGAGGAAAGGCGTCAGTGGGAATCAAAGCCTAGATGGAATAAAAAACTAGAACAGATCCATATCGTGGAGTCCATATTTAACTCTGGGGTCACAAACCCTACCAGAGATGAAATAGAGACAATAGAAGCTCAGCCCCAAGAGTTCGAACAAGTTCGTGATGCTAGTATCTTTTACTAGTTTCAGAACAAAAAGGGCAGAACCAAGCAATGGGAACACCATATTCACATTGGAGAGACCTCTAAATGTGGCTCAGAAAAGAGTAAGACTGGTCAGTCTAAAGAAATCATCAGGGTTTTTGACAAAACAGCTAATTCATTGGGTAACACTGGGGAAAACAACTCTTTTGTTGTGCGCTCAGTTGTCCACTCGACAAAACCATTCTCATTTGCAAATAAATGAAGTAATAAGTAATGATCAATGCAGTTACACTAACGTAATAGAAGCTACGGCAATAAGAAGGGGAATATTTAACAAAGGTACATGTACTAACACCACCAAAACACTATTTTCATATCCAACCTTGAACATACCTCTCGCCTCATTGTTTGGAAAAACTTTGAAATCCCATGTATATAAATATATAACTCAAATGAGCACAAACACCTAAAAGGCCTTTAAATTAGGAGATTGGGTCATGATTGTTTCTGTGACTACATATTTTTTTTCGATAGCATGGGCCATCCGATTTTACTGAATGAATAGGGATTCAAAATGGATTGCGTGCAGCATGGAACCATGTATTACATGGTATTCCTAATTCCCGTGGTGACTTTCATACCACTATATTTTTAGAAGTTTTCAAACTATTTGTAGAACTAACGTAAAATTTAACTTCACCATTGTGATTTTAACAGTCCTTTTATTCAACTTTCCATATATGAAATGTTATTCATCATTGGTGGCATTGTTGTCATAGTTCGATTTGGTAATGCATAGTGCTACTCATCAATGATGGATTTCCTATCTTGGTTCGATTTTCAATTTCATACCATTCGTTATCTAGGATCACATAAATTCTATGTCGACTCCTGGTAGTATATTTGCATACTGTTGCTTCTCTAATAATTATCAAACTTTGTGTTAGAGCTGGTTTTATATTTAACATTTGTTAATTTGTACCAGGATTATGTAGTCCTTTTTGTTGTTCTTTTGTGTTTATGGTCTTACATCATGCCCTTCATTTCAATAAAAGGATGGATATTACTGCACTTTCATATACACTATTTATAAATATGGAAGTCATTGTGGCTCCAAAAAGTGGAAAAGTTATGGTATATTTGAAACATATTTCTAGGTATTCTTTACCTAAATTTCCTCTAAATTTAATAATCACTTGGATTAGACTATCACAACAAGAATAGCCTTTGTCACAATATTTTTTATTCAACTATATCAAAAATATCACATAACATTCAACTGAACTCATTCCTATTAAACTAAAATAGTTACTACAAAGAATATTTTATATTTTACCAAATATAAGCCATTGCTTCTAAACCTAACTTTGTGAAAGGGAAAATATTGAAACATACTTCCTTTAACATTGTATTAATCTTATAAATTACATGAAATGGAAATATGCATTGAGATTTTTTACATTGTTAAGACGATTAAGATCAAACTTATAATTATAATTATAATTATGTTATTTTATATCACATTTTTAGAAGTATTGATTTTTTATGTTGAGTTTGGTTTTTTGGTATTTTTAATTAAAGTGGTTAAATTTCTATTTATATGGTATAGAAGAATTTGTGAATGAAAATATTGTTAGGGAATTTCTTTTAGAAATAGATGCAATATTTAATTTTAGTGGTAAGAATCTGCCCAAATCCAGTATAACCAAAGAATGAATTGGTTTGAGTTAAGTGTTAAGTGAGGTTTTGGAATAAATCCCATGATCATCCCCATGCACAATGAAACATTGGAAAGTTATAATATTTGGATAGTTCCTATTTCCTAATGCTAAATATGGTTGGAGGAATTTATGATCCCCCCTCTTCAAGAATTTTCCAATATGATCATGATTTTCTTCTTATGTTCTATTATATTGATCACTCAAATCAAAGATACAATATTTCTTCTGAGCCTTTTAATTGGAATTTCAACAATATATATACTTGCATTCTTCTGATATCAAATGGATGTAAAAGACAAGCCTTAATCTCTTATGTTGTCTAAGTAAATCAAAGATAAAAGACATCATAATTTCTACCAAGAATAACAAATGCTTTCCACTATGAAGAAGCCTTGAATTTGAAACAAATAAGGTGTTGAAATGATTTTAAAAATATCAAACTGGTATGTGGCTTATGAATAGATATCTATATATGATAGTATAAACAAGATAGATTGTAAACTTGGCTTCCAATAACTTACCCTCCTTAACAATGTGAACAAGGACAACCTCACAAAGTTTGGTACACCTTTGAAATTCACCATCTTTTTTAAATGGTCTAAAAAGAAATCCTTAGATAAGTGTTTTTAAAGCTCAAGTCAAAGAAGTGATTTATTATCTAATTAGAACAATTAAGGTTTTCTTAATGCTTTTTTTAGTACCCTTCTCTTTTTAGTATGATTTTAACATGAAGCTTTTCCTCCTACATGAGCATTGGGTAGAAAACTCAAATTTAGCAATTCCATATTGAAGTAAAAATGGCTCTCTCCTTTGGTAGGAAAGGCAAATACTCTTCTTGTTGCAACAATGGATTTTTATCACCAAATATTAAAGGTCTTAATCTAAAAGAACCATAATTTTTTATTCAAGAAATAAAAAGTAAAATGTAATGGAGATAGCTCAAAATTTCAAGTACATTATAAAACCTAACCTAGAGAAACAAATACACTCCTGATATTGAAAACTCAAAGCTAATTTGAATAGAAAAAAAATATCAAAGATTTTCATATTTAAATTGCATCTTCAAAAAAAATTTGAGAGAACAAAATTTCATTACACAAATATTTATGTACTTTTTAATGTAATATAGATTCTTATTTTGTTTTATGTACTTAAAGTGATACATCAATCTAACTAATAACTTCTTATAATTTAATATTATATATAAGAAAACTATTCAATTAATAACTTCTTATAATTTAATATTATATATAAGAAAACTATTCAATAGAAAAAATATGAAGTGGTAATAAACAAGAATTTCCATCACACAACATAATGCCCCTCATATTAATTAAATCTTCTCTTTTTATGGGCGGTCGGAAGGATGATTAATTATAAATATTTTGCGGAAATGAAGATTATGAATTATACTTTTATAATTCAATCATGTTCTGTCAAAGCTGCTGAATGTTGGAATATTTGTCTTTTATATAAAAAACGAAGATGACTAATTAAAAGATAGATAACACAATAGGCTTCGTTTGCTACATATGATGACTTCGACGTGTGAGTTAAAGTCGCACGCTGAATTTTTTTTTATCATGTATCGTTCCATTTGTTTTTCAGAAATGTTTTTCCCGAGGACGGGGGAGTAAGTGGGACAGACAAGTTTACAGATTCCAATCTTCGCCGACTTTAGCGTTAAATAAAAAAATGTATGTTATGGACATCAATATGAACATGTTTTTCCATATTGATGGGTGAGGGTTTTCAAATGTTTTCCCCTATTATGGACGAGTTAAGGTATGCGACACGGCATTTTGGTATCGTATGTTTTTCAATTTTTTTAAATAGATTTTTTTTAGATTAATAATTTTTTAATACAAAATAAATTATGTTTTATAATATTATAAAAGTATTTTATTAAGAATATGTGTGATAGTAGTATAAATTTATGTTTATAAGTGACCTTTTAATTGGAAAAAAGTATATGGATAAGAGTTTGTGTGTCCAAGTGATTGGAATTTCAATTTTTTTTTGGATATTTCTGAATAGGTGAAAAAGGTGAAAAAAAAATAGTAGTATATATTCATGAATTTTTTTACTATCTGAATATAAAATGTTTTTAAAATTTGTATTTTTGTTTTTTACATTTTATAAAGAAAGATGTAAATAAGAATCAAATTTGAAAAAACATTATTTCAATTTGAATGATTAAATTTTATTGAACATTTAGACATTGATAAATTAAAATAAGTTATTCTTTTATGTAAAAATAAAATTTATTTAAAACTTTCACACATAAAATCACTGAGTTGAGATGCTTATTCTACAATTCAGTACGAGGGATATGTAATTTCATTTGGAGTTGACACAAAAAAATAAAAATAGAATATTCTCTAAATAGAAAAGCAATGTAAGTTATGATAAATAAAAATAAAAAAACTAATATGCTATGCATGCTTAGTTAGTTATCCATTTGGTGTAATATAATTTCATGTAAGGTAATTAGATGTAAAAAAATGTGTGTGAGAAAGACATGGAACCAACAATTCTTTTTCAAAATTTGTTTTGCATCTAAATAAATTTTATCCTTTAGATTTGTGCGTAGATGAATCTATACAAATTATTTTACAAATCATTAATTATGAAAAAATCGATTATGTATCTTATTATTCTCTAAACCTAAATATTGTTAAAGCATATCAATGTATTTTTTAAATAATGAAAAAATATATCTTTTAATAATAATATCAAAGAAAATTTAATAATAATATAAATATATTAATATTTATATGCTACATCGAAATTCAAAAAATATCCAATTGAAAACCTAATTCTTTAATATAAATACAATAATTTGTATATAATAAGTTATATAGGTTTTTTTAACCAAAATAATTATCAAATATATTTCAAAATAAATTTAGAGAAAATCATATATAGATGTGACGTGAAAGTGAAAATGGTTTTGTTTATGCAATGACCACATTGAGAATATGAGGTAAATTTTTATTGGAAGAATGTGAAAATACTTCATTATCAAGATATTTATTTTTCAAATAACTAAATTAACAAATGAAGAATATTAGATGAGATTTTCATAATTTGTAAACTGTAACTAGTATAATAAAAGTAGATGTGACGTGAAAGTGAAAATGGTTTTGTTTATGCAATGACCACATTGAGAATATGAGGTAAATTTTTATTGGAAGAATGTGAAAATACTTCATTATCAAGATATTTATTTTTCAAATAATTAAATTAACAAATGAAGAATATTAGATGAGATTTTCATAATTTGTAAACTGTAACTAGTATAATAAAAGTAATTAAACTATATAACTCTTTAATTTGTAAAATGAAAATTATTTTTAATTTTCATTTTAGTTCTTTTATACAAAATAAATATCATAAATTTAATATTCAATTTTTACAATAAAAATGCTATATTATATTTTTTAATAGTTTTTTATATATAATTTTTTTTTTCTATTTTCTATACAGCTATTAAATTAATTCATGTCATTTAATAGTTTCTATATATTATATTATTTTTTCATAAGATCAAGAATATTGATAGATATTTTTTATAAACCCAAAGAGCAAGACGATATGGTTGATTCAAATTGTAATCATCCCATCCAATATTCCACTTTGTAATAAAAAAAAAATATTATATAAATTTGTTTTTGCTCGTTATATAAATATGAAATCAAATCAATTAAATTATTTTCTCAATATATAAAAGCTATTAAAAAAATTTGTCACATATTAATTTTTATAGATTATATTGTTTTGTTCATAAGATCAAAAATATTGATAAATGTTTCTATAAACCCAAAGAGCAAGAAGATGTGGATGACTCAAATTGCAATCATCTCATCCCTTCTTTATGAGGAGAATAAGAATCCACTAGAACTAGCATTTTTTTCACAATATCCACAATTAAATCTTAATTTTGATAAATATGCAATATATACAAGAATAAAGTCAATGATCATAAAATGCATTGAACAAAAATGATAAGGTTTTTTTATAAACTAATTTGCCATAATGTTAAAGATTCTAAATAATTATTAAAATAAAAATAATGCCAAAACAAGAATGATTAAAATATATGATTAAAAATTTCCTTGGATTTTAAATTAAAAAAAAATGAAATTATTTTCCTTTCAAATTTAATGAGATGTAATTTTTTATTTTTGACTTAAATTTGTATAGAAATTAATTGTATGTATTTTTAGTGTAGGTGAGAAGGTTGTGAATGGCAAAATGATTACTCTCATTTTAAACCTTAGTAACAAAGTGACTAGAGATTAATTTCATTTAAAAAATTTTCCATATATAAAAATTATAATTTTTGTTGTACCTTACAATCAAATTTGATTTCCAAATATGAGAATCAAGAAATTTATGATAATGTTTTTATTAAACTTATTTAGATGATAAAATATTTATTTACATAATAAGAACTATACATTTGTTAAAGCCTTAATATCTTATTGGGAAGGGACTACTAAGATATCATTGTTATTATGGAAACATGAAATTGTTTGTATTTTGGATGCACATAAGTTATAATAAATATACATTAAACCTTGGAATTAAATGATTCTTAGAACAATTCTTGAAGCCTTATTCTAACCACTTTCCTTTCCTGCCCTGAAAATCATGGAAATTCCTGCAAGATTTTAATAAAATCCAAGATTTTTGTAAATCCACGTTATAGCTATCAAACTTCAAAATTTTGGGTGTCCTTGACGTTTTTAAGGTGCCTAATCCATTTCCACCATCAACAACATTATTCAAGCATTTCTAGTATAAGATTTATTAAAAAAAAAATTGGCCCCTACCATTTTTTACCTTCCCGGCAATTCCTCTTCGTGGATAGACAACTATTGTTCACTAAAACTTTTACATTTACAAGATTCTTTAGATCCAATTATAGAGGGCATTAAATTTACAAGATTCTTTAGATCCAAACATAGAGGGAATTAAATACTCTATAACATAGTCACGTGTTTATTGTTCCCTAAAAATTTTACAAGATTTTTATTTGCACCCAAGCTACAACATACAAACTTCCCATTATTTCAAAGATGTTAAGTAAGATATCCACCAATTAAACTTTTGGCAACCTGACCTAGCCTAATTAAAATATAGAATCAAGTAAAATAATACCACAAATAATCTAGCTAATTTTACTTAATGACTTCTTACATATATTTCATAATATTCAATGACTCTAACTAAGTTCTCTTGCTATTTCACAACACCCAATAACTCTACTTAGCCCACTAAACACACTCTCTCTAGTCCTCTTGCTCTATGTTCAATGGCCACTTATGGGGCTTCACTATTGGTTGGTTTCTTGGTCTAGTTATCTTGTTGATGGGTTGTGAAAATTTTGTATAGCTATATGTATTTTGGGTAGCCTCTCTCCAGTGTTTGAGTGTTGTGGGGTTGTATGGATTTAAAACATATCTATTTGAAAGTTGTGGGGTTGTATGTAATATGCGATGGAGTCTTTGGGTTTAATGGGATTCAACGTTTTGTTGGTGTGATCACTGGTGTTGTTTGCTCATGAAAGGATACGTCTTTTATAGTTATCTCTTTAGAATATATGTAAATCTATATAAAACTAATTTTTGCTCAATATAAAGCTTTAATTTACTAAACAAGAAAAATACTCTCTTTATATATATAGAAAAGAAGAAAGACACTCTCTTTACATATGCTAAAATAAACATAAAATTGTGTAATAGAATTTTTTTTAGTATTTATAATACTCAAATCATCATTAACACTTACAATTTTCAAATAATAAAATTCCAATAAACAATTATATTTCTAATTAATTTAATATAAAAATAATTATTTTATAAAATATATATTTTAAAAAAATAATTATTATTATTTTATAAATAAAAACAGTTCAAAATTCTTAAACTATGTCTTTATTAAAAAAATCCTAATTTCTCATAAGGATATGTAAAATCTTTATTCTGCACCATCCATTTAACCTTTCGTTTCGTTTATGAAATTGCACATACAGATAACTACATAATTTTGTTTCGGTGATTGATCATAATATAGCCAACGCGATAACTAGCGATCGAAGACGATCGCTTACATCTGTCATGTCATATAGAGAAACAATCTGTCTTATAGGCTATTTTTAGCCTCGTGGATATTAAAAATTCTTTCTTTCTTTCTGTTACAAGGCAGTTGTCTACCCAGCCAAACGACAAGGATTCTATGGTTGCCAAAGTACAACCACAACAGGGTTCCGTATTACTAACGGTCCTAAACATGGTTGGCCGCAGAGTCGCCGAAAATTCTCATGAGACACAGAAATTGGCTAGTTGACCACAAATTCGCGTGAAGCACGTAAATTGGCTTGACGCAATTGAAATTTTGTGTATCACTTTAATTTCTCGCCTTTCCCATGCTCCAAGTGGCCTCCCTGGGCGGCAGTGGCCTCCAATACAGAATTCATATTTACATCTATGCGCGTTTTCGGATACCCGTTTTCATTTACGGAGCTACCTCGTGCAGCCAAACGGCTTGCTGTAATTTGACTTTTAGCAAAATCAAATTCAATCATTTAATGAACTTGGAACAACCCACGACCTAAAATGAATACTTGTTGAACAAGTTATCCATATTCCGGCTTCTGTCATTTGTCATTAGAGATAGCCATTACCTGGTATAGTTATTTGTGCGATACGACATATAGATTTGTGCTTCACTCCACAGGCCAGCCGATTTACTGAACGAATGGGGGTTCACCATGGAATGCCTGCACCATGGACCAATGTATTACCTGGTATGCATAATGCCCATACATATTTTCATACTGCTATATTTTCAGAAGTTTTAAAAATATTAGTAGAACCAAGGTAAAATTTAATTTCACTGTTGTGCATTTAACATTTTTTATTCAATTTTTCCAGATATGAAACGTTATTCATCAATGGTGGTGTTGCTGCCTTGGTTCGATTTGGAATTGCATAGAGATACTCATCAATGCTGGATTTTCCTATCCTGGTTCGATTTTGATTTCCTAGAATAGAGCAAATTCTAGGTTGACTCTTTCCTTATATTTAATAGTCCTTGTTAATTTGTGGGAGGGTTATATTGTCCTTCTTTAGTGTGTTTATGATTTTACATCATGTCCATTTGAATATGTAGTCAGTTGAACTCAGCCATATATATATATGTGGCTCATATATATATATATATATAATGGTTAACATAAAACTTGTTATTTTAGATTCATATTTCTAATTTATGTATATTTTTAGAATAATATTGAGATTTTAGTTCAACTATATGCAGAGTTATGTTTTTCAATTTTGTAAATAAAGTGGTTACACTATGTTTTATTGAATATAGAATAATTTATGAATAGATGCACTATTATAGCACTTTTCCTAGAAATAGGCCCAGTATCTAATAGTAGTGGTTTGAATCCACCCAAAACTAATATAGCTCGAAAGGTTTAAATCCACCCAAAACTAATATAGCCTAAAAGTAAATTATGTTTAAGTAATATTTTTTTCGGAATGAATCCTTGATTATCCTCTTCTACAATAAAAGTTCAAAAATCTATAATATTTTCGTACTTCCTAATGATGAATATGGTTGAAGGAATTATCGATTTTCTATCTTCTATAATCTTATAATCTAAGCATGATTTGTTTCTTATACTCTATTATATTGATCACTAAATCAAAGATAATATCTTTCTTATGGTACTTTTAAACCAAATTTCATCAATACATCTACTTGTAGTCTTTTAATATCAAAAGATATAAAAGGAATATCTTGATTTATTTTCTTGTGTAGGTTAAACGAATCTAAAAGTGATGCTAATTGCTACCATGCATGAAAAATGATTTTTGTTGTGAATAAAGGTTGAATTTGAAACAAATAATGCTTTAAAAATGCTAACAATATCAAAGTGTTCATGTAGCTTAGTAATATTTTTAAATATGATAAATCGCAAATTTTTCTTAGGACATTAGTATAAATAAAATAGAGAGTACATTTGATTTATAATAACTTTACCTCGTTAAAATTATGAATGGGTAAAACCTCACAAAGGTTTTTATATATTTGTAATTCACCTTTCTCTTTAAATCATCTAAAAGAGGTCCTTAGACAAGTGTTTTCAAAACTCCAGATAGATAGAGATTTATGATCTAGTTAGCTAGATTAATATTTTCTTCAACATATTATTTCTCCTTCTACTATGTTTCTCCTAGGAGGATTCCCATCCTATAGCATCATTTTGTGTAGAAACTAAATGGCCATCTCCACTCAAATCTAGCAATCCCAAGTAGAACATAAAATGGTTCTCTCCTAGTGCTTTAGAGATAACTACTCCTCATATTGTAGTAGTGACTTCAATGATCCAATAATGGAGGTATTGTATAAGAGATCTCAAAATTTTAAGCCAAGAATTAGGAGCTAGAACATGGTGGAGAATCAAAACTAAATTTGAATGGAAGGAACTATCAAAGTTATCATTACTAGAATACATCTTGGAAAAAGTGTCATCTTAATTGAAGATGATATATTTTCGAAAATCAGGGATGGGAAAGCTACTCATTTCTAGAAATATTTGTGGCAACAATGGCCTAAGTTCAATTGCCTATGTAACTCGAAAAAATTATAGGAATTTCTAACTGTACACTATTGGGAATCTTCATTAAATGATAGCCCTTAGAGGAAATGTTTGCCCCACTATAAGTGAGTTGCAAACATTGACCTTGCCATCCTCAATCCTTATAATATAATCCTAAGAATAAAAATTAAAAGATTCAATTAAGACCAATATTCTAACAAGAGGCCACGATGAGGAACCTCTTCATTGAAAGAATCTTATAAGATAATATCACGATCACATGATCAAACAATTAGTAACAATTGGGAGTATTATGGTAGTTGCATTTACGATCTGTAATAACTCTTTTCCTTTCATTTTTATTTTGAAACAAAATTCTTGCTTGGGATAAAATACAACTAAAAGGATTGAAGGGACCCTTAATTTCCAAGTTCTATTAGTCTAGGTTAGATACAATTAACCATCTCTTTAATTATTTCCATTTTACTTTCGAAATTATGGATATAATGCCACTTGTAAGATAATATGGCCATTCTAAAGTAAGCTTGAAACCAACCATAGAAGAAAGGATATATTTCCCTCTATCTAATTTTATTCGCAATAGAGCTCTAAATGATTAACAAGCTTCACTTGATGGGTTATGTGGAGAAAAAATAATAAAAGGACTTTTAAAAATTCTCTGACTTCCCTAGATCGAGTTTTCCACTGGATCGTTAAACTTGTTCATGAAAAAATATTGATCTTTTCCTAGGCTCGTCAATATTGGATCTACGATCCTCAAGAAATAAGGATGCTTGGGTTACTAGAGCCGAAAGACCTCCTCCCTTAATTCTCTTTTTATCTGTCTACCTCATGGTTGCATTAGCTTACCCTTTTTATCTCTTCCTCCTCCTAGTTTCTTTAGCTTAATTTTGATGGTTCCTAAGAAGGAAACTCAAGCCACCCCAAGGTCATTGGAACTTTCTAGAGATTATGAAGGGGAAATTCTTCATATTTATGTTGTCTTCTTGTCGAAAGATAAAAATAATGGGACAAAGTTATTTTCCTTGGAATAAGGTCTACATATTGTAGAAAACATTGATTTAATAAATTTATCATAGAAGGAGACTCCTCAATCATGATTCATACGGGAAAGAAACTTCAATTCAAAATAGCTCCAAAAAAATTATTAGATAGACTAATATTGGAAGGTAGTCTATATAGAATTTGCCAACTTTTGGCTAGAAACGTAACACCTATTATGTCTCTTATTAGAACTAATGGAAACAAATTTGTAGATAGGTTAGCTAACTCGTGGATGTAACATATATTTAATGAGAAGTGGTCACAATTTGAATCAAGATCATTAAGAAACTTGTGTGAGGAGATCATTATTTAGGATATTACTATGCATGGTGGGTTTCCATTGAGGCAAACCTATCCCTCACATTGGGATGAAAGGTAGAAGATAATGAAGAGGGGGCTCACCCCTCCCCATATATGGAATATATCATTGCATTATGGTGTGATGTCATAATTAATCATGAGCTCTAAAAGCGAGTTGTCTTTGAAAGAAATCCCAACTCTTGGTTTCTTCCTCTATTAGAAATAAGGGAAGTATGTCAACTAAGAGGAGCGTAGAGATGTATTGACCAATAAAGAGGTAGAACCTTGAGTACAATAGTTGAAATTTCTGCATGTTTGTTATTTATTGATAACTGTTTTGTTCATAGATATCATTTTCATCTCTTATTTTATTCACTTCACTTCCTTTGATATCTATTTTACTAAGCTTCTTGTGTATCATCCACATCTATCATGACCTATTTTTCCCTCTCCTATCCAGATTTGAGTAATCTATGGGTTTTTATCTAGAGCTAGAGTTTTTGAAATTTGGGGTCAGATTCTACTTGTTTGTAGAAGTCCAATTTAATTTATAGTAGTCTTGGCCAAAAATCTAAGGGATTATATTAAATTTCACCAGCTTTGATTTTTCCTTAGGCTTTTGGTTTGTTATTGCCTAGCTCTATATCAAGACCTTTATTTCATATAATTGTGGTTCTATTGTGGATTAGGAACAGTCACCCTTTTGGTGACAAAATCCCCTTTCAAAATTTTACCTCTTCAAGCTATAACATTAGTTCTCCATCGAAGGGTAAGGAATTTCTTGCTTTTTCTGGCACTTTTGGTGGAAGGTGTAGAGCTATTATATTTATTTATATGACGGTTCCTTTCCCTACTCTAAATTATTATCTATGTTTAAGCAGTGGATTCTCTCTTATGGATGACCATAGATATTTTTTGTGGTATAATACCATCTAATTTGTTTACCCTACTCATTTAATTATTGAACACAATTAGTTATATTTCCCTATAAAAGTTATAATACCACTATTAGTTCTTCTTCTTTGTAATATTCTTCATATTACGATATAACCAATTATTCAATGGAAAGAATTATCTATTTTCAAGTAAGTTGGGAATGTCAACATCATCTCATTTTTAGTTTTTGGGTTATTTATACTGTAAAAAATTTGAGTTGCATTTCTCTTCATTGTGGAATTTTATGAGTGTATTTTCTACTCCACATTGCCAACTCATGAGCTCCATCAAGTAGGGAAGGAGCTAATAAGGGCTTTCCTCATATGCAACGAAGAGATAAGATGTATGATATAGGTTCTATTGTAATATATAATGACATCACTTCTACAAAAATTCGCATTATCATCTTTAACATGGAGGATGAATTGTGCTTCAATCACGGCTACAGTTTGTCTCATTATATTGAAGTGTGAACTAGGAGTTGTGTTCCGCATACAAGAATTACCAAGACTAGGTATACATTCTATGCGAAAATTACTAATTTATATTGGCATATCAAAATATTCTTGTAAAATATTCTAGTGGAATGTTCAAAAACAAAAAGGGAGCTCCTATTGTGTATTCATGATATATTAGAGAATGTATGCAAACTAGAATAACAAGTGTACAATATTATTAGCAAGATATTTGTTCCTTAGCCAACACATCAAGTCCCTATATAGGTGGACTTCATGTATAATTAATTGATCACATCTTTATTTTTATATTTTCTATTGTTAGCAAGGAATTTTCTTTCTCTTCTAAGAACAACAATACCATGGTTAAAATAGTTTTTTTTATCATTTTATTGTACATACCCTAGTTCAGAAGTAGATCAATTTTATTTTTGATATGTAACCTTAGTACATTGCACGATTTCTATTGGTTTGGTTTCCCTTCAGGAAATCCAATATTAAAATATTCACGTGTATGTATCTATTATTTTTCTTAACATAAATTACTAGCGTTACAATAATAATTACGGAAAAAAATCTCTTCTTACTATAAAATATATACTAAATGCTTACCTAACATCATCTCAAAAATGTTTTCTTCCAATATGAAATAAATTTAAAAATCACTGTGTTATGAAGTATTGTGTAAACTAATATATCAAAGGTTCAAATCCCATAGAGTATGATAGTCTAGGGCAAAGAGGATAGGTCGTATTTCCAAGAGCTATAATGGTAGTGGACGGAACGAATCCCAACAAAATAAAAATTACTTCTTTTCAATCATTATTTAAAAAAATATTTGTTTTCTTTCTCCCTCTACCTCGCCAGTACCGCAAGTAGGGACACTAAATATAGTTCAAAATAACTACTATATGATGAATGTTTATTTCTCTAGTTCTAGTCTAACATTATTATAAGAAATTCCCTTAAATATACTCATCAATACTGTTAAACATTTGCATGAATGTCCTCACTAATGATTAATTTATTATTATTTATTATCACATATTATATAATAATATTCATTTAACCGATATAAAAATTATTTAATTATGTGTATAATAAACACATTTTTTGGATTAGTGGTTAACTTGTAATATTAAGTTTTGAAAATTAATATTAAATTATTTTTGTTCAAAGATGAAAATAACTCCGCATTCATAAAATATCACATGATATACATGTTATCATACCATTCATTCTGATTCATATACAAATAACTTATATGAAATAAAGGGGTTCCCTTCATATTACTTTGTTTTTAAATTAAAATGCTAAATGTAAAAAAATTATTGATCCACAACATGATTTTATTTCAAGGTGTCTATTAATCAATTCAATTCCTTATAAAAAAATAAAGAAGGTAAAGAATAAAATGTTTCCTATAGTTTAGAATAGTTCACCCTTTTTCAGCATTTTATCATTTTGGTGTTGAGATAAAATGTCTTCTAAGAATAATATTAGGAGATATTTTTTTTTGTATGTTAATGTGTATTTATTTAGAAAAACATTACATCATATCATGATCACCGATGATTCTAGTACACCAAACTACAATTACTATATTCTTGATATCTATCTCACGATTGGTCATGGATTCTTCTTTTTTTTTCCATTTCTTTTGTGTACATATATCCATTGCATCAAACTATTAGGATTAGTTGTAAATAAAATATTTCTTCAAAATTTTCCATTACCAAGTGTTTTTCCATAATGATCATTTCCTTATCACTATCTCATTAATCTTACTTGTGGGTGCATTTTTTTCCACTCATTACATGAGCCAACATTATGGTTGACTATCTTTCATTTTCATTTGAAGGTGAATCTCCTCCAATGAAGCATTATATGGTTTCCCCTTAAGGTTACACTGAATCTAGAGGAGTTCATTTGGTTTTAAATGATCACTGTTTTCGGGAGTTGTTCAACATTTTACCTTAATTGTCCTTAGGTCCTTTTGATATCTTCGTATCTTTCCATCCACAATTCATTTTTTCATAGCCTATGGAGAAGATGATCCTTTCAAAAAGGGGAAAACATTTTTAAAATATCTAGGATGTTGAAAATTACTACAATGGAAAAATATATATTCATAATCCAACAATTCTGAGAAAACCTTACCCCCTCACTTTAGTAGGATTTTATACAAAAACCCTTTACTGAGGTCCACTTCAACGCACATGTGAAAAAATGTGAGAAGTCATTTTGAACGAATTTCAATATCTATTTTAATGAAGTGACCTATTAAATTTCGCATGGATTCTAATATAATTATACATGTGAAATGGATGGAGAAGTTACGGATCCATACCCAAGTACGAGTTTCCATAGATGTCATTGAAAAGGAATTAAGTTCCATACACCATAGTTGTATTGGTAGACTATTTTAACAGGAAAACTAGGGACCCAAGTCAAAAACCTTCTATCAATCATCAATATTATTGAAGACACAAAGAATATTTCTAAGTGAAATATAAACTCTTTATTTTGAGACCAATTATGGTATACCCATTTCTGGAGTACAGATGACGAGGGCCAAAATCCATGAGTTTAAATAAATAATTCTTTGCCTTATAAGATGGAGTGTCTATTTCCTACTACACAAAAATATTAGCCCTGAGATATCTTTAGGGTTTGGAGATGAATTTAATGGTTTTAGGACATCCTTAAAAGATTTGGACGGGGAAGATGGAGATCTTCCCTGAATTTTCGCTTATTGAAATTCACCTGGAACTTGCATTTTCTTATGACAGAGCATTGTAGTATGGATAAGCTCCAAATTCATGAGAACTACTTTATATTCGTATTATTTTCAACATTATTGGCCTATGGAATTTGACCTTATAAAGCCAATATTTGGATACTGATTGATATAATGAAGTATATGGTGTTTGTGATATTTACGAACGAGAATATTTATACACTGCACTAGATGGATCATGTGGGAACAAAAAATCATGGACAAACATTTCTTCATGACAATTGATTATTTGGTGAAGGTCCTTGATGGAAGTATTAAATTCTTTATGTTGTATAGCTATCTAATGGTTTGATATTTCTTCCATTTATTTGGTTGAGACACTCTCTTGACACATGTATGCTTACAACTTCATTGAAGAAATAAATAAATGTAGATGCATGGTTTTTTGGTATGAGGAAGTTCTTTCGGTTGCATGATTACACAAAAAACATGAAACCCAAAATAGATATATTTAGGCTCAAAGGTAAATAAGATATTTGGTGGGAATATGTGAAGAATGTTAGGGGTATTCATGAGGAGGAACTAGCTTGGAGTGAGTTTGAGAGGCTGTTTCGGAAGAAGTATTTGTCGGAGAGATATTATGATGTTAGAGCTAAGGATTTTTATGAGTTGCAGATCAATTCCAGGACATATGAGTATACTAGCAGGTTCTTGGAGTTTTTGATATATGTGCCTTACCTGAAGGAGGAGAAATCAAAGGTTCAAATATTCATCAGTGGGCTTCCAATAGCATACAAAGAGGGGATTGAGTTTGATGGCCCTAGATCGCTAGAAGAGTCCATTCGAAAGTTGAAGCATTGTTATGAGGATTCAAAATGAAAAGTTGATCCTAAGCATGATTTGAAAGGAAATGAGAAAGATAAAGGAAGATGGAAACCATAGCAAGGAATACCACAAAATGAAGGTGAGAAATAAAATGTGGTTCCTTACAAGAATTTCAGTAGAGGTGAGAAGGGACATGGAGAGTAGCAGACTAGAGGTCATGGTAGAGAATTGTTGTAGTTTTGGATATTTGGAAAGGATCATCGTAAGAGGTATTTTCCGCAGTATCAGGGTGGTAGACCCCAAATCTATATTTAATAGGAGGTGTAGACTGTTGGGTATGTTGGTCATAAGATTCCTCAAATTTATGCAATTGTGGACAATATGAAGGAAGATCAACATGCATTTATCATTGAGATGGACGGTAAGGTTTGTGATCAAGTTATTTATATTTTGATTGATCCTCGATCTAATTATATTTATATTAATCCTGGCCTCATGGATAAGTGTGTTTTGAGAAAATAAGTGTTGGAAGAATCTTGGTTGGTATAGTTGTCTACAAGTACAAAGAATAGAGTTCACCATTGGGTAAGAGCTTGTGAATTTGATTTGAATGGCATGTTACAGCAGCACACTCGAAAATATTTCTATAGGGATAATATAGTATGTTATTGGGCATGGATTGGCTATACTTTCATAATACCAAGGTGTATTTCCCTAACAAGGCCATTGAGTTCTTGGATGACAATGGGGAAAATATAATCTTGTAGCAAAAGAATAAATCCACATCCATTAGGATTGTGAAAACTATGTAGGTCAAGAATAGTCGTAAGAAAGGGTGTGTTTTATTTGTAGTACATATATCTATTGAAAAAGGTAAGGAAGTTGAGGATGAATATGTTTTGAGAAGGTACCTAGTTCTACAGCTGTTTTAGGATGTATTTCCCGTATAAATTCCAGAGTTACCTCCTCACAGGGAAGTAGATTTTTCTACTGAGGTGGTACCAAAGGCAACACTAGCATCAAAGGAACCTTATAGGATGAGAACACCAGAGTTGGTAGAGTTGAAGTTGCAGTTGAAGGAAATTCTTGATAAGTGATACATTATGCCAAGTGTTTCACCATGGGGCACATCGATATTGTTTGTGAAGAAGAAAGATGGTACTCTCATACTATGCATTTATTGAATGGAGTTGAAAAAAGTGATGATCAAGAACATGTACCCATTTCTGATGATAGATGACTTGTTGGATCTGGTGAAGGGAGCTATAGTGCTCTCTAAGATTGAATTTATATTGGGATAGCATCAGGTACGCATCGAAGAACAAGACATTTCCAGTACAACTTTCTAGACCAGGAATGGTAATTATGTGTTTGTTGTAGTTTCATTCGGTTTGACTAATGCCCTAGATAAATTTATGTGTTTGATGAATAGTGTGTTGCATCCTTATCTGGGCAAGTTTGGTATTGTATTCACTGATGACATCTTGGTATATTCAAAGAATTAAGAAGAAAATGTCGAGCATTTAGCAATAGTGTTGAGATTGCTAAGAGAGCATCATGTTAGTTGTATGCCAATATTAGCAAGTGGAGTTTATTTCAGAAAGTGGTGCATTACTTGATACATGGTGTTTCCAAGGACGGAATAGGAGTAGATCTAGAAAAGGTAAGATTTGTCATGGAGTGGGAAACTCCTAGAAATGTAGATGCGATGAGATCCTTCACAGGATTGGTAGGTTATTACATGAGGTTCATGAGGAAATTTTCATAGATTTCTTATCCTATTACATCAATGCAAAGGAAAGGCAAGAATTTTGAATAGACAGAGGAGTGTGAGTCAAGTTTTGATCAGCTTAATCAGTTTTTGACACATGCTCTAGTGTTAAAGATCACAGATCCAAACAAAGGGTTTGCAATATGTAAATATGCTTGCAAGAGAGGACTTGGTGGAGTCCTTAGGTAGGATGGATAGGTGGTATGTTATGAGTCATGGAAACTGAATGAGGAAGAGAATAAATCTCTGACACATGATCTTCAGCTAGCAGTGGTCATACATCAATTGAAGATGTGGAGGAACTATCTTCCTGGAAAGAGGTTTGTGCTGATGAGAGGTCATAATGGATTGAGGTATTTGTTTACCAACTTAATTTGAAAGCTAGGAAAGCTAGATGGTTGGCTATGATCAGTGAGTTTGAATTTGAGATGGGTTACATCAAAGGTAAAGAGAATAGGGTCAGAGATGATCTTAGTAGGAAGGTACAATTAAATCACATTACAGCTATGAGCTCCTATGGGATATATTTATAGGTTATGATCTTGCAAGAAGGTCAGAAAGATGTCAGGTATATGAAACTTAGGCATAAATTGCAGTAGATTATAGGTACAAGTACTAGTGCAAGTATCATTATAGGTGCAGGTGTACAGGATGTGGACTATCATCTCATGGCAGATGAATTGGTCAAGTTTAGAGAATGTATATACATGTCAAATAGTAGTGAGCTCATGAAGGTGATCTTGAGGGAGTTTCATGCGAAACCATATTCATGTCACCCAAGCTATCAAAATACATTGACTGTGGTGAAGAAGTTTTATTATTAGCTGAATCTAAGGAAGGATGTGGCCGAGTTTGTATCCATATACTTTGATTGTCAGAAATAATAGGTAGAATGTAAGCATCCATGTAGTCTACTACAACATATTCTCATTCTGGAATGGAAATGGAAGGTTATTTCCATGGATTTTATTACAGGTCTCCCGAGGAGAGTGAGGAAATATGATTCTATTATGGTCGCGGTCGACATGTGTTAGCAAGGTGGCTTACTTCATTCCAGTGAGGAATATGTATTCAACTAGTGAGGTGGCATAGATTTTCATCAGGGAGAACGTAAGGTTACACGGTGTTATGAAGAGGATTGTGTTGGACAAGGATGCCAAGTTTACTTCGAATTTTTGGAAGGAGTTGTTTTCAGGTTTGGTGACAAAGTTGGGATTTAGTACAACTTATAATTTGCAAACATATGGATAGGTAGAGAGGGGCAAAAAGATCCTGGAGGACATGTTGAGGATGTATTTCATGCATGAACAAAGAATATGGGAGGTGTATCTATCATTATTTGAGTTTGCATACAAAAATGAATATCCAGAGTCATTGAGGATGGTTCCCTTTGATGCACTGTATGGATGGAGTTGTGATACTCCCATTAGTTGGAGTGATCTAGTTTATAGGGTATTGATTGGACTGGAAATGTTTGTAGACATGGAATAGGAAATGAAGGTTATAAATAAGAATCTAAAAAAAACCCAAGATAGAAAGAAGAGTTATGCAGACCAACACAGGGAATTTAAGGAGTTTCAGGTTGTGGAGCATGTGTATTTTAGCATAAAGAATGAGAATATATCCTTGAGGATTGGATAATGTTCCAAGTTGGCACCACAATATTATGGGCCTTTTGAGATCCTTGAGAGGATTGGACCCGTGGCCTATCAACGTCCACTACCTCCAATGGTGAAACTCCATGATGTTTTTCATGTTTCATTGCTTAAAAGGTATATAAAGGATGTTGATCATGGTATTTATTGGTTTGTATTGTAGGTAGATAAAGAAGGATAATTTCAGTCGGAACCTCAGTGAATATTCCAGTGGAAGCAAGTCATGCTCAGGAATAGAGCCATCGAGAAAGTTAAAGTAAAGGGGAAGCACTTTGGTCCCGATGAAACTACATGGGAGATGGAAAATCAGATGTGAGCTATGTATCCTTCATTGTTTTCCGGTCGAGGCAAATAAGTTTTGGTAAGATGTTTGGTATATGTTTGACATATTATTTGGTGATGTTTTGGTATATGTACATATGTATATGAATGTAAATACCTCCATGATCTAAGTTATAATGCTTCAATAAGAAGTATGGTCATTATATGGTCATTTTATCACAGTCTTTTTCTTTGAGTAGGTCATTCATTGTAAATATTCCAACAAGCTAGGTTATAAATATCCATGAGAAGTATGTTTTCTTCTCGGCAGTTTTGGTGAGGTGTAGGTGTGATTTAACACTGAGGATGGTGTTCCCTAATGGGGATAGTTCTGTAATAGACCGTGGTTAAAATTTCATGTAATAAAAGTTAATAAAGGAAAAGATAAGACCATAGTTAAGGGACCTTTATTCAAAATTGAATGTTGGGCAAAGATATCCTAGTGGGAATCACTAGATGTGTTTATTGCTAAAGGGAAATTGGAAAATACAATTTTTAAGGCATTAAAGAGGAAAATTTTATTTTGGAACATTTATTTGTAAAAATAAAGGAAACTAGGAGAAAAGGAAGGAGAAATGTCATGGGTTGCATGTGAGGAGGAAAACGAAGGAAATTAATGGAAAATGAAGAAAATGTATGCCTCATTAATAAAAATGATTCTTAGGATCAATTCACGACTTTTTTTAGTTCAGTTTTGGATCTCTCTCTCTCTCTATTCTATCTCTCATACACTCTTAGACACTTCATTTTTTCTTGAAGAATTTCAGCATTGGACCAAGAAAGGGGAAGGAAAGAAAAGGAAGGACAAGGAAAGGAAAATAAATAAAATATCAAGCAAGGAAGAGCATGATCAAGAAGCTTCAACGAGAATGCTTGCAGGTAACATATTGCATGTGTGAATTCCTAGCTGGTTTGGATAGGCATGGATTATGCATGTTGGTATTTGGTTCTCTTGTTGTTGGTGGATGGATTTCCAGGTTTTGAAAGTGGTTTTCATCCTTTCCTTGCATTTTCCTGAATAACCATGGTGTGATGGGATTGATCTCAGTTTTTAACTTTGGAATTACTGGATGGTTTTCGGAATCCAGGGCGGAGATTGTCTTAGCAAAATTCCAAATGCTTAGGAATCTCTTGAAATTTTTTATCGAGATACACGTTAAATCCTTAGGGTGGTGTCTCTGTTTAGGGCCTAGTTATATGGTGTGGATTGCGGTAAAGGCTCAGAGACAAGGAGTCAGAAAACTCCTCAAGGATATTGATGGAATATAGAGGAATTCTATGTCCGGTTCAGTTTTGTGATCTTGACACCAGTTTAGGTTTCGATCATGGTATGGTGAGGGTCGAGGTGGTTTAACCTATGGATTCCATTAGTTGTTTCTGGATTGGTATATTCATAACATCCCACATTCATGCATTGAATATGGCACAGAGGTGACTAGATAAGGAGAGATTTGACTCATCCATGTATATGGTCAGGTGGTATGTGGATGTCTTGAACCTAGTTGACTATTTCCTATGTTTGATAAAATATAAGTTCTCATGCTTTTGTACTTGTTAATGTGTGGCTCTAATGACTATTATCACATTTTTATTTACATGGTTTTATGAAGGTTATAAGCATGGTTATATGATTGGTTCAAGTCACGGTTATTTCATGTACTTACATGTAATTATAAATAAAATGGATTCAAGACCTAATTGATGCCATAACTATTCAAGGAAGAGGGTATTAATCCTTCTTGTCATGTCTCATAAGAGTTTTTAGTCATTCAAGATTTACCTTGTATCCTAGACCTATAATGTTGGACAAAATATTAATCCCATTTGGGGATGGTCATGCCTAGTCCCGTAGTCATTTTTTTGTTAATTAACCTTTTCATCATGTGTTTGATGGATTTTGGAAGCTACGGGAAGTTCTGGGAAGTGACCAAGATTTTGGGCTTCAAAAATGGCACAAATATCGTGGATTCTAACACATGTCCAAGGAAAAAATCCCCTAGATGCACACATTCCCATGTTGTGGGAGTGTCCAAAGCCTCCCAAACACACCCTCACCCATATCAAGGGAGAATTCAAGGGATTAATAGTCAAAAAAACCTAGTGTCACTTAAGCGCTACTTACTTTGAGTGGGTGGGATGGCTCCTGGGAGTTTTTTTGATGATGTGGAAGGTTAGTTTGATGTGTTTCTATCGATTCTGCTTCCTTAAGGTCACCTAGGAGGTTGAATCCTATTATAGTGACCTCTCGATTCATATTTACCCCATTTGGATGGTTACTTGGGTATATTTGGGATGAGGGTATTACAGTTTTAATACCTCTACAAGTTGATGTAATCATATTTTCAAGACATTGTGTCTAATGTCAAAAAAAAAACTGTCATAAAAAAATAATTTTATGAAAAACTTTTAGGGTTATGAACATTTGTAATGTGGATAGGGTTTAAGGTTATGGATAAGACTTAATTTATTTATGTTGGGATGTAATTAT
The DNA here is from genome assembly GCA_034641835.2 of Pinus albicaulis. Taxonomy (NCBI): domain Eukaryota; kingdom Viridiplantae; phylum Streptophyta; class Pinopsida; order Pinales; family Pinaceae; genus Pinus; species Pinus albicaulis. Next base: position 1,294,273,174 of record CM076570.1, on the reverse strand, counting down.
TGGGGATATTATGGTATGAGGATTAGGGTTTCAACATGAAAATGGCATTAGGTATTTTCAATAAATAGCTAGTCTACAACAAGGATATAAATGATATCATGGTACATGAACTAGAGTGATAAGGTTTTTCATCAAGCTTACCTTTGAATGGTTTCATCATCTTATTGGAACTAGGACAAATTTATCATCATATACCAAGGACTTCAAGAATGTTAGAGAATATGTCATCACTTCATATGTCATCATGTTTCAAGGAGGATTTAATGGAATGGGCTCCTTCATTTTCTCATTATTAGGCCATGCATAAAAAAACTAAGGCTTTCCATTATATATATGGATATATATCTAGGGTTTCATGTAGATCAAGAGCTAATAGGGTTTTCATCAACAAGTGTTAACAAGGAATACGGTTTTATATAGGCTAATTCATATAGATAATAGCTCCAACAATGCACCTTGGTTGCGATATTATTGACATCAATGAAAAATTTATCCAATAATCTCCCCCTTTTTCATTGATGGATATATTCAACGCGCCCCCCCCCCCCCCCCACCCACCCCCCCTGTCATTATTTTCTCCCCCTTTGACATCAATGTAAAATGAGGTTTTTTTCATGACAATGTTTCATCAAGGTCTCCCCTTATCATCAAGCATCTCCTTCTTCATGTCATCATGTTGGTTCATCATATTTTCTTATTTTCTTCATCAATGATAATTCTCAATGATAGATATGTTATTCCCCTTGTTATCATTATGTTTCTCCCCTTGGTATTGTGCTAGTCTTCTTGTCATAAAGATTCTTTTGATATCTTCATGTTATCATGGTGTTTGACTTGTGCTTCCCCTGACAGTATGCATGATATTCCTATGATGATCTTAAGTTGATCAACACCAAGTATTGATACCTTAAGCATCCAAAGTACATTCAAGATTTTCTTTTCGTGCAACCTTCTTTCTTCTCCAAACCTTTAGGACTCTCTTTCCCTGCTTAATTTATGATTCTTCAGGTTGTCTAGGGACCCACTTTAATTTGCAATCTCTAACTAAATGTCTAACATCATGGAATTTGAAACATTCAGTTTTGTACATGAATGGAGGAGAATAATGTTTGTTGGTATGTACATTGGGGTATCTCCTTTCACCTTTAATTTTGGGGAAATGATTAGAGTCCTCATAGATGTCCTTTTTATATGCCTTGCAATCCTTTACATCTATCAAAAAATTGTACAAGAGAAACAATCACCAAAAAATATAGCATGATACCTAAAAATTGAGGATTTCCATTATGCATCGTTGAAATTGTTTTTCCTTGAATTTTCTTGATAATATTTATTTCTAATTTCAAAATCAACATTTATTCTCAGAGCATAGATATTTCCATTGTCGTTTTGACTATATTAATTTTTTCTACTAGAGCTAGGTTTATTAGAACAACTTTGAAGCTTCTCCATGTTATTTTCTTTTGATGCATCAGGGTTTTTATCATTTTTACTTGAGGGTTCACCTACATAACCAAGACCTAATTTATCAAGGGGGGATATTTTATGATTTAGGATGTCATCTGGGATTTCAGAGATCTTTAGACTCTTGTTAAGTTTATCAATGTCTTTCCTTAGAGAAATAGTCTCTTCTTTAATTTTCTCACTTTCTTCATTTTTCTTTGCTAGTTGGTTCTCCATTTCTTCTGTCATCCTTGTTCCTTCACATGCTTCAACTTTGACAGAGATTGCATTTGATTTCAACTTGAATATTTCTTCTTCTTTTTCTTCTAGTTGGTATTCCATAGCATTCCTTTCCTTTTCCTCTTGACCAACTTGTCCTTCCAAGAGGGCTAAAACTTCCATCACTATTTCAGCTCCTTGTGTGTTTTTCTTTGCTTCTTCTAATCGATTTTTAAGAAAGGAAACATCTCTTTTACATTTAAAAATTTCTACTTCAACTTTTTTCAATTCCTTATATCTTATATCAACATGGTTTTCCAAATTGTATTCGCCTATTTTTTCTTTGTTTAATTGATTTTTCATCGATATGGTTTCTTCATGGTGTCTCTTCTTGTTTTGTTGCAATTCTTCCTTTAGTTAGTTGAGATCCTCATCCCTTTCTTGTATTTGATGCCTTAAAATAAGAGATTCCTTCTTTGTCTTGTCAATATCATGATAAACAACTTGTACTTTCTTTTTGAGTTCCTCATTTTCCCTTTTGAAATTGCTTATTTATTATACGGATGTTAGAAGCATTGTCTTGACATCTATTTCAATATCAAATTCATATATGACTCTTTATTATCTTCCATTAAGTAATTTTGTCCCTCATATTTGCTTTCAATTTTTTCCTCTAGTTCATCTTTGTTATTTTTTCCATCATGTTCTTGATTAGAAGTCATGACCATCATCCTTTTGAATGAATATCTTTAAGATCTTCCCATAGCTCTTTTGTTGATAAAAATTTCTCCACTTTGACCTTTAAAGAATTTGATATCCCACTAATATTTCCTTTATTTCTACTGTGTTATGTTCATTGCAATATTCGTCTTCCATTTTTCTTCCATTAACCGTTGATTCCCTGAATCCAAAACCTTGAGCCATTAAGAAATTATTCATTATTGCCTTCCATATATAAAATACCCATTGAACAATGGGGCTTTCCCAATTTGATTATCCACTAAGGATGTGACACCTTCAAAGTGTTTTCAATCCTTCTTCCTTGACTTTTCAATTTGTGTTCTAAGGATCTACCTTCAAGCTGTTAGGCTTTGAGTGAAGGCACTAGCTTTGATACTAATTGTTGGAAATACTAAGAGGGGAGTGGATCAATATTTATTTTATGATTATTATTTTTTATGCCAGTTATGATCACTTATAAAAAAAACTAAAAATGAAAAATAAAAATAAATAATTTATCTTATAAGATCAACGAGTACTCCAATCCTATTTACAAAAAATCAAGTACAATAACACTTCAGGGCTCCAACCGTATATGAATAATCCAATCTTCAATCTACCAAGTTCCAACTTGTACTTTTCAAAGCACCAACTTGGTCTTCTTAATGAATCCAATCCTCTAGGGAACCAACCCTCTCCATTATTTGACGCTCCAACTTGGTCTTGTTTAGGACTCCAATCCTCTAGGGCTCCAACCCACTACATGAGATATTCAATATGGATTTAATGGTTCTTAAAGGCTTCCAATGTATTCTGTAACAAGCCCTGGAATTATATTCAAGTTCCCTTTCAATAATTCCATCTCTTAGCTCACCAATGAAAACTTTATCAACCACAAAATGTTTCTTCACAATTCGTCATGATTCCCAAAAAAAATTCTCCAAGATTACTCCATGATATCTTCAATCATTCATCACGGTCTCCAATAATTCCTCCAAGAATTCCCTCAATAATATTTACATGAGTATAGTTTTCAAGTAGACTTCAAGGAGTCTTCCAAACCTTTCAAAGCATTCTATAGCTCTGAACCAAACAAATAGAAATTTTTTTCTACCGAATCCAGCTTCAAAATTATTCAAGGTTTGTTACAAATATCAAGATATGTTCCAAGAGATTCTACTACACATATCAAGGGTCTACCCAAGTCTCCACACTAATTTTTCCAAATGAAACATCCAATGATGGCTCCAGGATGTGATCAATAGGCCTTCTACAAGACATAAAGGTGTCTTCTTCAATATTACCTTAAGTTCACTTCAATATCTCCCTTATTTCTACTCAATAAAATGATAAATAAAACCCTAAAATTATCTTCCAGAGATGTTGCTTCAAGATTATGATAGCTCTATCTCTCAAAAAGATGAAACACAGAGTTTGCCACAACCTTTCCACAGGTCTTAATTCTTCGCTTTTTTATTTTTGGCTAAAAAAAGTCCTACCTTAGGGACGAGGTATTCCAGGAATGCTACTTCAAAATAATGCCTATATGTATGATTTGAAAGGCTAAAATGATATACTTAAGTGTCTACACTAAAAGGACGAATTCAAGGCTTGATAGTGTCTAATATTTAGGCTTCAAAATGGATGAGTTTTCAACTCCTAGGTGAAAAATTCTACACTAGAGGACTGAGACTCCTCCTCAAACTACTAAGGTTTTTTTTTTGGTAAGTTAGTTGTAAAAGCTAAGAAACTTCTTCACAACAAAGCTCTGAAATGTCTTCTCACTGAAAAATTATTCCAATGGCCTAAACTCAGAGTCTACTCAAAGAATTTCCACATCATCGAATTTGTCACAATTCTAAGATTATTTTCCATAGATCCAAGTTCCAAATTCTCAATGTCTGAGACTTATAGAGTTACAGATCTATAGAAAATGTGAGCTTTGTCCAAGTAGAATTTCAAAATTCAACAAATAATGTTTTGAGCCTTCATTCTTCTCCTTCAAATCCAAAATTTGTCTCTGTGTTTGACCACAGATGTATGGCTAAAAAGGACGAGCTCATATGGGTATTTATACTTGTTTGAACATTTGATGAAGGGTCATGAGTTGCAAAGGTGTGTTGAGCCTACATAAGTTGGCTTGCATAGGCTGGAATATATATATATATATATATTATTTAAAAATTTAATTTATCCCCAATGACAAGGAGTTAGGGGGCATTTAAGTATTCATTGGAGAGGGTTTTAAGCCCTATACAATTTGATGTAATCATATTTTCAAGACATTGTGTCTAATGCCAATTTTTTTTTGCATAAAAATATATTTTTATCACAGAATTTTAGGGTTAACAAAATTTGGAATGTGGATAGGGATTTAAGGTAATAGATAGGACATCATTTATTTATGCTAGGATGTAATCATTAGGGATTGTATGGTGTTAGGATTAGGGTTTCAACAAGACTAGGGAGCTAGGGCTTTTCAATAAATAGCTAGTCTACAACAAGGCTAGATATGATATCATGGGACATGAACTAGAGTGTTAAGGTTTTTCATCAAGGCTAGTTTTGAAGGGTTTCATCATATTAATGGACCTAGGACAACTTCTTCATCATAGAAAAAGGAAATCAACAATGTTAGAGAATATGCCATCACTTCATATGTCATCATGTGTCATAGAGGATTTCATGGAACAGTCTCCTTAATTTATTCATTATTAGGCCATGCTCCAACAAACTAAGTATTTACATTATATAGATAGGGATATATAGCTAAGGTTTCATGTAGATCAAGAGTTACTAGGTTTTTCATCGTCAAGGGTTACACAAGGACTGGGGTTTTATATAGACTACATCATATACATCATAGCTCCAACAATGCACCTTGGTTGCCATATTCTTGACATAAATGACAACATCCAACCACTAGTGACTATATATGATGGAATTACATTATCGGTATGACACAAAGAGGGGGTGTTGTGCATTTTCCCCTATTGATGAATATTTTTTGGGGACGTAGTTGAGATAGAACTTTCCTATGGTGTTTGATGTCATTTAGGGTGGTGATTCATATTTCCCTAATGTGATTTCCAATTTGATTTATTATTATAACATTACAACATTTCTTGACATCACTTAGGGGGAATTTGTATTTGATTATGTATATTATTTTAATGTTTGAGCTAACATGGGGGTACTAAATGAGATTCCATGGTAACCTAGCTAGTTCTAAGGTCTAATAATATAATAATCGTGTGTTACCTTCCTAGTGGTGATGCACTATAGTTACATATCTAGGATGAGAACAATGTCTTACTACTATCTTGGTACCATGGTTGGGATTTTCTATGAGATACAACTTAGTTTAATTGGCACTCCACTTTAATAAAGTGCACCCACTTATTGACATGCATGTTGAGCTAGATAATATGATTTTTTGTTATATTTTTTTAGGGTAGAGACCACTACCTTTCAACTTTGGAATTAGTTATGATTTGTATAATTGGTAAGTTATATATGAATTTGTATGGAATTTGATGAAACTATAGTCCCTCACCTTGAAGGATTCACTCTTTGGTCAGCTTGGAATAATAAATCCTCCAGGAGAGGTTTTAGTGGTATAGCCTATTATATTAGGAACAATGTTTCCTCTCACATCCAGTTTCATAAAACTGACCCATTTAATCAATACATTTGGATAGAGATCTATGATTCTACAACCAATAGGATATTTCTTGCAATATGCCATTTCACCCAAATCAAATCTACATCCTATAAAAAATAACTATGGTAAAATGACATCTACAATCTAAGGGATGAAGGAAATTTCCTTTGCTTGGAGAATTTAATGCTCGAACTGATAAGTTAACCAAGATATTATGATATGTTACAACTCTAACCCCAAATCCTTGTGGCTTGACGAGGATGGTAAATTAGCTAATAAGTTCAAGAGAAACTCTGAAGACATAATCGAGAACTTATTCGGCATCAACATCCTCAAATTTGGTAGTTCCCAGGACCTGATCATTTGTAATTGTATTAAAAAGTGACCTATCTTTGGTTAGATGACATGTTTCCATGGGCTAGGTAGCAGCGTCAGGGATTATGACATTTCTGACACCCATGTCCTCAATCATATTACAAACTTTTAGCTACTTAACGGGTATGATCTTGAATTTGACAACATACCTTTGCCTTTATCCCTCAATCTTGTTATGCATACCACCGACATGCATGAGAGCAGTGAAAGAAAAATACACATTCACTTCGATATAAGTAAGCTCTATCTTTCGTTAAATTATTTATAAAGGGACTTAGGCTCCCTCACTTATAATAATAGAAGTTATCAAATCTATTACCATTTTACTTGTACCCTTTCCACTACCATTAGTAAGTTGTCTAATGAGACATCGTATATGCAAAATAATAGAACTTCTAATCCTTGGCATTACAAATATTGTTAAATTTCTAGGAAAGCGATCACAGATGCCCCTAATGAAATCATTAAGTTCGATAATATATGTACATACAAATCTCTCATCAAGAGGAAGAAGAGGTTATGTATTAATACAAAACAAGAGCATATTCTCCACCTTTCTAAGGTTGCGCCCAAAACGTTTTGGCGTAATGTGTTTGTTCATAAAACTAAATATAATCATTCTATCCCCTTAGAAAATTGGGTTTACTATCTTAAGAAGCTGTATGACTCTCCAAACACCGTGGGAACCATCTTAAACACTATTATTAAGGAAGATATATTTTCTCTTGAAGAACTTGACTCTAAGATTAATAAGCTCGCTAATGGGAAAACTAAAGATATTTAAAGATACCAAGTTGATATCTTTAAAATGGGAAGATCTATCCTCACTCCTCATCTCCACAAGCTTCTCAACTTTTATGTAAAGCATGGCTTCCCTAAGCTTTAGACACAAAGCCTTATTGTGCCTATCTTTTAAAATGGGGACAAAAATGTTCCCTCTAACTACTTGACCATTATGATTAGCCACATCCTAGCCAAGCTCTATGGGATCATTTCAGAAAATAAGCTTAGCCTTTAGATTGAGAATCGGGGTAAAAGGGCTAAAGGGAAAGCTTGTTTTTGGAGAAAACACTCAAATATCGACCACCTTGTCACTCTTAGGATCATTGCAGAGAAATTTCGCAATAGTAAAACTGATCTCTTTTGTTGCTTTGTAGACTTTAGAAAAGATTTCAATATTATCCCTTGAGATAAGCTCTGGGAGAGGCTTGAAGAGATCATGGTTCCTCCTGAACTTAGGATTGATGTAATTTGCCTCTATGAGACCATCATTTCCAAGATTAAGATCAACAAAGGGTGGTCTAAAAATATTAAATGCAATATAGGGGTTAAGCAAGGGTGTCCCATATCCACTACTGTTTTTGTTATTTACATCGATAACCTAGTGGAGTGTTTGTAAACTACAGTTTGCAAGGGCACCGAGCTCACTGGTATAATCATTACTCTTCTCCTTTACATTGATGATATTGTTCTTCTTGAAAAACACTATGATGACCTAGACAAGAACTTTAAGACTCATGATGTCTACTACTCCAAGATAGGTATATTCACATGTGTGAGGATATTGGCACACTTTTCTAGAGCACATTTATAAATTTATTAAAGCTTTCATTATAATATTATTGATTATAAGCACACTTATAAATTTATCTGAGCATTGAATATAATATTATTGACTATTTCACTACACAATAGTAAAAAATGGTTAAGCATTGAAAATTGAGAATGGAATTTATTACGAGAATGGAATTTATTAGGAGAATATTGTTAACATAATTAAATGTTTAGAGAATGGTCAAACCATTGCAAAGCCTTACTATCACATTATCTATATATATGTTAGAGTAATCCCAAAAGAACATACATATAATAAACTTACTTTTTATAAAAAAAATTATTATTACACGTTTTTCATACTTTTTATAACTACCCTTATCATATTAAGGTAGTCTAAAAGGTAAGTTGTGGAAACATAATAAACACACTTTAATTACAAAATATATGGCCTCCAATTGTAATTGAATTTTCTCGTTCTATAAGTGGTTGGAAAGATGAATAATAATGAATATCTTGAGGAATAGATAATTATGAATTATATTTTAATAATTCAATCATGTTCTATCAACCATATAGAAAGCTTCGGAATGGTGGAATAATTTTGTTCTTTTATTATATAAAAGGAAAGAGTATTAAAGATACATAAAACGATTTAAAGGATAGATAACACAATAGGCTTCGTTTGCTACGTGTTTTGCCTTTGACGTCTTAAGCATGTCTCGCTCGACATATCTTATAATGTATATTATGGGTACGAATATCGTGTTTTCGCAACGGATGCGTTAAGGTTTTTCAAAATGTTTACAACAAGGTTGCCAACGTATTTCAGATTAACAAATATGTATTTTCGTCGATCATTTTTAGAAATTTAGATAATTTTAAATAGATATTTTCTAAAATATAAAGATATTTACTGAGATAAAAATAAAATTATTTATAAAATAAATTATATTGATATTATTATAAATATAATTTATTTTAAATAATCTTTTCACAAGGGAAAAAATAGATTTAATTTTTATCTTTTATAAAAGATTTGAATAATAATCAATTTTGGAAAGATATATTGTATTTTAAATTGAATGATTAACATCTAGTTAACACTTTTAGATAGACAAATTAAAATTAATTTTTTTTATATAAAAATATAAATATTTGAAACATTTAAATATAATGATTATTTTTTAATTTATTAATTAGTTGTGAAAAAACCAATTGTTATCTCATAACTTTTTAAAAATATGTAGTATTAAAACATATAAATATATTCTTTAAATAAATAATAAATAAATTATTTAATAATAAAATAAAAAAGTTAATAGTTATATGTTATATCAAGTTCGAAAAAGAATCATATCCACAGCATAACAATTTAATATAAATGAGAATACAATCATGTATTTAAAAAGTGAAATAGAAGGTGAATCTCTTTATGGGATTTTTAATAATCAAATTATCAAATAATATTTCAAAATATATATTTTTTAAATACAAATTCATTTTATTATTGTGAAAATACTACCTTATATTATTTATTTTATATTAATTTAACTAAAACTTAAACTCATATGTAAATTGTATAACTTGTAAATTTAAACATGAGTATAATAAATATTATTCTTTCAAATAAATTAAACATCATAAATCTAATGCTCAATTTTGAAGATGAAAATGTAGTATTCCATCTTCTAATAAACAAATGATAACATTTATAATATAATTTTTTATGAATTATATGAACATGAAACTAATTAATTTTTTTAGTTCATGCATACAATCTTTGTTAATTTATGATAGTGGTTAGCTTTTGGATATTATATTTATGTGCTCAGGTAAGAAACTAATTAAATTTCATTATCTCTTACCATGTGATGTCTATGCATTAAGAACACAAAATATGTATATAATGAGTAGCTATAGACTTATAATGACCATGAGAAATGAGAAATTAATCATAACTTAATTTGTTTCCCAATACCTACTATTAAATTATAGTTCTAATAAATACTTAATATATAAACAAATTGTTCCATGATGATAAAATTTTATTGTATAAAATGTTAAGCCATTTTTATAAAGTGATATACACGAATTTTAATATTTATAAATAAATAATAAAATAAAAATCCTATAAAATCAATGACTATTAGAATATATTAAAAAAAATTCCTCACACTTCAATTAAAAAAAATAAAATGAAATAATTCTCATTTCAAATTAAAAAGTAATTTTTTATTTTAACTTCGATTTGGATATGAATTAATATATGACCTTCTATTTTAGGTTAGAAACTTCTTTATGACAAATAATGAATCTGATTTTAAACCTTAAAAACAAAACAATTAGGGATAAATAAAAAATAAAATGTTTTAGATTTAAGGGAAAATGAAAATTAAGTTGGAATGCTATACTAAATATTTATAGAAATCATAAGTTTTAGATTTATGTATTTTCAATATCACTTATTATAATACTTTATTTATAAGTTTGATAATGAAATATGTATGATAAGATTTTTTATTTATGTTAACATATGAAAAATAGTAAAATATCCATTCATATGATAAAAACATTATTTATATAATGAGAACTAGTCACATATTAAAACTCTAACATCTTATTGGTTAAGATAATACTTCAATATGCACATATATAATTGCAAATAACTAATATTATCAAATCATACACATATTTAATTATAAATAAATATTATTATCAAATCATGAAAACATTTGTATTAGGATGCATCTAAATTAAAACACACATATTTTAAAAATTGATGTTAAATGTACATGAAAATTTTTACTGAATAATCAAAATTGGTTATAGAATATTTAATGCTTAATATAGAGCGATGTTGTTTCTGCAGCACAAGCATTAAATACACTCTAACATGGTAATTTTTTATTGAGCATTAAATATTCACAAGATTCTTATTTTTATATAGGTTACATAATACACACATTTCATTATTTCAACAACTTTAAGTGAGATAACAACCAATGAAATTTTTGGTCAACTGACCCTAACCATTGGGGATATTAACTCATGTGTTATAATATTCAGAAATGTGGTCATATAGACAACTTAGGCTACCTAATTTTGCTTTCTAACTTTTTGTTTGTATTTCAGAACACACAGATAGTATTTATTCTTCACTGAAACATTTACAAGATTCTTATTCTTCACTGAAACATTTACAAGATTCTTATTTTCATGTACGCTACATTTGACACACTTCTCATTATTTCAAGGACTTTATGTGAGATAATGACCAAACATGATACCTCGAACCAACTCTTTTTATTTCACAATGCCCCATAAATCTAAATAATTCTACATATATGTATGCAATTTAATTGAAAATTTATAATTCTCAAATCATAGAATTAAATAGAATTTTTTAATTTGGTATATTCACATAATTTTTTAATTAATATTTATATTTTAAATAATTTCATAAAATTTGTGTTTGAAATTTTTATTTAATTATATTTTATTGAAATTTTATACTAAATAATTTTAATATCAAATTATTTTTTTAATATATCATTCAGTAAAAGAAAATATGTGATAAAAAAATATTATATATATATATATATATATATAGGAAGAATATGTCTCATTAATAAAGTTCAAAATTGTATAAAAATATAATAAGTCATTACAATTTTATAAAAATATAAAAACATTATTTTTATTTTATTTTTTTATATTCTTTAATAAAAATTATATCTAAAAAGTTATAAAATATTCCTAAACACTTTGTTTTTTATAAAATTTATTCTATAAAAATTAGATAATTTTATGTAAAAATAATAAACATTTTATAGATATAATAATTTCATTTTATATAATATAAAATTATTAAAAAATTTAATTGTTTTATAAATAAGAATGTTTCTATTTAAAAATATAATTTCTACCATTTTTATTTCATTATAAAAAATATGGTTTGCTTTTTATACATATATTTTGTATAATTAAAACTTTTTCTTTTACCATTTTTATTTCATTGAAAAAAAATATGGTTTACTTTTTATACATATATTTTGCATAATTAAAACTTTTCCTTTTGTTTTGTTTTTAAGATTCCAAATAGTCATCAAAATATACAAAACCACTATCCTGTTGGAGAAATGGAAATTTAGGAAAACTGTATAAACTAGTGATATTATAAGTCAATGCTTGAAAAAGTGTAGCGACCCAAGAAGCTCCTGAATACGAGGATTAGGGTTATAACTAGGGTTGGCCACAAATTTGACATTGGCCTCAGGCACTTGAAATTGGACCCATAACTTTATTAATTCATAATATGAACAAAGGTTATAACCATAGTTGGCCACAAATTCGCATGAGGCACAAAAATTGGCTTGGGGCATTTGAAATTAGGAGCATCACATTAATCTCTCGCCTTTCCCATGCTCCAACTGGCCTCGCTATACAAAAATGGCCTCGATTATAGAATTATTATTAGCACTTGTGTGTGTTTATGGCATGATACTCTTCCTAGGATACCCATTTTCATTTTGTGTGTGTGTTTGTTTATGAATTTTGTTTTCATTAGAGATAGTTATTACCTCGTATGGCTATCCAATGTCGATATATATACTTATGCTTCTTATAAATTAAGAATTTTGGTGAGCATCATTGATTTTGATTAATGCCCTTTGTTCAACAACAACTGCTAATTTGAAAATTTCTTTGAGGTTCTTGTGATTTGTAGGCATTTCAGTTTCAATTATTGATGGTGGAAGAGTTCATACCGATCTTCCCTCTCTTCTATTCAATATGAATCTGAACAGCCATTGGCCTAGTATTTTCAAGGAAAATCCATCAACGTCTCAGAGTCAAAGGCGTGAAGCTTCAATTCCTTCATGATCTCCAACCATAGACAATATTACGAAGGTGACCATACACTGTAACTCCAACTTCCTCTTCCATTTTTTGTTATGCCATCTTTATGATATCAATAATTAAAAGATATTTTTGGGACGAATTTCCTTGGAGATTAATATGCCCACTCTTTCTTACTCCACCTCCTATAAATGCGTATATGCATAGAAACAATATCACTTCACCCATAGATAAATGTAGCATAAAAATATATGTCACATATTCAGATGTGCAATTGTAATAGAGTTAGAACATTATTTGGCTATAGACAAATCATTTAATAGTAATTGGGTTTTGATGCAATGAAATTTGACTTCTAGCATTGAGCAGGAAATTTTTAGGGCCAAACAAAACCCTAGATATGTATTTTTATGTACATAACCAACTTTAGTGGTCTAAGTCTACCTCTTAATAAAATTTCCCACTTATTTCAAGGGTGAGCCGAATTAACGTAGCCATTGAATGGTCAATAATATGAGTTCAGCGAAGTATTATTTCAAATCTAATTAAAATACAAGGAACCAAGCTCTAACAACTATAATTTGTGTAGGTATTTCATCAAAGAATGAGGAAAGGCACCAGCATGAATCAAAGCCCAGATGGAATCCAAAACCATAACAGATCCGGATCTTAGATTCCATATTTAACTCTGGGGTGACAAAACCTACCAGAGATGAAATATACAGCTCATGTGCAAGGGTTCGAACAAGTTCAGGATGTTAGTGTCTTCTATTAGTTTCAGAAAAAAAAAGGCCATAACCAAGCAACGGGAACACCATCTTCACTCTGGAGAGACCTCTAAATTTGGCTCTGGAAAGAATAAGATTGATCAATCTAAAGAAATCATTGGGGTTTTTGACAAAACAACTAATTTGTTAGGCAACACTGGGGAAACCTACTCTTCTATTGTGCCAGCTGCTCAGTTTTCCACTCGACAAGACCATTCTCATTTGCAAGTTTTCCATGAAAGGGATCATGGCCTTACAGTCTGGGGTTGGAGTTCTACCTGGGGAAGCCAACGCAAAAAACCGCAAACCCTAGGTCATGGAGGTCGGCCTGGTGCAGAGCTGATCTAGGGTTTTTTTCATCTCCCCAAGGAACAACCTAGTTAAGTGAGATGTGTCAAAAAAGGTAGTGGGCTTTAGCCTGATTTAATATAACTACTCGCTCAGCGAGCCATGGCCTTGCTCAGGATCAAACACGAGACTAGTCCATCATTATGAGGCCAACCTTACCACTCTTCCACCACCAATGACCTTCACTTGAGGCTCACTGATGACCAAATCCAGTGGGGGGAATCCAATGATAAGGAAGCAGAAGGATTTACGAAGGTAGCCAACAAAAAAGGCACCACAATAGAGCTACCCCTCAGCAGAATAAAAAATGACCTCTGACTAGCAACAACCTCATAGCCTTAAATCAGCTAAATGAAAATTAAAATGAAACAGTCATCGAAGTTGGGCACACCTCCACAGAATAGGCCCAGTCCTCAAAGGCTCAATAGGACAAGGTCCCCCTGATGACCTTCCTAAAACCTCCAACTGCAAGTAACGCAAGGGATAAAAATGTGTTAAAAGGAAAAGAACAGATCATGGAGACGATCCCAGAAGTCATGGAGGAAGAACTAGAAAGCATTGATCTTGAAGGCCTACATATCATAGGGTTAGAGGATGCCTACAAAAAGAAAGACTTCAAATCTATTCCAGAGAAACAAGTCCAAAAGATGGAATAAATCCTAGCCAGAGCGTAGTGGCTTCCCTCTCTGGGTATCCAAGGGGGCACACTCATTAACACCAAATACTTCATGAAAGGGTCTCACAAAAGGGGCAGGAAAACAACTATGCAAATAACTATAGAAATAGGAAAAGAAATGGTGGATTCAAGATGATTCCCCAAGCTCACAAGATTCTTCGCCTACACCAAAAATCCTATCCCATGAAGATTATCTCCTGGAACATAAGAGGGCTCAACAACCCCACGAAGCACAGGAAAATAAAGAAAATGATTATAGAGGAACCCCCTACAATATTCTACATGCAAGAAACTAAATTTTCCAGTTCCATTCTAGGAAAAATCTTCAAAAAAAATTGGAAAGGTAGCAATACAATAGCGGTTGATGCCAACGGAGCATCTGGAGGCCTGACAATCATCTGGAACCCCCAAATCACCTCCTTAGAGAACTTTCACGCCAACAGACACTTCATCCAACACAAATTTCATCTGATTGGCACAGATATCCATGGTTTGCTCACAAATGTCTACTTTCCATAAAACATCAATATAAAAATGAAGCTCCTGAACAACCCGACAGAACTCAATAAACAGAGAGCCTTTCCACTCTGGCTCCTAGGAGGAGACTTCAATATGATAACCAATATTCAAGAAAACAAAGGAGGAAGGATGCATCTAGACTTGGATAGTAATGGATTCAAGAAATTTATTCATGGTAACCACCTCATCAATATTCAAACCTCCAATGGAATCTTCACTTGGAACAAAAAAAGAGGAGGTGCCCATGAGATAACCTCAAGACTGGATAGATTCCTCATCATATAAGACTTCATTTGGCTAGGGGGCGACATAGCTGCTACTATCATCCCTGTGGAAGGCTCTGACCATTGCCCAATAAAACTTCAATGATTATGACCAGGTAAGCATGCTCCTAAACCTTTTCGCTTCGAACACTGCTGGTTCAGGCACCCAGGGTTCAAGGATATGGTTTCCAAATGGTGGACCTCCTTAGTACCCCCGTAGGGCACTAAAATTCTATATTTCTAGATAAAACTAAAACTTCTCAAAGGAAAATTGAAGGTTTGGAATAAATCAACCTTTGGCAATATCTTCACAGAAAAAAAAAGAGCTGGAGGAAAAAATTGACAAGTTGCAACAAACTATTATTCAGGAAGGATGCTCAGCCGAGTCAGAAAGCCAAGAGAAGACCTTAAATACATAACTGGAAGAAATATGGAACCAAGAGGAAATCCTATAGAGACAAAAATCAAGAATCTACTGGCTCAAAGAGGGAGAACGAAATACTAAATTCTTCCATCACTTCAGGATTCAGCACAGGATGCATAATAGAATTACTATTCTCAAGAACCAAACTGGGGAAAGGCTCGAAATGCAAGAGGCCATCACTGAGGAGCTGCGCAATCACTTCAGGAATATTCTGTAGGAACCTAATCACCAGAGGCATGAGGCCATTGGGAAAATCACTCAACACATTCCTAAGCTGATAACGAATGAAAACAACAAGTTGCTGCTAGCAGCTACAACTCTGGCTGAGGTGGAACAAGAAGTCTTCCAGCTAAAGGTAGGGAAAGCTCTAGGTCCTGATGGATTTACCACCGACTTCTTCTATTTCTTCTGGGAGACCATTCAAAACGAAGTTCGGGATGTAGTGGAGGAATCACTCTCTACTCACTGGCTTCTACAAGTGCTAAATGCCACCTTCATCACTTTGGTTCCAAAAGAAGACAATAAAGTCTCGTTAATTAAGTATATGCTCATAGCTCTCTACAATTTCATTTAAAAAACTACCTCCAAAGTTATTGCTAATAGGCTCAAGCAGCTCCTTCCCATAATTATCTCCCCAGAGAAAACAGGATACGTGGAAAGTAGGCAAATTATTTATGGCATCATCTTAACCCACGAAGTCATTCACTCTCTCAAAACCTCCAAAAATCCTGGCATGCTTCTCAAAATCCACCTCTCCAAAGATTTTGATAAACTAAGCTGGGGCTACATAAAAAAAATTCTCATAGCCTTTGGCTTTAGCCACACTTGGGTATGCTGGATCATGAGTCTTATCGCCTCCACTTTTCTCTCCATTTTGGTCAATGGTATTCCCTCTACTACCTTTAATCACTCAAGAGACATCAGACAATGGGACCCCCTTTCTCCCTTCATATTCATCATCATGGCTGAAGGATTGGGTTGCCTTCTCAAAAGCTCCATCCAGTCAGATGCCCTGCATGGCTTACCCCTCCACAACTTGCCTCCCTCCTCCCACCAAAAAATTTTGGACGACAATATGATTATGGGTTACCCCTCAGTCCAAGAATCACGCTCCCTGAAATCCATTCTAGACTCCTTCTCTAATGCCTCCGGCATAGAGGTCAACCCTAAAAAATTGTAGATATTTTTCTTTCATTCCTCCCCTCTCACACAACACAACATAGCCCATATCCTAGGATCATCCATTGCTTCCCTTCCTTAAAAATACCTAGGAGCTCCTCTTACCGACTCTACCATCAATCACTCCTCCTGGCGATCTTTGCCAGACAAAATGGAAACCCAGTTATCCAAATGGACCCATCGCACCCTCAATATTGCTAGTCCCCTGGTTCTCATTAAATCTGTCTTGCAATCTGTCTGAAAATCCTTAGACCAGCACTCTCCTGAATAAATCTTTGGCACATCATTCTGGGCATCCTCATTTGGAACATCTTGAAGGAAAGGAACAACCACATTCTCAAAGAGAAAGCATCCACATCAGAGAAGCTTTGGTCCCTGATTCACAACAACCTCTCTAAAACATTTTCCTAGACCCTTAGCATCAAGAGGACCTCCCCACCTCTGCAGCAGAGCACCACATATGGAAAAATTGGCAAATGAGTCTGAATACCCCCCTGGATATCAATCCTAGAAGCACAAGTAGAGTTGTTTCCCTTCTAAAATGGAACACCCCCCCCCCCCTAAATGGCTTCTTCAAATGCAACCTAGATGGTTCGTCCAAAGGCAATCTCGAAAATGCAAGATTCAAAGGAATTATCAGGAACTCTCAAGGATATCCCCTCCAGATTTACTTTGGTAACATAGGTTGGGACAAAAATAATTTTGTGGATTTGTAGGGTCTTATACAGGGTATTCAAATGGAAATTGAGTTTCATTACTTCCCCCCCGAAATGGAGGGAGACTCGCAAGTCATAACTATGGAAGCCACAAGAATCCTCTAAGGATCCGCATCCTCAAGGGTATCCAATAGCTGGAGGCTCACCCATAAGCTCAAGGTTCTGGAATAGCTGATACAAAACCACAGAGCCATTAATTTTTACCACATGTGCAGGAAGGCTAACTCTGTAGCAGATCTCCTCGTGAAAAAAGGTGTGGAAAGTAGTAGTGAGTTGTATCATTATAACCTATCTTAGGTTGAGGAGGAAGCCCTCAGACAAGAATGTCACACTCTCATTAAAAATGATATTCTCCCCCTGGATTAGTGTGTCAGAACTGACACAAATGATAATATTTTCTCACCACCCCGAAGGACGGAGATCTTATGTGTAGAGCCTCACCTACTACGAATCCTCACACAGTTAGCCATCTGCACGAGATGAACAAAATAAGTATGATGATGAGACTTTGGGAACAACCTCACCCTGTCTAGGCTACCCTTCTACATCCATTACCATAAATGATTATCGTGATTGATCTGTATATCAGCCATCCCCCCTCCCTCGAGCCTGCTCAAGTGATCAGTCATGGCAGGTAGCTGCGTGTGAGACATACTCATTGCCATCCTCCTCGCATGTGTTCAAGCGCCTTCAAAAGGATGAGCTCTCAACCCTGAGCAACCCACAATATCTTTCCTCTGGCTTTCATTTTTTTAACTCAGCTTTGTCACTTCCCCAATTCCAGAAGGTCACGCAGCCCTATTCTCACGGCTGCGTTGCGTAGTCCCCTCTAGGCTATGACATCCCAATCTGCGTACCTCCTCCCTAGCCCTTCCAACCCCTCGATCCTTGGCATTTTTTTTCCCCATGTTACATATCCCTCCCTTGATATCTCTCCCCATCCTCATTTTGCAATGGACCCTAGATTACGCTAAAGAACCATTCGAGGTGGAAAGAGAGTTTCTCTCCCTATCCATTATCACCATGGAAAGGAAAATTGATTGGAGTCGATGGAAGGCTCCTCCTACAGCGTTTTTGCACAACAAAGCCCCGAACCTGAGTAGTTGGAAGATTCCCCTATGAAAACTACGTAGAGAGGAAGTAGCGGCTCACGGAAGTCCACCATAGTGCACTAGACGAACCCCCAGCCCTGTAATACTGAACCGCTGCCGATTCAGGAGAAGGAAGACGATGAATCGGGTGTTTGGGAGATGGATTCTTATGGAAACTGGACGCGTCTCCCTGATTGAGAAATTCTGGAATCCCCCATCCTCTGTGCACCGTTTCCCAAACCCAGGCGTTCAGTGGCAGATTCAGAGGAAGCGGCTGCGCAAGCACCCGCTTGCCCCATTAAGGAGGAGGTCCCCAACAGCGATGATGAAGATGAAGATTAAGGACTATGTAGCTACATATATCTTCCATGTTTTTTTTCAATCCTACCACCATCAATGTTTTTTTCTTCTGCTTACTTTGTGTTACCTAGATACGCCAGCGCTAATGCACATATTGTAATTTTTTCTCTTAAGTTTTGTTTGGGCTAGTTTCCTCCTCTGATGTAGCCCGGAAACTGAGTAACTAAGGCCGGGATTGGTTAAGCACATCTTGCCAATCCCACCTGTAGCATATGTAACATTTCGTTTCTCGAATTAATAGAATAGCCCAACTTACTAAAAAAAAAAATGTAGTTACATTGACGTAATAGCAGCTACGATAGCAAGAAGAGGAATATTTAACGAAGGTACATGTACTGACACCACCAAAACATTATTTTCATATCCAACCTTGAACATACCTCTCACGTCATTGTTTGGGAAAACTTTGAAATCCCATGTATATAAATATATAACCCTAATGAGCAAAAACACCTAAAAGGCCTTTCAATTAGGCAGATTGGGTCATGATTGTTTCTGTGACTACATATTTGTTTTTCGATAGCATGGGCCTACTGATTTTACTGAATGAATAGGGGTTCACAATGGAGTGCATGTAGCATGGAACCATGTATTACGCGGTATTTCTAATTCCCATGGCAACTTTCATACTGATATATTTTTAGAAGTTTTGACATTTTTGTAGAACTAACGTAAAATTTTACTTCACCACTGTGCTTTTAACAGTTCTTTTATTCAAATTTCCAGATATGAAACATTATTCATCATTGGTTGTGTTACTGTCATGATTGGATTTGTAAATGTATAGCGCTACTCATCAATGATGGATTTCCTATCTTGTTTCGATTTTCAATTTCATACCGTTCGTTATCTAGGATAGTGTAATTTCTATGTCAACTCCTAGTATTATATTTTCATATTGTTGCTTCTCTAGGAATTATCAAACTTTATGTTAGAGTTGATTTTATATTTGACATTTGTTATTTGTACCATGGTTATATAGTCCTTGTTATTGTTCTTTAGTGTGTTTATGATATTACATCATGCCCTTCATTTCAATAAAAGGATGGTTATCACTGAACTTTTATATATACTATGTATAAATATGGAAGTGGTTGTGGCTCCAAAAATTGGACACGTCATGGTATATTTGAAACATGTTTCTAGGTATTCTTTACCTAATTTTCCTCTAAATTTAATTATCACTTGGATTAGACTATCACAACAAGAATAGCCTCTGTCACAATAGTGTTTAT
The DNA here is from genome assembly GCA_034641835.2 of Pinus albicaulis. NCBI lineage: Eukaryota > Viridiplantae > Streptophyta > Pinopsida > Pinales > Pinaceae > Pinus > Pinus albicaulis. The sequence continues at coordinate 1,294,252,761 of CM076570.1, read as the reverse complement.
TCAACTATATCACATAACATTCAATTTAACTCATTCATGTTAAACGAAAATAATTACTATGAAGAATATTTTATATTTAACCAAATATACGCCATTGCTTTGAATCCTAACCTTGTGAAAGGGAAAATATTGAAACAAGATACTACCTTTAACATTGTATTGATCTTATAAATTAAATGAAATGAAAATGTGCATTGAGATGTTTTACATTGTTAAAATGGTTAATATCAAACTTATAATCATAATTATAATTATGTTATTTTATATCATATTTTTAATTTATTTACATTTTTTGAAGTATTGATATTTTATGTCGAGTTTGTTTTTTTGGTATTTAAATTAAAATGGTTAAATTGCTATTTATATGGTATAGAAGAATTTGTGAATGAAAATATTGTTAGGGAATTTGCTTTAGAAATAGGTGCAATATTTAATTGTAGTGGTAAAAATCCACCCAAATTCAAGATAACTAAAGAATGAATGGTTTTTAGTTAAGTGTTAAGTGAGTTTGTGAATAAATCTCATGATCATCCTCATGCACAATGAAACATTGGAAAGTTATAATATTTGGATAGTTCCTATTTACTAATGCTAAATATTGTTGGAGGAATTTATGATTCCCCATCTTCAATAATTTTCCAATATGATCATGATTTTCTTCTTATGTTCTATTCTATCGATAACTCAAATCAAAGATATAATATTTCTTCTGAGCCTTTTAATTGGAATTTCAACAATGTATTTTCTTGCATTCTTTAGATATCAAATGGATGTAAAAGACAAGCCTTAATCTCTTATGTTGTCTAAGTAAATCCAAGATAAAAGATATCATAATTTATACCAAGAATAACAAATGCTTTCCACTATGAAGGAGCCTTGAATTTGAAAAAATGAGGTGTTGAAATGATGTTAAAAATATCAATCTGGTATGTGGCTTACGAATAGATCTCTATATATGATAAATTATGTATATAAACAAATATTTCCTAAGACATTAATGTAAATAAAATATTTTGTAAACTTGGCTTCTAATAACTTACCCTCAAAAATGTGAATGAGGACAACCTCACAACGTTTGGTACATATTTTAAATTCACCATTTTCTTTAAATGGTCTAAAAAGAGGTCCTTAGATTAGTGTTTTTAAAGCTCAAGTCAAAGAAGTGATTTATTAATCTAATAAGAACAATTAAGGTTTTCTTAATGTTTTCTTTAGTACCCTTCTCCTCTTTTTAGTATGATTTTAACATGACGCTTTTCTTCCTACATCAACATTGTGTAGGAAACTCAATTTAGCAATTCCATGTTGAACTAAAAAGGGCTCTCTCCTTGGGTAGGAGAAACAAATACTCTTGTTGCAACAATGGCTTTTATCACCAAATACTAAAGGTCTTGATCTAAGAGAACCATACTTTTTTATCCAAGAAATAAGAGATAAAATGTAGTGGAGATGGCTCAAAATTCCAAGTACATTATGGAGCCTAACCTAGAGAAGCAAATCCATCCTTGATAGTGAGGACTCAAAGCTAGTTTGAATGAAAAGAAATACCAAAAATTCAGATCTTTGATTTGAAAGAGATTTTTTCAATATACCTTTTAATGTAATTTAAATTTTTTAAATAAAAAAATATTGTAATATTTTATTTGTATGAACTTCATCCGATACATCAATCTAACTAATAACTTCTTAGGATTTAAGATCTTATATATATATATATATATATAATAAACAAAAATTTCCATCACAAAACATAATTGCCACCATATTAGTTGAATCTTCTCTTTCTATAAGCGGTTGGAAGGATGATTATTTATAAATATTTTGTGGAAATGACAATTATGAATTATACTTTTAAAATTCAATCATGTTCTGTCCATCATATAGAAAGCTTCCGAATGTTCTGTCCATTATATAAGAAACGAAGATGACTAATTAAAGGATAGATAACACAACAGGCTTCGTTTGCTGCATATGATGGATATCAATATGAACATGTTTTTCCATATGGATGGGTGAGGGTTTTCAAAATTTTTCCCCTATTATGGACGAGTTAAGGTTTGCGACACGGAAATTTCGTATAATATGCTTTTCAATTTTTTTAAATATAAAGATATTTATTAAAATAATATCTGTAAAGTGTTTTATAAAAAATATATATGTGATAGTACTATAAATTTATGTTCCTGGGTTGCGGTACAATTGGCAAGAGCTTGTGTATTTAAGTTATTGGAAATTAAATATTTTTTTGGACATTTCCAAACCGATCAAAAAGAAAATAGTAGTATATATTTATGAATATTTTTTTATTAATTTAGTGTTAAATGTTTTGAAATTTTGTTTTTGTGTATTTATTATTTATTTTTATTTTTTACATTTTTCAAAGAAAGATGTAAATAAAAATTAAATTTGAAAATACATTATATTAATTTGAATGATTAAATTTTATTGAATACTTAGACATTGAAAATTAAAATAAGTTATTCTCTTATGTAAAAATAAAATTTATTTAAAACTTTTATCCATAAAATAACTGAGTTGAGATACTTATTTTACAATTCAGTATGAGGGGATGTGTAATTTTTCTTGGTGTTGATACGAAAAAATAAAAATAGAATATTCTCTAAATAGAAAAGCAATGTAAGGTATGATAAAAAAACAAAAACTAATATGCTATGCATACTTAGTTATATGTCCATTTGGTGTAATATAATTTCATGTAAGGTAATTAGATGTAAAAAAATGTGTGTGAGAGAGAAATAGAATCACTACAAATTCATTAATATCTCTGATGAAATGAAAGAAATGCAATCCTTTTTAAAAATTTGGACTCTAATAAAAAAATACATCTAAATAAATTTGATCCTTTAGATTTATACTTAAGATGAATCTATACCAATTATTTTACAAATCATTAATTATGAAAAAAGTAATTCTTTATCTTATTATTCTCTAAATTTGAATATTATTAAAGCATATAAATATATTCTTTAAACAACTAAAAAATATATCTTTTAATAATAATATAAAAGAAATAATAATACTAATATAAATATATTAATAATTATATGCTAAAATTCAAAAAATATCATCTTGACAACCTAATGCTTTAATAATATGATATATAGTTTTTTTAAACTAAAAATATTATAATATGATATATAGGTCTTTCTAACGAAAAAAAGTATCAAATGTATTTTAAAATAAATTTAGGGAAACTCATATATATGACGTGAAAGTGAAAATGATTATGTTTATTCAATGGCCACATTTCGAATACGAGGTCAATTTTTATTGGAAGATTGGCAAGATATTTATTTTTAAAATAATTAAATTAATAATGAAAATTGGGACATTTATGATAATTTTTTTATTAAACTTATTTAGATGATAAATTATTTATTTACATTATAGGTATTAGACATTTATTAAAGCCTTAAAATCTCACTGGGGAAGGTGCTACTTAGATATGTGCAAATATGATTACATATAATTATTATTTTCCAAACATGAAATGGTTTGTTTTTTCGATACAGGTAATTTATAATAAAAATACATTAAATCTTGACACTAAATGATCGTTAAAACAATTCTTGAAGCCTTAGTCTAACTACCTTGCTTTTTTTCCATGAAAATCATGGAAATTGAGGCAATCCTGGATTTTTGTAAATCTAGGTTATAGCTATAGAGCTCAAATATTTTGGGTGCCCTTGAAGTTTTTAATGGTGATGGATCCATTTCCACCATAATAACATTATTCAATCACTCCTACTATAAGATTTCTTAAAAAAAAATTGCCTGAATTCTGTTCCAAGCAATTCCTCTACCTTAGTAAACAATTTCATTGGTGAATAATAAACACAAGTTGAATATTTGATGCTCAATATGTAGTGGTGTTATTCCTTCTCAAAACCTTTACAAAATTCATTAGATCCAAACATATATGGCATTAAATTCTCTGTAACATAGTCTTATTGTTCCCTAAAAGTTTTACATTTACAAGATTTTTTAAATCCAAACCTAGAGGGCATTAATTTTACAAGATTCTTTAGATCCAAAAATAGAGAGAATTAACTACTCTATAACATAGTCACGTGTTTAATGTTCCTGAAACTTTTACAAGCTCCTTATTTGCAGGCAAGCTACAACAAACAAACTTCCCATTATTTCAAGCATGTTAAGTGAGATATCCACCACTTAAAATTTGGAGTTGTCTTTAGTGGGAATTTTTGGATTTTCAAGTCACGAAATTCGATGGAAAAAAATGAAGTGAAATATTGATTTCTGAGTGTATATATGGATTCAACACCCTCAAAAACCTTGGGACACTTCGATTGTGCCTCAAAATCCTTGAGACACTTCGATTGTGCACTCGAGTTACCCATCAAATTTGTGATTTCAATAAATTCTTGCGGGATTTTGAAGAAACAATATGTTTTTTATCTTTTTGCAAAGTTATTAGATAATCTTACAAGCCAATTCTACCTTTGGCAAATAATATGGGATGGAGTCTTTGGATTTAATGGAACTCAAGATTTTTTTGATTTGACACATAATATGGGATGGAGTTTTCAGATTTAATGGGATTCAAGATTGTGTTGGTGCGATTCACTATTATATTTGCTCAATAGAGGATACATTTTCTCTGGTTATTTTTTTTAAATATATGTAAATCTATATAGAGATAATTTTGGATTAATATAAAATTTTAATTTATAAAACAAGAAAAACACTTTCTCTTTCTTTATATATGCAAATATTATAAAATTGTGTAATAAAATTTTATTGATATTTATAATACTCAAATCATCAATTTTCATGGAGTAGAATTCAAATAAACAACTATATTTCTAACTAATTTAATCTATATAAATTTATTTTATAAAATATATATTTTTAAAAAATAATAATTATTATTTTATGAATAAAAACAGTTCAGAAATCTTAACCGATTGCTTTTATTAAAAAAATCCTAATTTATGATAAGGATGATGTATATCTTCATTCTGCACCATCCATCTAACCTTTGGTTTCGTTTATGAAATTGCACATACTCATAACAACATAGTTTTGTTTTTGCGATTCCAGATAGAATCACAATATACAAAACCGCCAATGCCATCACGTTGGGGAACTAGCGATCGAAGAAGATCACTTACATCTGTCATATGACAAGGATCCTACGCGTGCCGAAGAATCGGGGAACTAGCGATCGAAGAAGATTGCTTACATTTGTCATATGATGACGATTCTACGCGTGCCAAAGGATATCTACAACAGGTTCCGTATTACTGACGGTTCTAAACATGGTTAGCCGCAGATTCAACGGAAATTCAGACGAGACACAGAAATTGGTTCGAGACACAGAAATTGGACGAGACACAGAAAGTTATTCTCTCTCCTCTCCAATTTACGAAAGAAGGTAAATTCTCATGAAATACTCTAGATCACTTTAACCTCTCGCCTTTCCCATGCTCCAATTTTCCCCTCTGCGCGGCAGTGGCCTCGAATACAGAATTCGTATTTACATCTATGAGCGTTTATGGCATGATGCTCGTTTTCGGATACCCGTTTTCATTTACGGAGCTACCTCGTGCAGCCAAATGGCTTGCTGAAATTTCACTTTTAGGATAATCAAATTCAAAAATTTAATGACCTTGGAAGAACAAACGAATACTTGTTGAACAATTTATCCAATACAATATATAGATTTTGACTCACACCCTTCCTTCAGTAGCAGCGGCTAATTTGAAACCTGCTTCGAGATTCTTGTGATTTCAGTTTCAATTGTTGAACATGGAAGAGTCGACACCGATCGTACCTCTGCTTCCGGTCAATATGAATCGCAACATCAGTTGGCCGAGTATGTTCAAGGCAAATCCTTCAGCGATTTCCGGCCAGAGACAATATCATGAAGGTGACCATACACTGTAACTCCTTCTGTGTTTGTTATAGCATCATTGTGATAACAATAATTAAAAAATATTTCCCTAGAGATTAATGAGCCCGCTCTTACCTTCTCCACCTCCTATAAATGGAAATTAAATATGGAGTCGAAAGAATACGACTTCAGCATCCGATAAATGCAGTATAATGTTTTATCTCCCATATTCAGTATTAGAGTTAGAACATTATTTAGATGAATAAGAGAATCCCGTTGTAGCTATAGACAAATCCTTTAACAAAAATTGGGTTTTGGTGGAATGAAATTTGACTTTTAGCTTCGAGCAGGGAAATTTCAGGGTCAAACTAAACTCTAGATACCAATTTCCCACTGCTTTTAAGCGTGAGCCGAATTAACGGACCGATAAAATGCCCAATAATATGAGTTCACCTGAACATTGTTTTGAATCAAATTAATATGTGTGGAAAAAAATTTTGATAGCTATATTTTGTGCAGGCATATCATCAGAGAATGAGGATGTTAGAAATATTAAAGTCACCTACCGTGCCTTGGGCAGGAAGAACAAAGAACAAACGACAAAGGACAGCAGTAGCAACGCAGATTTTTGAGTGCATAGCACTCCATATTAAAGAGGAATGGAGGAGAATTAAAATTTTATGGGCCGTAGCCAAGTATGAAAACAGAGGAATTAATTTTGTTATGGGCGAGAAGTTACTTTAGCAGAGGAATGAAGATTTTTGTCTACGGAGGAGCGAATTCATTTAAAACAGTCAAGTCAGGCATAAAAGCCTTCAACAACCAAATTGAAGTGAAATTGATTAAAACAGGCAGAAGTCACTTATGCAGCAGAAGGACAAGTGGTCCCTACCACTTGAGCGCAAGATCGCAAAAGCACAGTTTCACAAGTTCAGAACTTAAGTGTCTTGTTGATGTAGAAATTTGCGATGTGCGATGTGCGCCATCGCAACATCGCATATCGCAATTATCAAATGTCTTGTGAATGTGGTAGAGTTCCGCAAGCGGAACGTTTACCATATATATAACATTGAAATTATATTACAATCGCCCTCCCACAGCAGCAAGGCCCGTGGGTCCACAAGACCACATGGTGCTATATCGCAATATAGCACATCGCAAAGTCCGCCCATTCCATTGTATTGATCGCAAATGTTGAAAGTTGCGATGTGCGCCCATCGCACCATCGCAAATGTCACAAATCGCATTTTTGTTTGTTCCAGCGTTCCGCCATATCGCATATCGCAATACTGCCAATTGCGATGGCCGACTACGATGTGGTCCCCACTCGTACGTCACGCCAATGTCAAAGTTTTATGATTCCGAAAAGGTTTCATATGTAATTTGTTCCGCCGCGCCATATATATATAAAGAAAAAGGCCCGCGCGCATTGTAAGAATGTAATGTATTGTATTGCATTGTAAACGTTGTGTGAGTCTGCAAGCAAAGAAAACACAGCAAGAAGAACTAAGCACTGCATGTGTGTTCTTGAAAGAGAGACAGAGAGTTATTTTGTTGTAGCACTGCGTCTGTAGCATTCTTGAGTTTAATTTGTGAATCCCTCTGTACTGAGGAAGAAATTTGTAACAGTTTTTTTTAAGTCCTGTTAATGATATAGAAGAAAGCATTTTCATGCCATCTCTGTCCATAAGCGAAATTTTTGTTTTAAAAACTTCTCTGTGTTCAGATGAGAGCGTCATTCTCTCCTGTTTGCTTGGAATTTTCAATAATTTCAACATGGTATCGGAGCTAGTTCAGGCTCTTTGAAACTTTCAAAGAAGCTGAAGAAGAAGACTTGTTGCAGCATTTTCTCCAGCAGTGTGAAAAGCCCGACAGAAGTCAAAAAGTCAGGTATTTCTCAAAGATAACAGAGTTGTTAATTTGTTTGAAGAGTTTGTTCTTTCAAAAGGGAAAGACAGTTTGTTTAAGTTTAGAAGTTTAGTTCAAGAGAAATGGCCGGACCAACTACTGGTATGAGTCTTGGAAATGTTCAAATTCCACAGTTTAATGGAAAGAACTATGATTATTGGGCCATTACCATGAGAGCCCTGTTTGTATCACAAGACTTATGGGAATTAGTAGAAGATGGTTTCGTTGAACCAGCTGATGTGCAGGCTTTTAATGCCTTAACTCAAGTAGAGAAGGATGTGTTGAAGAATAATAGGAAGAAAGACTCTAAAGCTCTCTTCTTATTGTATCAAGCTGTAAATGAGAGTGTGTTTCCAAGGATAGCAGCAACTAAGAAGTCCAAGGAGGCATGGGAAACTCTGAAAGTAGCCTATCAAGGTATGGAGAAAGTTAAGACAACAAAACTTCAGTTGCTGAGAAGGGATTTTGAAACTCTTTGCATGAAAGAGTCAGATAGTGTAGACACATTCTTTACAGATGTGATTGGGATTGTAAATCAGGTAAGATCCCATGGAGAAACTCTTGAAGAAAGAAGGATTGTGGAGAAAATTTTGAGAAGCTTACCCTCAAAGTTTGATGTTATTGTAACCACCATAGAAGAGACTAAAGATCTCTCACAGTTCACAGTTGATGAACTTCATGCCTCGTTGATGACTCATGAACAGAGATTGAGCAGAGACGAAAACTCATATCTTGAGCACGCCTTCAAGACCCAGATGCCTTCAGGAAGAGGAAGAGGTCAAGGTAAAGGAAGAGGAAGAGGCAGAAGCCAAAATATATGTGGAAGGAATAGCCCTTCACACTCACATGGAAGGAGTGACAGTCAAAGTCAGAGCCACGGCCAAAGCAACAGCCAGCAAGGTTGACATGAAAACCAACATGCTCATGGACGGAGGTATGATAAATCCAATGTCCAATGTCATTATTGCAAGAAATATGGGCACTATGCCAATGAATGTAGAAAGAAGAAAAATGACATGAAAAATAGGCAGAATGCTAATGTAGCAAAAGAAGAAAAGAACCCAAGCAATGTGCTGTTAGCTTGTAATGTAGCACAAGATAAAAATGATGATGATTGGTTCTTAGATTCTGGATGTAGTAATCATATGACTGGAAACAAAGCAATATTTGCCAATCTAGATGAAGAAGTAAAATCTGAAGTGACCACAGGGACTGATACTAATATCTCTGTCAAAGGAAAAGGTAGAGTGAGTATTAGAGCAAGAAATGGGGAGCAGAAATTTGTCCCGGATGTGTATTATGTTCCAGGTCTAAAGTGTAATCTTTTGAGCGCTGGGCAGCTCATAAACAAAGGTTACAATTTAGTTTTCAAAGATGATGTGTGCACAATAAAAGACATTCCTCCAAGTAAGAAAATTATTGTTGAAATTCAAATGACCAGCAATAGGATGTTTCCGCTCAAGCTCAATATTGACTTGAAGAAAAAAGGAAAGTATGTAGCAGCTGTAACACAAGAAGCCTTCCAAAAGGAAGCAAAATATGAAAATTGGTTATGGCACCTGAGATTTGGACATCTCAATTTCGGAGGATTAAACTTGTTGCACAGAAAGGGAATGGTAAGAGGTTTACCATTGATTGAAAAACCTGACAGCCTATGTGAAGGCTGCATCTTGGGAAAGCAACACAGAGAAAGTTTTTCTTCAGGGAAAATCATAAGGGCTAAAGCACCCTTAGAAATAATTCATTCAGATTTATGTGGGTCGATGCAAATAGCATTAGTTTCAGGCAGCCATTACATGCTGACCTTCATAGATGATTTCACAAGAAAAGTGTGGGTTTATTTTCTGAAATATAAGAGTGAAGTCTTTCAGAAATTTTGCCACTTTAAAGCTCTTGTAGATAAACAAAGTAAGAAGTACATTAAAGTCCTCAGAACTGACAGAGGAGGAGAATATATCTCAAAGGAGTTTCTTCGTTTTTGTAGAGAGAACAGAATCCACAAGCAATTTACCACAAGGTACACACCGCAACAGAATGGAGTTGCTGAAAGAAAGAATCGAACCATAATGGAAATGGTGAGAAGTATGCTAAAGGCAAAACATTTTCCGAATGAGTATTGGGCAGAAGCAGCAAACTGTGCTGCGTATATTTTGAATAGATGCCCTACAAAAGCAGCGATGATTGCCTTGTTGAAAATTTTAAAACAGTCATGAAAGATGAATTTGAAATGACTGACATGGGTTTGCTGAGATAATTCTTAGGAATAGAAGTAAAAAAAAATGAGAAAGGGATTTTTATATCTCAAGCAAAGTATGTGAATCAAGTTTTAGAAAGATTTAATATGCAGGAGTGCAAAGCTGCAATTACTCCCACAGTAATGGGATTGAAGTTGAGAAAAGATGACAACAGCAAGGATGTTGATCCAAGTTTGTATAAAAGCATAGTTGGTAGCCTGATGTATTTGACTGCAACTAGGCCAGATATTATGCATGCTTTTAGTTTAATTTCCAGGTTTATGGAGAAGCTAAAAGAAGCACATTGGCAAGCAGCAAAGAGAATCCTGAGGTATGTGAAAGGAACAAAAAGATTTAGTATTTTATATACTACTTCAGAAAATTCAGAATTAGTTGGATACACTGACAGTGATTGGGCTAGAAGTGTAGATGATCGGAAGAGCACTTCCGATTATGTTTTTCATATGGGTTTAGGAGCCATTTCATGGGCTTCCAAGAAACAGGCTATTGTAGCATTGTCTACAGCAGAGGCAGAATATGTGGCAGCTACAGCAGTAGCATGTCAAGCAATTTGGATGAGAAGAATGTTGAGAAGTGTGTGCCAAGAACAGGTAAAGGGCACTGTGATTTATTGTGACAATAGCTCAGCTATTGCATTATCCAAGAATTCTGTGTTTCACAAGAGAACGAAACACATTGACACAAAGTTTCATTACATCAGAGAATTGGTGAACAATGGTGCAATTGTTTTACAACGTTGTAAAACAGAAGAGCAATATGCAGATATTTTGACAAAGCCATTGGCACAGAAAACATTTGAATTTTTGAGAAAATGTTTGGGTATTATTGATAACCCAGCAGCTGACTTTAAGGGGAGTGTTAGAAATATTAAAGTTACCTACCGTGCTTTGGGCAGGAATAACAAAGAACAAAGGACAAAGGACAGCAGCATCGGCGCAGAGTTTTGAGTGCATAGCACTCCATATTAAAGAGGAATGGAGGAGAATTAAATTTTTGATGGGCCGCAGCCAAGTATGACAGCAGAGGAATTAATTTTGTTATGGGCGAGAAGTTACTTTAGCAGAGGAATGAACATTTTTGTTAACGGAGGAGCGAATTCATTTAAAACAACCAAGTCGGGCGTAAAAGCCTTCAACAACCAAATTGAAGTGAAATTGATTAAAATGGGCGAAAGTCACTTATGCAGTGGAAGGACAAGTGGTCCCTACCACTTGAGCGCAAGATCGCAAAAGCGCAGTCTCACAAGTTCAGAACTTAAGTGTCTTGTTGATGTAGAAATCTGTGATGTGCGATGTGCGCCATCACAACATCGCATATCGCAATTATCAAATGTCTTGTGAATGTGGTAGAGTTCCGCAAGCGGAACGTTTACCATATATATAACATTGAAATTATATTACAATCGCCCTCCCACAGTAGCAAGGCCCGTGGGTCCACAAGACCACGTGGCGCTATATCGCAATATAGCACATAGCAAAGTCCGCCCATTCCATTGTTTTGATCGCAAATGTTGAAAGTTGCGATGTGTGCCCATCGCATCATCGCAAATGTCACAAATCGCATTTTTGTTTGTTCCATCGTTCCGCCATATCGCATATCGCAATACTGCCAATTGCGATGGCCGACTACGATATGGTCCCCACTCGTACGTCGCGCCAATGTCAAAGTTTTATGATTCCGCAAAGGTTTCATATGTAATTTTTTCCGCCGCGCCATATATATATAAAGAAAAAGACCCGCGCGCATTGTAAGAATGTAATGTATCGTATTGCATTGTAAACGTTGTGTGAGCCCGCAGGCAAAGAAAACACAGCAAGAAGAACTGAGCACTGCATGTGCGTTCTTGAAAGAGAGACAGAGAGTTATTTTGTTGTAGCACTGCATCTGTAGCAGTCTCGAGTTTAATTTGTGAATCCCTCTGTACTGAGGAAGATAATGATATAGAAGAAATCATTTTCATGCCATCTCTGTCCAGAAGTGAAATTTTGGTTTTAAAAACTTCTCTGTGTTCAGAGGAGAGCGTCATTCTCTCCTGTTTGCTTGGAATTTTCAATAATTCCAACAGAGGAGAGGAGCCAGTGGGAATCAAAGACCAAATGGAATCCAAAGCTAGAACAGATCCAGATTTTAGAGTCCATGTTTAATTCTGGGGTGACAAACCCTACCGGAGATGAAATAGAAAGAATCAGAGCTCAGCTGCAAGAGTTCGGAGAAATTCGGGACGCTAGTGTCTTCTACTGGTTTCAGAACAAAAAGGCTAGAACCAAGCAACGACAACGCCATCTTCAGTCCGGAGAGACCTCTAAATGTAGCTCCGAAAAGAGTAAGACTGATCAGTCTAAAGAAATCATCGGGGTTGCTGACACAACAGCGAATTCATTAGGCAATGCTGGTGAAACCTACTCTTTTGTTGTGCCCCGTGCTCAGTTTTCCTCTCATCAAGGCGATTATCATTTGCAAATGAATGAATGAATAAGTAATGATCAATGCTTCAGTTACACTGACGCAGTAGCAACTACAGCAGCAAGAGGAGGAATATTTAATGAAGGTACATGTATTTACATCAACGAAACACTATTCTCAAATGTTTGGTTGACAATGCCATTCGGACAACTAATATTGTTATTTTAGATGTAATATATATTTGTGTGAGAATATTTCTTTGCAGGGACTCTAGAGGAGTTGATGTATGGTCGTTCAATAACTGTATTCATAAATAATGCTGCAGTTGAGGTTCCCGTGGGACCGATAAACGTACAGGCCATGTTCGGGGAAAATGCAGTTTTGCTTCACTCCACAGGCCAGCCGATTTTAGTGAATGAATGGGGGTTCACCATGGAATGCCTGCAGCATGGAACTATGTATTACCTAGTATGCATAATGACCATACATATTTTCGTACTACTATATTTTTTAAATTATTCTAAATATTTGTAGAACCAAGGTAAAATTTCACTTCACTGCTATATTTATAACATTTTTTATTCAATTTTCCAGATATGAAACGTTATTCATCAATGGTGTTGCCGTCTTGGTTCGATTTGGAAAGGATACTCATCAATGCTGGATTTCCTATCTTGATTCGATTTCCTAGGATAGAACAAATTCTAGGTTGACTCTTTCTAGTATTATATTTGCATAAATTGATTCCGTACGATTTGTCAAACTTTGTGTCAAAGCTGGCCTTATATTTAATATTCCTTGTTAATTTGTGGCAGGATTATATTGTCTTTCATCAGTGTGTTTATGATCTTACATCGTTTCTTTTATTTGAATAAAAACGTGGAGATCACTGCACTTTTAAATACAATATATGATAAATATGGAAGTGGTTGTGCCTCTATAAAATGGAAATTGTTTCGTGTTTTTTATTTTATTTAATAAAAATATGGAGACCACTGCACTTTTCTACAATACGTTAGAAATGTCTTAAGTGGTTGCGCTGATATAAACTGATGACTGTTATGTTCTCTGTGAATCATGTTGTTAGATCGTGTTTTGTTTTTTTTTTTCATTTTCGTTTGAATTTAATAATGGCACTCGATTTTATTCTAGCAGAAATAGAATACATTCTACTTAAAAAAATATTATTTTTTAATCTTATAAATTATTATTTCGTTGTTAAGGAAAATAGTTACCATGAGAAATACTTTTTAGTTAACTAAATTACATTATTTTTTTGAAACCCAACTGTGTGAAAGAGAATATTGAAACAAGAAAGTTGTTTCAACTTTGTATTAAATTTATAAACTAAATTAAATAGAAATATGGAGTGGGTTTTGTATATATGTAAAATGGTTAACATAAAACTTATAATCTTGTTATTTTAGATATCATATTTTTTAATTTATTTAAAATTTTAAAATAATATTGAGATTTTAGTTAAAGTATATGCAAAGTTAGATTTTTCAATTTTGTAAATAAAATGGTTATACTTTATTTTATTGAATATAAAATAATTTATGAATAGATGCACTATAATTTAAGGTATTTTTTCTAGAAATAGACCCAATATTTAATATTTGTGGTTTGAATCCACCGAAATTCAATATAGCTTGAAAAGGAATTGCTTTTCAGTAATACTCTTTTTGGAATGAATCCTTAATTATCCTCTTCTACAATGAAAGTTCGAAAAGATATAATATTTTCATATTTCCTACTTCTTAATGATGAATATGGTTGAAGGAATTATTTATTTTCTATCTTCTATAATTTTCTAATCTAAGCATGATTTGTTTCTTATAATCTATTATATTGATCACTCAATCAAAGATATTATCTTTAGTATGATACTTTTAAATCAAATTTCTTAATACGTCTACTTGTAGTCTTCTAATATCAAAAGATATAAAATAAAGTCTTGGATTCTTTTCTTGTCTAGGTCAAACCAATGTAAAAGTGATGATCATTACTACCATGCATCAAAAATGATTTTTGTTGTGAATAAAGGTTGAGTTTGAAAAAAATAATGTGTTAAAAATACTAACAATACCAAAGTGTTCATGTAGATTACTAATAGTTTTAAATACGATAAATCATTTATATAAGAATATTTTTCTTAGAACATTAATATAAATAAAATAGAGAGTACATTTGAATTATAATAGCTTTACCTCATTAAAAATATGAATGGGTAAAACTTCACAAAGATCTTTATAAATTTGAAATTCACTTTTCTCTTTAAATCATCTAAAATAGGTCCTTAGACAATTGTTTTCAAAACTCCAACTAAATAGAGATTTAAGATCTAGTTAGTTAGATTAATATTTTCTTCAATATATTATTTCTCCTTCTACTATGGTTTCCCTAGGAGGATTCCCATCCCATAGAATCATTTTGTGTGTAAACTGAATAGCTAGATCCCACTCAAATATAGCAATCCCAAGTAGAACATAAAATGGTTCTCTTCTAGTGCTTAAGGGAAAACTACTCCTCATATGGTAGTAATTCCTTCAATGATCGAATAATGGAGGTATTTTCTAAGAGATCTCAAAATTTTAAGTCAAGAATTAGGAGCTAAAACACAGTGGAGAATCAAAACTAAATTTAAATGGAAGGAAATATCAAAGTTATCACTACTAAAATGTATCTTGGAAAAAGTGTCATATTAATGGAAGATCTTAGATTTTGGAAAATCAGGACTGGGAAAGCTATTCTCTTCTAAAAATATTTGTGGAAACAATGACTTAACTTCAATTAGCTATATAACTCACAAAATTTACAGAAATTTCTAAATACACACTATTGAGAATATTTGTTAAAATTTCTAAGTACACATAGAATATGGCAAAATTAAGTTTTTAAATAAAAAATATTATAATATTTTATTTTTATTTACTTAATCTGATACATTAATCTAACTATGAATTTAATTAAGCTTTTAAATAAAAAAATATTATAATATTTTATTTTTATCGACTTAATCTGATACATCAATCTAACTATGAATTTCTTATAGTTGATATTATAGAAGAAAACTATTCAATATAAAAAACTATGAAGAGGTAATAAACCAAAAAAATTTCCATCACAGTGCCCCCATGTTAATTGAATCTTCTTGGAAGGATAGTTAATTATAAATATTTTGCAGAAAATTATACTTTTATAATTCAATCATGTTCTGTCAATCATATAGAAAGCTGCAGAATGTTGGAATATTTGTCTTTTATATAAAAAACGAAGACCACTAATTAAAGGATAGATAACACAATAGGCTTCGTTTGCTACATATGATGACTTTGACGTGTGAGTTAAAGTCACCTGCTGAAATTTTTTATAATGTATCGCTCCCACCTGTTTTTCACAAATGTTTTTCCCAAGCACGGGGCAGTAAGTGGGACAGACAAGTTTACAGATTCCCATCTTCGGGGACTTCAGCGTATGATACATGTTAAATAAAAAATATATGTTATGGATGTGAATATGAACATGTTTTTCCATATGGATGGCTGAGAGTTTTCAAGTGTTTTCCCCTATTATAGACGAGTTAAGGTTTGCGACACGGCATTTTCCTATCATATGCTTTTCAATTTTTAAAATTTTTAAATATAAATATATTTATTAAAATAATATTTATAAAACTGTTTTATAAAAAATATATATGATAGTAGTATAGATTTATGTTCATGGGTTGTAGTGCAATTGGCAAGCGGTTGAGTGATTGGAAGTTCAAATTCTTTTTTGGACATTTCCCAACCGTCCAAAAAAAATTAGTAGTATATATTTATGAATATTTTTTTATTAATTTAGTATAAAATATTTTCAAATTTTGGTTTTGTGTATTTACTTTTCTTTTACAATTTATAAAAAAATATATAAATAGGAATTAAATTTGAAAAGATATTATTTTAATTTGAATGATTAAATTCTATTGAATATTTAAAAATTGATAAATTAAAATAAGTTATTCTTTATGTAAAAATAAATTTTATTTATTACTTCCATATATAAAATCACTGAGTTGAGATGTTTATTTTACAATTAAGTATGAGAAGATGTGTAACTTCGTTTTAAGGTCACACAAAAAAATAAAAATAGAATGAGATGCTTATTTTACAATTTAGTATGAGGGGATGTGTAATTTAGTTTGGAGTTCACACCAAAAACTAAAAATAGAATATTCTTTAAATAGAAAAGCAATTTAAACTATGATAAAAAACAAAAACAAATATGTTATGCATGCTTAGTTATTTGTTTATTTGGTGTAATATAATTTCATACAAGGTATTTAGATGTAAAAAAATGTGTGTGAGAGAGACATAGAACCACTATAGATTCATTAAAATCTATCGTAAGGTAAAAATGATGCAATTCATTTTTAAAATTTTCACTCTAATAAAAGTTTGCATCTAAATAAATTTGATCCTTTTGATTTGTGCTTAAGATGAATGTATACCAATTATTTACAAGTCATTAATTATGAAAAAATCATTTCTTTGTATTTTTTATATTATCATATAAATATATTCTTTAAATAATAATAAAAATATATATATTTTAATAATATTATAAAAGAAATAATAATAATATATTGATAGTTATTTGCTACAAGAGAGTTCAAAAAAATATCTTTTTGACCACCTAATACTTTAATATAAATACAATATTATGCTATATAGGTTTTTTTTTTAATTATCAAATATATTTTAAAATAAATTGAAGGAAAATCATATATATGTGACATAAAAGTGAAAATGGTTATGTTTATGCAATGATGACATCTAGAATATGAAGTAAATTTTTATTGGAAGATTGTGAAAATACTTCATTATCAAGTTATTTATTTTTAAAATAACTAAATTAACAAATGAAGAATATTAGATGAGATTTTCATAATTTGTAAATTATAATTAGTACAATAAATTTAATTAAACTATATATGTCTTTAATTTGTAAAATGAAAATTGTTTTTAATTTGTATTTATGTTTTTTCTGATAAAAAATAAATATCATAAATTTAATATTCAGATTATACAATAAAAATGCAATATTCCACTTTCTAATCATTTTTTTTAATATAAATTTGTTTTTGCTTGTTATATAAGTATGAAATCAAATCAATTAAATTTTTTTATTAATATATAAAAGCTATTAAATTAATTTATGTTAATTATTAGTTTTTATATATAATATTATTTTGTTCAAAAGGTCAAGAATATTGATAGGTATTTTTTATAAACCCAAAGAGAAAAACCACCTAGTTGTTTCAAATTGCAATCATCCCATTCCATATATATATATTTGTTTTCACTTATTATGTAAGTCTGAAATGAAATCAATTAAATTATTCTATTAATTACCCCATAAGGCGTCATTATTTGAAAACAACTATCCTACCTACCCATGTGTACTATCACTGATCGTTAGATGTATTTTTAGATGATTGAAGAGTGCTCAGCCCTAGATTAAAATACAGTTAAAAAAAATGAAACATAAATAAAGCTAAAACCTTAATAGTCATCCTCCTTCCCTAGCTAATACCCTCATTTGCTATAGAGAAGGGGCAGCTAGAACAAATCCTTTGTTGTAGGATGAGTAGCAAATCCTTTGCTGCAGGAGGAGTGACAACTAGTTGTTGTTCCAAGGTTCATAGTTATTAGTTAGTTGCAAGTAGCTTTCAGATTTTCTTTTAAATCTATTTCTTTCAATCATCATCTATCTCTTCTGTTCTTTGTTTGTCCCAGTGAAGAAGGCTATTGAGTCTATTGTGTTTGAGTGCTGCGTGACTTTCACTGAAGTCAGAGAAGTGAAGTGAACTACTGCTGCTGCCTATCAAGGTTGCTGCGAAGTGCTGTGTGACTTCCACTGAAGTCAGAGAAGTGAAGTGAACTATTGTCCGGTTTCACAATTGTTGAGTGTCAAGGATGTTGCATATGAGATCTATGTGACTTCCATTGAAGTTAGAGGTTTAATATCAAGAATTCGATCTCATTCAAGACTGTTATCTACAGGTTAGTTGCATGCCCCTTTGTTGAACTTGAAGATTCGGTTGCAGTCAATTGGAAGGAATGGCAGTTTTTCTTTAGTTTAAGTTGTTTTGGGTATCATTTATGCTTATTACTGTAATGAAAATGGATGGGCTGGAGAGCTTCAAGCAATAAAAAGAAGCCTATACTATTCCCCTGAATTTGAGTGCACCCGTTCAAACAAGTTTTTGTTGACATATCGTTGAAAAACTTGTTAGTCTAGGTCTTCTCCGTATTCTCCTCTACTGCTATTCCTGCCCAAACAAGTACTCTCTTTTCCAGCAAATTTTGGGATTAATGGATGTGTTTAAGACAGAACAACACATTTGACATTACCTTATTATTTTTTTCCTAATTTTGTTAATAGTTAGCGAGAACTAGATTCAGAATCTAAACACAAGTTGGTTAGCCTTCTTTAAATCAATTTTCTCTGTAACAGTAAATGCCCAAAACAAACCTGTTGGACTTGTTCAATATGTACATGCGAAAACAAGTTTTTGTTGACATATCATTGAAAACTTCGTTAGTTTCGGTCTTCTCCATTTAGAATGTTTTTTTGGTTACTTGATGGGATATCTTTCTTTTACTAAGATTGTTACATCTTAAACTAGATCTTAACACACCCTTTTATTTCTAATTTAAATAAAACTGTAAAAAAAATCTCAAAAATCTCTAATAATTTTAGAGGTTCATTCCCTACAACAAAAACATTAATTATAACACAATGGGTAGGGCAGAGAGGTCAAACCTGGTGAATGGATGATACATAGAATTGGTGCAAACTGGACATTCAAGCAGCTCATGGAGACTGCTGGCAACAATGAAAAAGGGCTTGACTGTTGATGTAGTGTTATTTTTTAGTTCATATTATTTTGAATCTTCTGGAATCTATAGTTGGTGTTGATCACTAAACTCCATGAATTCCACTTCCCAATGACATAAATTCTATTGTGACATGTCAGGATACCAACTTTAAGCTTTGATTCCTCCTGTAATGATCAATGCAGAACTTATAAAAGAAGAAGATGCAAAGAGTTTTATGACCCATGGGACTATTCTAAGCATATAAATAAGAAAATCCTGTAACACTCTATTTCAGAGTTAAAAACCCCTTCCCAATGCAAATCCACAGAAGAATTTTGTGGGTAATGTAAATCGCACTTGGCTTCATTTCTCAACTGATTAAAAACACAATATCTATGGGGAAAAGTTGCATCTGTTTGGGGCTTATGGAATGCCAGACAAAAACCGAGTCTAAACACTAGTAACTCATATTTTATGATCGGTTGTATTTAATTTCTAAGAGATCTAGTAACTTTTCAGTGTCCAATTTTAGGATCATAATACTTTTCCGCTTATCTCTCTTTTGATTGTTATTCCAACATTCAGATCAAACATGCATGGAACGGAACCAAGATATGTACCATAGAGAGCGACCTCTCACTTTCTGAGACAACTGATCAATTGTAGTAGCTGCAGGGCTGCATATTAAGAGGTACATACCCATTCCCCCTCCCTATTAAGTCAATTTTCCCTCCTCCAGCTATAAGAAACATCCTAAACATCAAGGATTTTATCTTATTAGAGAAAGAGTCATTTATTTCTGCAACCATCCCATGCTTTGGAAATCCATTGCAGTATGGTAGCAATGCCTTCAATGAAAGATTGTAAGCCTGGCTAGCATTGTTTTTCTGTGTGGCCCCTTGTTATAATATTTATGTTAACCCTGTCTACATAAGGGAAAATAAATGAGCCTTTGGTTGACAATGGGCTCACCTTTAAAATTTAACTAATACTTCAAAAGTAAAATTTGTGAACCATTCAATGTCTCTGAAATTCTCAGGAATTAGCCTTAAAATAATATGTCTTCAGAACTAATCTAATAATTTTAGAAGTTCGTTCCCTACAAAAAAAAAATTAATTCTAACACAATGCGTAGGGTAGAGAAGTCAGACTTGTTGAATGGAGGATACATAGAATTGGTCCATACTGGACATTCAAGCAGCTCATGGACACTGCTAGCGGCAATGACAAAGCGCTTGACTGTTGATGTAGGGTTATTTTCAGTTCATATGCTTCTGAATCTGCTGGAATCTATAGTTGGTGTTGATCACTAAACTCCATGAATTCCACCGCCCAATGACATAACTTATGTTGTGAGATGTCAAGATACCAACTTTAAGCTTTGATTCCTCCTGTAATGATCAATGCAGAACTTATAACACAACAAGATGTAGAGACTTTTATGACCCATGAGACTATTCTAAGCAGATAAATAAGAAAATCCTGTAACACTCTGTTTCGGAGTTAAAAACCCCTTCCCAATGCAAATCCCCAAAAGTATTTTTTGGGTCATTCAAATCATGGCCCTTCACCCAAATGATTATTTGCTCTGAACTTAGATAGTGTCAAAACCCCTTCCCAATTTAAATACCCAAAATAATTTTGTGGGTCATTCAAATCATTACCCTTCAGCCTAATGATTCTTTTCTCTACACTTTGACAGTGTGAAATTAAAACCAGACAAAAGGGGTGAAGGAGTAATAAGGGTCCGTATTATTAACTTCTTGGGTCCAATATGCTGACGTTGGTATGTACAAGGTTAGTTGCAAATATAAATATAAACCTGCAACAGTGCATTCCAGATTACTCTTTTCTATAGCCCACAAATGCATGCCTTCTTCAATTTTTCGAAGTAGATCTTGATTTCTTCCCTTGGAATCATTCAAGGCAGCTTGCAAATCAATATTTTCTACTCTACATTGTTGTAGAACCCTCTCATTTTGTAACTTTTTATCTTCCATTTGAGATAGTCTGGCTTTATATTCATTCAACTACGCTTTCAAGGACTCACCTTCCGTGCTCAGATCTCTATTTTTGTGGCATAGCAATAACCTTTCACTAGCCATGGAATCAATTTTTGTTTGCAGTCCTGCATCATTACATTGCAAATTTTTCTTTTTAGTTTCCCATAAATATTTTGTGGATTGCAAATCAATGTTTTCTGTCCTACATTGCTGTAAAACCCTTTCATTTTTCACCCTCTTATCTTCCATTTGACCTAATCTAGTGATAGACTCATTCAATTGAGTCTTAAAAAATTCTACTACACTATTCAACTCTCTATTTTGGTGGTAGAGAAATCTTTATAATGGAAACAAGCTTCTTGTTGTGTCATCATAAACCTCTGACTCTACCACTCTGAGACAGAGGTGAGATCGAAAATAGAAAGGAGTACATCAATCACATGTATTGAATGACCGATATGAGCATGTGAAATTGATGGCCCTTCACCCTAATGATTTTTATATCTTTAGCAAGTGATGACTTACATATATCTCATATCCAATAAGAATTGATTTGAAAAAATTATATTCTTCTAACTTTAGCAAGTAATGACAAAAAATTAAATGACATTTCCTTCACATAATTTTTGCATCAACAATGTTTATCCAACAATATACAAGAATAGAGGAGAAATTGGTTCACCAACTTATGAATTTAGAATATTATAACAAGTCATTCCAAATGATGTAATACATAAGAATAAACAGTGGTGCCTAGAAAAGCAATAAGACAATGTAAAGGCATTTAGGTCATCAATACACAAAAATGTGAAGTCTCTCTAATGTGATTGTATAGGAATCCCCAACCAAAAGAGTCCAAACTGGAAAATTCTGATTTGATTGTCACAGTAATCCCCAACCAAAAAAGTTGAAATTGAAAGTTTCTAGTTTGATTGCTACAGTAATCCCCAACCAAAAAAAATTCCAAATTGGAAGTTTCTGGTTTGATTGCTATAGTAAACCCCAATCAAAAAAGCCCAAATGGGAAGGTCATGATTTCATTGCTACAACAAAAAATCCTCTACTACTATTCAAAATTCACCATAAATTCCAAATATTCAACACTAAATTTATAGAGTAGTTTACAGATTCATATTAACTCCATATTTCCTTTGATTATTGAAAGATGTAGATTTCAATGTTTTTACATTCTTCAACAATATTTAAACCTTTAGTTTCTGATTTTACTTTTTTTATTTTTATTTTACTTAGAACAAAGTCCACCTAAGACTGTTATTGAATATGTTGTTGTTTTAGTTTCTTCTTTTAGGAAGAGTTTATTGAATATATTTGGTGGTTCAGTTTCTTCTTTTGTCTAAAATTTTTTGTGTGAAATTTAATAATGAAAAAGATCTTTATAATGGAAAAAAGCTTCTTGTTGTGTCATCATAGATCTCTAACTCTGCCACGCTGAGACAGAGGTGAGATATGAAATAGCAAGGAGTACATCAATCACATGTATTGAATGACCGATATGAGCATGTGAAATTTATGGCCCTTCACCCTAATTGACCTATTAGGTCAGAGGTTGAATTCGCAGGAACATATTGTCCATTCCCAAACCACAGCAGATATTGATTTAGAATCCCAGACTGAATTAAAACTTATGCAAAATGAAGCTTCAAAAGGTATAGTTTGTTTGGATGCAAGACGAAATTACCCTTTTGCTACAGGAAGTGAAAGCTAAAACTGAGTTTGTTGACATCCAACAAAAAAAAATTAGGGCTCTTTTATAAGCACTTGTCTAATCCACTGAAGGTAATGTTTTTTTTTTTTTTTTTTTCTTCTTTTTTAAATTTGGCTTTTCCTTTCATTTAAATTTTGTGGCCTTAGAGTAGTTTTTTCCTTCTCTAGTATAATTTTGTTTTAATGCACCGGATTTGCATATAGAGAGACATCATCAGTCACATACGGAAACCCCCATGGTTCCTAAAGAACTTGCTGAGGGAGCTCATGGAAGGGGCCGATGGAGCTACATACACGATGATTATAAAAATCCACCCCAACCTATTGATGAAATAGTAAAAATAATAGAAGAGGCAAAGGTGCCACTGCCTGCACCAAAGACTCTAGCTCCTTACCTACAGGATGAGGACAAGGAAGAGCAGGAAGGGCAAGAAGAACCAGAGGAGGAGTTTTTTTCAGATGAAGATGAAGTAGAAGCATACAAGAGAGAAAAAGGTGTGCAGGAAAGAGTAAGAGGAGCACAGGAAAGAGAGACAATGCATGAAAGAGGATATGTCCATGTCCATTTCCAGGAAGTAGAGAAAGCACACGACAGGGAAGAGAGAACACATGATAGATTAGAACAAGTCTATGGAGCAGAGAGATCATATGATAGGCCAGATGCCAATGTCCATGTAATAGAGAAAGCATATGATAGAGCATATGCCAATGTCTGTGGAACAAAGAGAGCGTATGACAGAACATATGTCCAGGTCCACAGAGTAAAGAGAGCATATGACAGAGCAGATTTCCATGTCCGTGAAGTAGAAAGAGCCGAGAGAACGAGCTATTATCATCAGAAGTGATATCATGGGTACAATTGAAACTTGACTGTCTGCTAATTGTCTACACCAGGGTCACATGCCATCCTCTTTCCAACTATTCTTTTGTTGTGCTTTCAGACTTATATTTTTAATAAGGGCCCTCTTATCGTCCTGAGGTTAGTCTGCCATTCTCTCTTATTAGGAAGTTTAGATGAGGTTTGAAACAAGAAAATTATGTTTGTAGTGTAGGAAAATACTACTTTTGTTTTGTTGAGAAGAATATAAAGGGATGTCTGTTGGAAGATAAAATTGACTATGAGAGCACTCTTCTCCACCTAGTCCCTACTGCTTATGTTAAACCTATACACTATCATATATATGGAACTGAATTATGCTCCAAATTCTTTATGTGTAAGAGAGTTCTAAGTGTGTACACATGAGAATTTGTATTAGTAAATGATAATTTATTTTTTTATTTTCCAATTACAATGTTGTTCAATAATTTCAATTTACACTTTGCAATTTGCAGTGGGGGAGTGTGGGATGGCCCAAGTACTAATCTTTGAATGTTCCAATGACTTACATTATTCTCAACTAATCATTTATGCATTCAAATTCTCCATGTGTTCATTTTTTTCAATTTACAGTGATGGTGTGTGGGATGGCCCAACTACTAATATTTGAATGTTCCAAATGACTTACATTATTCTCAAGTAGTTTATGCATTCAAATTCATTCAAATTCTCCTTGTGTTCTGATATGTTATCAAATTTCCATCTTTTCAATATACAATGTTCCAATGACTTACATTATGCAATTCAAATGCATTCAAATTCTCCTTGTGTTGTGATATGTTATTGAATTTCCATCTTTTCAATATATAATTGAAGTTGTTTATGCTTTTAAATTTTCAAATTTTCTAATAGGTCGTATATGTTATTGAATTTCCATCTCTTTTCAATATAAAATTTAAGTTATTTATGCTTTTAAATCTTCAAATGTTATAATAGGTCATTGAAGTTGCATCCTTTTACCATACAAATTAAGTTTCATCCTTTCTACAGTCATAGAATAATATAGGCATCGATTTCACTGCTTAGCAACTATTAGATCTCTTTAAGAATCTTACAACGTTTCCTTTGCGACATCTGTTGATGGTGCAATTGCTAGTATATAAAAGCTATTAAATTAATTTATGTCACTTATTAGTTTTTATAGATTATATTATTTTTTTCATAAGATAAAAAATATTGATAGGTGTTTTTTATAAACCCAAAGGGCAAGTGGATGTGGTTGTTTCAAATTGAAATCATCATATCCGTAATTTATGAAGAGAATACGAATCCACCACAACTTAGCATTTGCTTCACAATATCCACTATTAAATCATAATTTTGATAAATATGTAATACATATATGAATGAATTCAATAATCATAAAATGATAAGCTTTTTCTATAAACTAATTTGTTATAATTTTAATAATTTTAAATGATTATTAAAATAAAAATAATATCAAAACCAAAATTATTAAAATACATGATTAAAAATCTCCATACATTTTAAATAAATAAATTTATTTTCATTTTAAATTTAAGGAGATGTAAATTTTTATTTTAACTCAAATTTGTATAGAAATTAATTATATGTATTTCTAGTGCCGATATTCTATGGCCAAATGATTACTCCCATACAAATATTTGGATGTAAAAAGAAAGAAAATTCTTTGGTTTAAATGTTTTTCCATTTAGAAATTATAATTTTTTTTATACTTTACAATAAGATTTGATCTCCAAATATGAGAATTAAGGCATTTATGATAATTTTTAAGTTTATTTAGATGATAAATATTTATTTACATGGTCGGAACTAGACATTTATTAATTTCTTAATATCCTGGAAGGGATTATTTAGATGTGTTCAAATATGATTACATATAGATATTATTATTGAAATATGAAATTATTTGTATTTTAAATGTAGATAAGTTATAATAAACATTCATTAAATTTTGACATTAAATGATAGTTAAAACAATTTTTGAAGCAGTACTCTAACCTCTTTGCTTCTTTTCTTGAAAATCATGAAAATTTAGTCAAGATTTTAATAAAATCCGGGATTTTTGTAAATCTAAAAGCTATCAAATTTCAATATTTTGAGTGCCCTTGAGGTTATTAATGGTGCTGAATCTATTTCCACCATCAATCACATTATTCAAGAAATGCTATGATAAAATTTCTTAATTTTTTTCCCAAATTCTGACCACTTTGGACCTTCTGGGAAATTCCTCTACCTCAGTAAACAACTTCATTGGTGAATAATAAATACAAGTTGAATCTTTGACACTCAATATGGAGTGGTGTTATTCCTCCTAAAAACCTTTACTAGATTCATTAGATGCAAACATATGGGGAATTAAATACTCTGTAATAGAGCCACGCCTTCATTATTCCCTAAAATTTTTACATTTACAAGATTCTTCAGATCCGAACATAAAAGACATTAAATTTACAAGATTTTTTAGATCCAAACATACACGGTGTTGAATACTCTATAACATACTCACGTGTTTATTGTTCCCTAAAACTTTTACAAAATCCTTATTTGCAGGCAAGCTACAAGAGACAAACTTCTCATTATTTCAAGGATGTTAAGTGACATATCTACCAATTAAAATTTTAGCAATCTAAGCTAACCTAATTAAGATATAAAGTGAAGTAAAATAATACCACAAAAAATATAGAGAGAAGTAAAATAATGCCACAAATGGCCTAACTAATTTGGCTCAATGACTTCTTACATATATTTCAAAATAGTCAAACATATATTTCAAAATAGTCAATGACTCTTAACTATGTTCTCTTAGTATTTCACAAGACCCGATAACTCTAAGTAGCCCACTAAACACTCTCTCAAGTCCTCTTGCTCTATGTTCAATGGCCACTTATAGTTGGTTGATTTTATTGGTTGGTTTTCTTGTAGATGGGTTGGGAAAATTTTGTATAGATATATGTATTTGGGGTAGCCTCTCAATGCTTTTAAGCTTGTGAAGTCGTATGTATTTAGACAATGTGTTCTTTTTTAGGACTATTAGATAATGTTAAAGGAAAATTCTGCCTTTCGCAAGTAACATGGGATGGCACATAATATGGGATGGTGTCTTTGGGTTTAATAGAATTCAAAATTCTCTCTGTGTGATTCACCATTGTAGTTTGCTTACAAGATACATTTTCTAAAGTTATTTTTTAAATCTAAATAAATTTATATAAATTAGTTTTTGATTAATATAAAAACTTGGTTTAAGAATAATACTTTATCTTTATTTATATATATATATATATATATATATAAACATAAAATTATGTAATATAATTTTATTAGTATTTATTTATAATACTCAAATAATCTTTAGCGCTTACCATTTTCAAATTTTCAAATACAATATTTAAATAGTAAAATTCAAATAAACAAACATTTTATAAAATATATATTGTTAAAAAATAATAATAATTATTTTATAAACCAATACCGTTAAAAAATCTTAACCTATTGTTTTTATTAAAAAAATCCTAATTTCTGATAAGGGTAATGTATATCTTCATTCTGCACCATCCATTTAACCTTTGGTTTAGTTTATGAAATTGCACATACTGATAACAACATAGTTTTGTTTCTGTGATTCCAAATAGTGATCACAATATCCAAACTGCCAACGCCGTCATGTTGGGGAACTAGCTATCGAAGAAGATCGCTTAAATCTGTCATAGTAAAGGGATTCTATGCGTGCTCAAGTATAGCCACAAAAGATTCTGTATTACTGACGACGGTTCTAAAACATGGTTGGCCGCAGATTTGCCGGAAATTGGCATGAGAGACAGAAATTGGTTCGAGGCAGTTCTAATTGGCAATATAGCATTATTCTCTCGCCTCTCCAATTTACGAACGGAGGTTATAACCATAGTGGGCCACAAATTCGCATGAAGCACCTAAAATGGCTCGACGCATTTGAAATTCGATATATCACTTTAATCTCCATCCTTTCCATGCTCCAATTGGCCTCCCTGGGCGGCAGTGGCCTTGAATACAGAAAATGTATTTACATCATGCGCGTTTACGGCATTATGCTGGTTTTCGGGTACCCGTTTTCCTTTACGGAGCTACGTCGTGCAGCCAAACGGCCTTCTGTAATTTGACTTTTACTATAATAAAATTCAATCATTTAATGACCTTGGAACAACTCACGGCCTAAAATGAATACTTGTTGAACAAGTCATCCATATTTCGGCATCTGTCATTTGTCAATAGGGATGGCCATTACGTGGTATAGTTATTTGTGCAATACAATATATAGATTTTGACTCACGGCTTTCATATTTTTGGTGCGATTTTTTGGTGTTTTAGTTGTCTGAATCACGTGAAAAAATTTGAGGTAAAATCTTGGTTTTGTTATTTAAACTGGTTTTTTTTTCTATATATCCACTCAGCACCCTCAAAAACTTCTAAAGCACTTGGATTGTGCAAAGTTAGCAATCAAACTTCTCTTTTCAATAAATTCCTGCTATATTTTTATTCTTTAAATTATATATATATATATATATATATATATATATATAAGAAATAATAATAATAATAATAATAATTTGCTGCAAGAGAATTTAAAAAATATCTTGTTCATCACCTAATACTTTAATATAAATACAATAATATGCTATATAGTTTTTTTTTTAATTATCAAATATATTTCAAAATAAATTTAAAGAAAATCATATATATGTGAAGTGAAAGTGAAATGGTTTTGTTTATATAATGATCACATCGAGAATATTAATAATTATATTAATAAATGAAGAATATTAGATGAGATTTTCATAATTTGTAAATTATAATCAGTACAATAAAAGGAATTAAACTATATATGTCTTTAATTTGTAAAATGAAAATGGTTTTTAATTTGTATTTCAGTTTTTCTAATAAAAAATAAATATCATAAATTTAATATTCATATTATAGGATAAAAATACCACATTTCACTTTCTAATCATTTTTTTAATATAAATTTGTTTTTGTTGGTTATATAAGTATGAAATCAAATCAATTAAATTTTTTTGGTTAATAATAGCTATTAAATTATTTTATGTCAATTATTAGTTTTTATATATAATATTATTTTGTTCATAAAATCAAGAATATTGATAAATACTTTTTATAAGCCCAAAAATTGATTCAAATTGCGATCATCCCATTCCATATTTCACTTTATAATAACTTTTTTTATATACAGATTTGTTTTTGCTTATTATGTAAGTATGGAATCAAATCAATTAAATTATTTTGTTAATATATAAAAGCTATTAAATTAATTTATGTTACTTATTAGTTTTTATAGATTATATTATTTTATTCATAAGATCAAAAATATTGATAGGTGTTTTTCATAAACCGAAAGGGCAAGAGCATGTGATTGATTCAAATTGCAATCATCCCATCCCTCTCTTATAAGAAGAATACGAATCCACCACAACTTAGCATTTGCTTCACAATATCCACTATTAAATCATAACTTTGATAAATATGTAATACATATACGAATGAATTCAATAATAAGAAAATGATAAGATTTTTTTACAAACTAATTTCCTATAATGTTAATAATTTTAAATGATTATTAAAATAAAAATAATACCAAAACAATAATGATTAAAATACATGATTTAAAATTTCCATACATTTTAAATAAAAAAAAATGAAATTATTTTCATTTCAAATTTAAGGAGATGTATTTTTTTATTTTAACTCAAATTTGTATAGAAATTAATTATATGTCTTTCTAGTGTAGGTAGTCTATGGCCAAATGATTACTCCCATACAAATGTTTGGATGTAATAAGAAAGCAAATGCTTTGCATTTAAAAGTTTTTCCATATAGAAATTATAATTTTTGTTATACTTTACAATAAGATTTGATTTCAAAATATGAGAATTAAGAAATTTATGATAATGGTTTAAGTTTATTTAGACGATAAACTATTTATTTACATAATGGGAATTAGAAATTTATTAAATTCTTAATATCGGGAAAGGGGTTATTTAGATATGTTCAAATATGATTACATATAATTTTTATTATTGAAATATGAAACTATTTGTATTTTAGATGTAGATAGGTTATAATAAACATTCATTAAATTTTGACATTAAATGATAGTTAAAACAATTTTTGAAGTGGTACTCTAACCACTTTGCTTCTTTTATTGAAAATCATGTAAATTCTGACAAGATTTTAATAAAATCCCGGATTTTATGTAAATATAAAAGCTATCAAATTTCAATATTTTGGGTGCCCTTGAGGTTTTTTATGGTGTTGAATCTATTTCAACCATCAATCACATTATTCAAGAAATGCTACTATAATATTT
Organism: Pinus albicaulis; assembly: GCA_034641835.2. Lineage (NCBI taxonomy): Eukaryota > Viridiplantae > Streptophyta > Pinopsida > Pinales > Pinaceae > Pinus > Pinus albicaulis. The sequence continues at coordinate 1,294,222,506 of CM076570.1, read as the reverse complement.
CTTAATTTTTTCCCGAATTTCAACCACTTTTGACCTTCTCGGCAATTCCTCTACCTCACTAAACAACTTCATCGGTGAATAATAAACATAAGTTGGATCTTTGACACTCAGTATGGAGTGTTGTTATTTCTCCTCAAAACCTTGACTAGATTCATTAGATCCAAACATATATGGCATTAAATACTCTGAAATAGAGTCACGCCTTTATTGTTCCCTAAAAATTTTACATTTACAAGATTCTTCAGATCTAAACAAAAAGGACATTAAATTTACAAGTTTTTTTAGATCCAAACATACAGGGTGTTAAATAATATATAACATAGTCAAGTGTTTATTGTTCCCTAAAACTTTTACAAAATCCTTATTTGCAGGCAAGCTACTAGAGACAAACTTCTCATTATTTCAAGGATGTTATGTGACATATCTACCAATTAAAATTTTAGAAATCTAACCTAACCTAATTAAGATATAAATTGAAGTAAATTAATACCACAAAAGATATAAAGTGAAGTAAAATAATACCACAAATGACCTAGCTAATTTGGCTCAATGAATTCTTACATATATTTAAAAATAGTGAATGACTCTAACTAATTTCTCTTAGCATTTCACAAGACCCAATAACTCTGAGTAGCCCACTAAACGCTCTCTCTAATCCTCTTGCTCTATGTTCAATGGACACTTATAGTTTGTTGATTTTATTGGTTGGTTTTCATGGTCTAGTTATCTTGTCGATGGGTTGTGAAAATTTTGTATAGCTATATGTATTTTGGGTAGCCTCTCCAAGGTTTGAAGGTTGGCAAGTCGTCTGTATTTAGACAATGTGTTCTTTTTTAGTACTATTGGATAATGTTAAATGTCGTCTGTATTTAGACAATGTGTTCTTTTTTAGGACTATTGGATAATGTTAAATGCAAATTTTGCCTTTGGCACGTAATATGGGATGGATTTTTTGGGTTTAATGGGATTCAAGATTCTCTTTGTGTGATTCATCGGTGTAGTTTTCTCACAAGATACATTTTCTAGGGTTTTTTTTTTTAAATCTATGTAAGTCCAAATAAATTAGTTTTTGACTAATATAAAGCCTTGGTTTCATAAACCAAGAAGAATACAATACTCAAGTCATCATTAGCACTTACAATTTTCAAATTTTCAAATACAGTTTTCAAATAGTAAAATTCAAATAAACAACTATATTTCTAATCAATTTAATATAAAAAATATTTTATAAATATATATTGTTAAAAAATAATAATTACTATTTTATAAACAAAAACTGTTCAAAAATATTAACCTATTGTTTTTATTAAAAAAATCCTAATTTCTGATAAGGGTGATGTATATCTTCATTCTCCACCATCCATTTAACCTTTGGTTTCGTTTATGAAATTTCACACACTAATAACAACATAGCTTTATTTCTATGATTCTAGATAGTGACAACAATATCCAAACCGCCAATTCCATCACATTGGGGAACTAGCTATCGAAGAAGATCACGTAAATATGTCATATTAAAAGGATTATGTGTGCACTCAAGTATAGCCACAATAGGTTCCGTATTACTGACTATTCTAAACATGGTTGGCCACATATTTGTTGGAAATTCACATGAGACACAGAAAATAATTCGAGGGACTTCAAATTTGCAATATAACATTATTCTCTCGCCTTTCCAATTTACGAATGGAGGTTATAACCATAGTTGGCCACAAATTCACATGAAGCCCATAAAATGGCTTGACACATTTGAAATTTGATATATCACTTTAATCTCTCTCCTTTCCCATGCTCCAATTGGCCTCCCTGGGCGGTAGTGGCCTCAAATATAGAAATTGTATTTACATCTATGTGCGTTTACAACATTATGCTCATTTTCAGATACTTGTTTTCATTTATGGAGCTACCTCGTGCAAGTAAACAACTTGCTGTAATTTTACTTTTAGGATAATCAAATTCAATCATTTAATGACCTTGGAACAACTCATGGCTTCAAATGAATAATTTTTGAATAAATTACCCATATTCTGGCTTCTGTCATTTATCAATAGAGATAGCTGTCGGATTTTCTGATAAATCCTTAACACAATATAGAGGAATCTATTTTCCTTTGTAATACAGATAAATACATTAACAAGAATGCAGATGGAGCATTAATTCAATATATAGACACTATGTGGAGTGAAACTCTATTTTTCATTAACAAAATTTACACTAATACATTCTTCATTCTTCAACTCTGTTGTTCTGGATTTCTCTTTCACTCTACTCCATTGCCTATTCTTCTCTGTCTATTCACTACTCTCATGCTGCACTTCTCTACTCATACACTATATTGCTACTTCTGCGTGCAAACAAATACACATATATATATGTTTACAATAGGTCGTAGCCACAATATTAAATAAAAACTATAACCTAAGTCTAAAAACTATACGAAATGAAAATTATGTCGTTGTGACATTACAAACCATATAACAAAAATATTACAAATATGATCGCGATAGGTTTATCGCATGGGGAGTCGTCTACCCTGACGTCAACGTCAAACGATGTGATAAGTGAACGAAAAAAGACATTGTGATGTTTTATCGCATCAAAAACTATGTGAGATGACTGGGCTTTGAATTGATATGAAGAAGCGCTATTGGATGTTGGAGGTTGAGTTATCAGCGGTGGGGTCGCGCTATCGTGTGATTGCGAAGAGTGGTGACGTGAGCTTTGGGGCTTGTGATATCATTTGATTGGACAATGGATAGATGACATGGACTGGTGAGGTCCACAAGAGGATGACATGGGAGGTTTTGAATTCAAACGGTAGGGCATGGTAAATCAATGCGATTAGGTGAATAAGTTATGGTGGGGGTTTGTGTGGTTTAGACCATGATTTTTCACATCCGAGGGTCTATGGAAATGCGGCTGTTTGCAGGAGAATTGAACAAAAAATTGAATGCATAGGTTGAGTGCAAGAAACTTAAAAATTTGTTGCTGCTCAAAATTTAAATTCTGCTACTCCCATCCTTCTACTTCAAATCAAAATTGATATCTCTTTGCAGTTGGGGTTATTTCCAAAACTCCCCCTTAATCACAACTACTTCCATCTTGCATTCCTAGACATTTTCTGAGATAATTAAAACTTTTTTCCCCAATGGTTTTGTCAAAATATCTCTAAATTGTTCCTTTGTTCTACAATGCTGTAAAAACACTTCTCCATTTTTCACCAATTCGCTGATATAATGATACTTTGCATCAATGTGTTTTTTTCTTTTATGAAACACTAAATTCTTGGATAAGGATATTGATAAGCTATTATCACAATGAATTGTTGTTCCTTTTACCTATCCATGGCACAAATATCTCAACGTTCTTCTCATCCATATTGCTTGACATGTTGCTGTTGTAGCTGCCGCATACTCTGCCTCTTCTATGGATAAAGCCACAATTGGCTATTTCTTAGAAGCCCATGAAATGACTCTTGATCCTCAGTGAAAAACATATCTAGAGGTACTTTTCCTTTCATCTATACTTCCATCCCAATCACTATCAGTATATCCAATTAACTCAAAATTTTCAGAAGAGGTGTATGGAATACCATACCCCTTCATTCCTTTGACATACCTTAGAATTATTTTTGTTGCTTGCCAATGTGTCTCCTTTGGCTTCTCCATGAATCTGGAAATTAAACTTATGGCATGCATAATATCAGGCCTAGTTGCAGTCAAATACATAAGGCTGCCAACTATGCTCTTGTACAAACTTGGATCTACATCCTTGATGTTTTCTTCCTTGTTCAAGTTCAATCCCATCATTGTAGGAGTTATTTCTACCTTGCAATCTTGCATGTTAAATCTTTCCAAAAATTCTTTCACATATTTTTCTTGAGAAAGAAAAATTTTATTTTCATTTTTCTCTACTTCTATTCCTAAGAAGTATCTTGGCAATCCCATATCAATCATCTCAAATTCATATTTCATGAATGTCTTAAAATTTTCAATGAAGTAAGCATCATTACGTGTGAATATCACATCATCAACATATAAAACAACAATGAACATCTTAACATATTTTTCTTTGATGTACAATGTGGGTTCTCCTTCACATTTCTCAAACCCCTTTTTCCAGTAGATAGGCGTCTATTCTACTTTACCATCCTCTCGGTGCTTGTTTCAAACCATATACAACTTTCTTGAACTTGCATACCTTGTGCTCTTGGCCTTCTTTCTCATAGCCTTGAGGTTGTTCAACATAAACCTCTTCCATCAATACTCCATTTAGGAATGTTGATTTCACATCCATTTGATAAAATTTCCATTTATGTTGTGTTTTTATGGACAACACTTCTCTTACTATTTTCATTCTTGAAACTCGTGCAAAATTTTCTTCATAATCTCTTCCTTGTTGTTGCTTGTAGCCTTTGACAACAATTCTCGCCTTGTCCCTTTCATTCTTTCCTTCAGCATTAATCTTGGTCTTATAGACCCATTTTACTCCAATTACTTCCTTACCTTTTGGGAGATCAACTATTTCCCATGTATTTTTCTTCTCTATTGCATTCATTTCTTCATCCATAGCATCTATCCATTTCTTATATTTTACTGCTTCTTCAAAATGAGTAGGATCTTCTACACTACAATACAAAGAAAATAAAGAGGTTATACCTTAATTATTTTCCTTGTGCTCATATATTTCTTTTAAGCTTATAAATCTGGTTCTTCCTTCACTTTCTAAACTTGTGCTTGTATAAGCACTCACATATGCTCCTTGTGTTGTACCTGGAGAAGCACTTTCATCACCTCTGAAGGGTGTTCTCATACCAGCTTGTGGTGTCCCTTGTTGTGCTTGTGTTGGTGGAGGAGGTGTTGTTAATGAGGGATTTATTTCTGCCATTTCTTCCTCATCATCTTCTTCAGACAAACAAGTTTTTACATTCACTGTTTTCTCACTGCTTCCATCCCAAGCTTCTTCTTCAATGAACTATACATCTCTGCTTACAATAAAATTCTTGGTGGATGGGTTATACAATTTGTATGCCTTTGACTCTTCACTGTATCCAACAAATATGAATTTCTTCCCCTTATTATCCAACTTCTTTCTCAGCTAATCCAGAATGTGTGCATAAACCACAGAACCGAATATTCTCATTTGGGTGACAAATTGTTTTATGCCACTCTATTCTTCTTTTGTAACTATGTTCATAACACTCTTTGTTGGGCATCTATTCAAAACATATCTTGCACAATGTACAGCTTCAACCCAATATGCATTTGTAAAATGTTTTTCCTTCAACATTATTTTTACCATATCCATGATGGTTCTGTTTTTCCTTTTAGAAACTCCATTTTTTTGTGGTGCATACATTGCTCTAAATTTCTTGTGAATTCCATTATCTCTGCAAAAATGCAGAAAATATTTGGAGATATACTCTCCTCCTATGTAATTCCTCAAAAATTTTATGTGTTGCCCACTTTGATTCTCAACAAGAGCTTTAAAGTGGAAAAACTTCTCAAATACTTCACTCTTCATATTAAAGAAATACACCCATGGTTTTCTTGTGTAATGATCAATAAAAGTTAACATATAGTGGCTGCCTCCTAAAGATGGTGTTTGCATTGGTCCACACAAATCTGAATGGACTATCTCTAAGGGTGCTTTTGCCCTTATGTTCTTTCCTGATTGAAATATTTCTCTGTGTTGTTTGCTCAAGATGCAGCCTCCACAAAGGCTGTGTCGTTTTTAAATCAATGATAATCCCTTTACCATTCCCTTTATATATAATAAATTTAGGCCTCCAAATTTGAGATGTCCAAATCTCAAGTGCCATAGCTAGTTTCCATCCTTGGCTTCCTTTTGGAATGTCTCTTGTGTCATAGCTGCCATTGCAACTCCTTTCTTCAAATCTGCTCTCATTTTGAGAGGAAACATTTTGTTACTTGTCATCTTCACTTGTGCAATTCGTTGATTTCTTTGTGGTTTATCCATGATGGTACAAACATCATGTTCAAAGAAAAAATTGTAGCCTTTTTGAATGAGCTTTTAAATGCTAAAAAGGTTACACTTCATACTAGGTACATAGTATACATCAGATATGGATTTCCTTTCTCCTTTTCTTGTTAAAACACTCACTCTGCCTTTACCCATGACAGAGAATTTCATGTTTGTTCCCAATGTTACTTGAGACTTCACATTTTCATCTAATGTGGAAAACATTGACATGTTTCTAGTCATATGGTTTCTTTATCCTGAAGCTAGAAACCATATATCTTCATTCTTCTCTTGAGCCATATTACATGCTAGAAACAAATTTTCTTGACTCTGAGTTTCTTTAGTAAAGTTAGCACTGGGTCTATTACCCATGTCACTATGTTTCTTCCTAAATTCATTGGCATAATGCGCATACTTCTTAAAATAATGAAATTGGACTTGGGATTCATCATACCTTTGTCCATGTGCTTTATTTTCTGCTCCTTGTTGGCTGTTGCCTTGACTCTGATTCTAATTTTGGTTGTTTCCCCTTCCACTTGTACTTGCAAGGCTATTTCTTCCTCATTTGTTCTGGCTTCTACCTCTATCTCTTCCTCTATAATTTTATCTGCCTTGACCTCTTCCTCTTCCAAAGGACATCTGGGTCTTGAAGGCAATGCTTTGAAAGATGAGCTTGCTATTATGTTTAGCCTTTCTTCATGTGTCATCAAAGATGCATGAAGCTCGTCAACCATAAATCTTGAGAGATCTTTTGTCTCTTCAATAGTAGTGACTATCACATTGAATCTTAATGGTAAACTTCCCAATATTTTTTCCACTATTTTTATCTCTTCTATTGTCTCTCCATGAGATCTCATTTGGGTAAAAAACCTAATCAACAGTGTGAAGAATGAGTTTAAGCTATCAAACACTTTCATGCAGATAACTTCAAACTCTCTTCTCATTTCTTGAAGCTTTGATATCTTTACTTTCTCCATATCTTGATAGGATGCCTAGTGGGTATCCCATACCTCCTTAGACTTCTTTGCTACTGCAATTCTTGGAAATATACTTTCATTGACTGCGTGATAGAGCTATAAGAGGGATTTTAAGTCTTTCTTATTATTACTCCTTATAAAATCATTTTTTGTCCTTGTTAAGGCATTATACTTATTTGCATCAGCTGGTTTTTCAAATCCATCTTCAACTATTTCCCATAACTCTTTAGATGAAAACAGTGCTCTCATTCTAATTTCCCAATAATCATAGTTCTTCCCATTGAATGTGGGAGTTGAGTATTTACCATACTCGTGCTTGTGCTAGTTCATGCCATTCTTTACTGTGAAGAACTATAAATCTTGTCTTTGTAACTTAAATTAAACTTTCTCACTGCTGGAGAGGTAAACTCTGACTCTTAATACTCCTTTTTACAGGTCCCTAGACTGCATTTTTAAATAAGAAGTAACTCTACTGTATATTTTAAACAAACAATAAATATTACTGTGCAAATACCTGACTTGCTAAAAACCTTCACTCTGCTGGATAAATGCTTCAAGAGTCTTCTTATGTTTCAACTTCTTCAACAACTTCTAAGAGCCTAGACTAGCTCTGATACCATGTCAGATTTTATGATAAATCCGTAACACAATACAGAGGAATTTATTTTCCTCTGTAACACATAGAAATACATTAACAAGATTGAAGATGGAACATTAATTCAATACAGAGACACAGTGTGGAGTGAAACTCTATTTTACATTAACAAACTTTCAGGTAATACATTCTTCAGTCTTCAGAACTGTTGTTCTGGATTTCTCTTTCTCTACTCCACTGCCGATTCTTCTCTATCTATTCACTACTCTCACACTGCACTTCTCTTCTCATACACTATATTTCTACTTCTGTGAGCAAACACACACACACACACATAGATATGTGTGTGTGTGTGTGTGTGTGTTTACAATAGGCCGTAGCCACAATATTAAATAAAAACTATAACCTAAGTCTAAAAATTATACGAAATGAAAATTATGTCACTGCGGAATTACAAACCATATAACAAAACATTAAAAATATGAATGCGATAGGTTTATCGCATGAGGAGTCGTGTCCCCTGACGTCAACATCAAACGACGCGATAAGTGAACGGTGAAATACTTTGTGATGGTTTATTGCATCAAAAAATGTGCGAGCTAATTGGGTTTTTGATTGATGCGATGAAGTGTTATTGGCTGCCAGAGGTTGAGTTGTTAGTGGTGGGGTCGCGCAATCATGTGATTGCAAAGTGTGGTGACGTAAGCATCGGGGCTTGTGATATCATTTGATTGGACGATGGACAGATGACGTGGACTGGCGGGGTCCACAAGAGGATGATGTGGGAGGTTTTGAATTCAAACGGTATGGCATGGTAAATTAATGCCATTAGGTGAATAAGTTATTGTGGGGGTTTGTGTGGTTCAGGCCACAATTTTTTGCATCTGAGAGGTTGCGGAAATGCGGCTATTTGCAGGAGAATTAAACCAAAAATTGAATGCACAGGTTGAGTAAAAGAAACTTAAAAATTTCCTACTGCTCAGAATTTAATTTCTGCTCCTCCCATCCTTCTACTTCAAATCAAAATTGATATCTCTGTACTGTTTCCTCAATTTGCAGTTGGGGTTATTTCCAACAATAGCCATTACCTAGCATAGTTGTTTGTACAATATAATATATAGTTTTGTGCTATTTGTGCATCCAATGACAATATATAGATTTTGACTCACGCCCTTCGTTCAACAGTAGCGACTAATTTGGAACATGATTTGAGGCTCTTGTGATTTCAATTTCAATTGTTGAGGGTGGAAGAGCCAACACTGGTAGTACATCTGCTTCTAGTCAACATGAATCTCAAAATCCCTTGGCCCAGTCTGTCCAAGGAAAATCCCTCAACATCTCAGATTCCATGGGGTGAAGCTTCAAATCCTCCAGCAATTTTAGGCTAGAGGCAATATCATGAAGGTGACCATACACTGTACCTCCAACCCTCTCCTTCTATGTTTTTGTTATAAAATCATTGTGATAACAATAATTACAAGATATTTCCTGGGCTGACTTTTCTTGGAGATTAATGTGCCCACTCTTACCTTCTCCACCTCCTATAAATAGAAATTAAATATGGAGCCTAAATAATACAACTTCAAAAACCAATAAATGAAATATAATTCTTTATGTCCCATATTCAGTATTAGAGTTAGAACATTATTTAGATGAATAAGAGAATCCTATTGGATCTATACACAAATCCTTTAACAACAACTGGGTTTTGGTGGAATCAAATTTGACTTTTTTCTTAGGGCAATGAAATTTCAGGGTCAAACTAAACTCTAGGTACACATTTTGATCAGGGATAACTTACTTTATTGCTTTAAGTTTGCCTCTTAATATAATTTCCCACTGCTTTCAGCCATGAGCAAAATTAACGAACCGATAAAATGCTCAATAATATGATTTCACCTGAGAATTATTTTAAATCTAATTGAAAGTTGTGGAACAAATTTCTGACATCTATATTTTGTGTAGGCATATAATCATAGAATGAGGAGAGGAGGTAGTGGGAATCAAAGCCCAGATGGAATCCAAAACCAGAACAGATCTGGATTTTAGATTCCATGTTTAAATCTGGGGTGAAAAACCCTATGAGAGATGAAATAGAAAGAATCAGAGCTCAACTACAAGAGTTCTAAGAAACTTGGGACGCTAGTGTCTTCTATTGGTTTCAAAAAAAAAAAAAATCCAGAACCAAGCAACGAAAACACCTTCTTCACTCCGGAGGGACCTCTAAATCTGGCTAAGAAAGGAGTAAGAATGATAAGTCTAAATAAATCCTTAGGAAACGCTGGTGAAACCTACTCTTCTGTCATGCCAGCTGCTCAGTTTTCCTCTCATCAAGGAAATTATCATTTGCAAATGAATGAAGGAATAAGTAGTGATAAATACATTACACTGACGCAGTAACAGATATAGTAGCAAGAGGAGGAATATTTAAAGAAGGTACATGTATTGACACCACTGAAACACTATTTTCAAATGTACTTTTGAACATGCCTCCCAATTTTAGAACAAACTTTGAAAAAAAAACACACAAACTATATGTATATAACCGTATTGGGCAGAAGCACCTAAAAGGCCTTTCAATTTGGAAGATTGGTGCCATGATTGTTTCTGTCACTACATATTTGTTTTTAAATACCATAACAAACACCTAAAAAGTGATTGACCAATGCGATTTAGAAAATCAATATTGTTCTTGTAATGTAATATATATGTCTGAGAATATTTCTCTGCATGGAATTTTGAGGAGTTGATGTATGGTTTCTCAATAACTGTAGTCATAAATAATGTTACATTTTAGGTTCCTGTGAGACCGATACACATCAAAGTCATGTTTGGGAAAATGCAGTTTTTCTTCACTCCATAGGCCAGCCGATTTTACTTAATGAATGGGGGTTCACCATGGAACTCCTGTAGCATGGAGCTATGCATTACCTGGTATACGTAATGCCCATACATATTTTCATACTGCTATATGTTGAGAAGTTTTTAAAATATTTGTAGAACCAAGGTAAAATTTAACTTCACTGACATGTTTTCAACATTTTTTTTTTCAATTTTTTAGATATGAAACGTTATTCATCAATGGTGGTGTTGCTGTGTTGGTTTGTAATTTTCCAAAGTTTTCTTCAATAAATTGGAACATTAAATTTTGTCTAAACTCATTAAGGAGATGAATAATTGGGTAAAGAGGCCCAAAGATAATAAAAACATAAATAAAATCCCTCTAGTATGAAAAGGGATCAGCCATGGAACCAGATTTCACACCCTCATGTGTGAAAGGAGATATTTGCAAAGACGTTTGACCAAGTCAACCAGCACAGGGTATGAGTTGGAAAGCACTACATGACAACGTAGGAGGGAAGCTTCTAGAGGAAGGGCCCATGAGGAGTCTCCAATTGCTATATAAATGGAGGGGAGGAGAGCTATTGGGATTCATGCATATGTTTATGATATTGAGTTGGTCATCTCGACTTGTTGAGCACGCTGGTTGTTTAACTAGTTTGCAGCACTGTTTAGTGCACCGAGTGTCTCCGTTCGGAGATCTCACCCTCAGCCCCGGGGGACTTCGAGTGCCTGCTCGGGTGAGTTTTTCCCATCATTATTTTGGTTTGAGACTGAAGCATCATTCTCCATAACATCGTTATTGCTGCAACAACATAATACTGTGTTGTAGGTTGTTGCTATGGAGACTCCACAACACCTCTTCCATTACTTGTTTTTCAGAGGGGGAGTCTTTCTTTCCTTTGGAGGATCAGTTTGGAAGCTTGAGAGCTTATTTGCAGATCTTGGCATTAGGTCGACACATATTCTTGCCCCTACTACGCAGTTTGCTCCAATAGTTGCGTTATTTTCATAGTGCATTTGCTGCGGGGTTTAGCAGATTGATTGGAGGGTGGGATCTCAAGTGTGAGGATCAACCTTCCACTTTGGAGATCCATTGGAGGAGGTTTACTTCAGATATTTTCATCTGATTCAGCCTTCTCTACGTATTTCTAGTTCTGGAGTTGCCGTAGCTGCCGAGCTACTCCTGCATTTTTTCCATTTTGTATGTTTTAGAAAATCCTTTAGAGGATTGATGTATTACTATTTCTAAGGGTTATAGCTTCGCTCCCATATTGTATTTGAGCCATATATTGTCATGTCCATGTATTGACATCATTTTGGAGCAATATTCTATCATATACTGCGTCCTCATAGCCTGGGTTTATGTAGAAATAACAATGTTCTTTCATATTCATGTATATGTATTATTGAGGCTTGTATTACTTTTCTTGAGAGGTTGTTTCCTCAAGACTTGTACACTCTTTTGCTGCTACATTATTCTTGGCTGTATGTTCATCTTCTTGTCTCACAGCTCATTGTAAAACATTGTCTCTTCATAGTATGCTGATATATGCGTTTGCATATTGCTGCAAGTCACTTTGAGTGGGATTCTTCAAGCAACTCTATAGACAGAGTCTGGAAAGGGCCAGGTAGCCTCTAGATCTCGTCCTTTTTCAGAGGTAAAATATCCGGTAAATGCCCTCCTATTCCATCTCTAGTTGGATTTTGTCGTGTTCTAGAGATATTCCGGAAACATGATATTACAGTGGTATCAGAGCATAGTTCTCACTCAGCCTGTGGAGCTAGTTATCTACGACACCGGAAGAGAAACCATGGGGACATTTTTCTATGAACAAAGAGGGTAGGAAGAATCTTACCCACCAGAGACCATAGAGGTGACAAATATGGGGATCTCACAACAGTGTGACCAGCATTCACCAGCCTTCAGTAGGCCAACCAGGATCACAATGCCTACATTCTTACCTCCAGTACTGAGTGAGAAAGGGAGGCAACATGATCATATACCCTTTGGAGACTATTTCCGTAAATTGCGGTCCATGGGGGAAGACTTCAAAGCAGCTTTGCCTTTCAAATATTACTGTCAGCTCAGGCAGGATGAAAGTGAATGGAAAAATGGGGGATCTAGCACACAGAGTTCAAAGTTACAGCATAACACTAGGAGGTCACCTTTTCCAATGTATGAGGGATACACTAATCCCTGTGAGTCTCAGCGCAAGAAGATCAGAACATTGAAAAAATGAGTTTATTCTCATCTATTTTCAGATCCAGAGGAAATGCATCCACCTTTGAGGAGGTCAACAAGATTGAAGAAAAATAAGAGGAAGTACCATGTGCTTCCTATTCTCACCAAGAAGAAGATATTGAGCATGGAAGATATTTGGATCATCAGATTCTCAGTGATTACCTTGTTGAGTATGGATCTCAACCTAGAGCCTTTAGGGAGACTCTAGATTTTCCTCATTTCATCCAGCTGAAGGAAGAGAAGAGACCATGCAGCAGAAAATAAATCAAACACAATAGATTCTTGTTGTCTACCTTTGATGGTTCATCTAATGCAACAACTTGGGTGAGGAATTTGGAGGCAATTTTCATACTACATCCTCTAGCAGGGAAAGAAGCTGTGGAAATCTCAGTGTTTCACTTGGAGGGTGAAGCCTATGATTGGTGGTGCAGCCACTTGAGCCATGCAAGGGTGGAGAATTTTTCAGATTTCACTCAAATATTGATCCAAACCTTTGATGGAGAAAGAAAAAAGAAAGAAGAGATCACATCACCTCATGAGGAGGCTTGTGATAACCCTGTCCCACTCATGGAGGAGCAACCACATGCATCAACAATTGGGGTAGCCAACACTTTTTAGGAAGGGACTCTTGTAGCCCTACAAGAATTTCCAAATGCACATCAAGGTATGAAAATATTTCCACATTCCATTGTTGTAGAAAATTCTTTTGATCAATGTGGAGATTTACTTTTGCATGACCAAGAGTCAAATATCATTGCTACTATAGAGCAGCTTGGTTGCACTGCACTGTGCAACATGGAAACACTCAAGAAATAATCAAACCATCATTCTCATGAGCCATTGTTGGATTATACATCACATTGGAGGTTGGGGTTTGAAGCCTTGAAGATTGATGGTAGACATCTTGGAGTAAGAAACCTTTTCTCCCTTCAAGATGACACTTTATCAATGAGCTCCTCTCAGCTCAAAGAGAAACTTCTACTTTCAGATCCAAGACCTCATTGGTTTTGGAAGACTATGGATGGAAGGGAGGTCTCAAGTAGAGATATCATTGGAGATGCATTTCGACACACCATGGAATGCAATGCTTTTCTTCCCTTCTCACAAGAGTAGATAGAAGATGGAGGACATCTAAAGATGGATAACATCTCTCATGCTTGTGTTGGACATCCCTTGAGCCATACACAACATGATGGGAGGTTTTTTCCTACCACCTATTTTATTCTTGATAGGGTCTCATTGATTCTTGAGAAGCTTACATTTCAAAATCCCATAGAGTGCAAAGATATGAATTTGATTTGGGAGGATGGTAGCCCTCATGGGAGGAGTACCAAGATAAGGAGAAGAAGGAGGCATCCATAGATGATTGAGTGGATGTGGTTGATAAGCAAGAAGCTACGTGGCTACCTGCAGATCCATGATATCGGGCAGTAACAGGCTTGGCTACGCTGGTTACTCTTGAAAGATTTTGGCCATCACTTGAAAAACACTCCTCCTAAGAGTGGGAGGACGGGGAAAAAATAGCAGGATACTTGCATCATTGAGAAGCATAGAGAATGGATGCATGATGTTGATGTGTCTTCATCACATGTGTTGTATGATGGACGTATGAGGAGGCAACAAAATACTTTGTTTCTTTTCTTGGGAGAGCAAGGGCAGATTTGCTCTCACACTTTGTATGATGTTGCAGGAGGAGGGGATGGCACTATCTCCTTGGTATTTGATGATGATTGGTAAGAACTTCCATCTTGGGAAGTATTCCACATTTTTTGCAGCGTTATTGGAATAATCTTTGACAAGGAGCATGTCAAAGAAAATAGTTGTGTATTGACAAGAGCTTATTTGCATAAGCTCACGACATTGTCACCTTGGAGTAAAGACTTATGGATGAAGTGTGCCCAGCAGAGATATGGTGGATCCATAACCCATGTGTCCTAGAATCACTTAATATTTGTTGCACTTGATGAACAAAGAGGAGGTAATGATGATAGAGACATCTATGGCATACTCTTCTTGACTTGGGTTTTCAAGCATAAGGAGGATTATCTTTTTGCAGCACATGTTTCATTCTTCTTCATAGCATGCCAAAACACTATGAAGGACTCATGTATGGACCCATGTACCATCTTACTTCTAGCATATGGTGAGAATATTTCTTATACATTCATTGATTTGCACACTCTTACCATTCTTATGTAGTGCATTGCTTCACAAGAGGGCAAGCTCGTCAAATTGCTCCATGAATTGTATTGGGTCAATCTACATGATGGAGGTAGCCATATATTTTGTAGCCTTGGAAAAATTTTTTATCACCACATATATGTTCAGTTGCTAACATGCATGGTTAACCATGTAAAAATAAACATTTTTCCATGTACTTTTATCAAGCAGAAACTTACAAAACTGCACTGTCACTACTGGGAAAGCTGTTGGTACCTTCTTGCATCACTTCTAACCTTCAAGATTTTCTTCCTTTTGCTGCTGATCATGTATCCATTTGCTGATATAGATCAGATTTGTATGGGAGGCTTGATTATGAGGGAGACACGTGAGCTAGATGTGTCTGTGAGTGGGAAGAATTCTCACAATTTCTGCACTACATGTTATAATGGGAGCATGAGAAGAGATATGGCCACCACAGCCAAATATTTGTTCTCTTTTGAGGTGGTCCATAAGATTTATATTCATCCATTGTACAGCCATGGGAAAGTGCTTGATCATGTATTATTTTTGTTACATTTAGCCATTTACTATCCTTTAGTAGATGTGATGAATCATGGACATTTCTTGCCATGTAATTTTATGAAGTTGCAGTGGATGAGACTGCACTGTATCCTTGTGAGAAATTGTTTGCATCATGTATCATCATGTAAAACCTTCAGAAAACCTCTCATTAGGATGTTCCATGATGACCATGTCCTATTCTTCATGGATAGATTTTTTTGGGCCAGCTTGTTCTTCATTGTTGGAGGAGCCTTCTTTGGAGGATTGTTCTTCACTTTGCCATTGGAGGGCAATAATTTTGCAGCCCGGGATCAGCATACACTCTACACTTGTCATGAGTGGAGAGAAGGACAGCATGGGGTAAGCTATGATGCTTTTCAAGTACATATTTTTAGCCCACCTTCAGTACCGGAGCTTGAGGTGGAAGGAGATTTTCAGGAGTTTCTTTGTTGGGAGGTGGCTCATTTTGTTTGGATGATTGCTTAGGGATGGAGGATCCACATAAGGGAGATTTTCTTCATTATATTCTAGACTCCATGCCTTGAGTGGATATTCTTCAGTTATATCCTTGCAGTTGCTTGGGGACAAGAAACATTTGGGAGGGGAGGAATGTAATGTTCCAAATTTTTCTTCAATAAATTGGAATATTAAATTTTGTCTAAACTCATTAAGGAGAGGAATAATTGGGTAAACAGGCCCAAAGATAATGAAAACATAAATAAAATCCCTCTAGTATGAAAATGGATTAGCCATGGAACCAGATTTCACACCCTCATGTGCGAAAGGAGATATTTTCAAAGAGGTTTAACCAAGTCAACCAGCGCAGGGTATGAGTTGGAAAGCACTACATGACAACGTAGGATGGAAGCTTCTAGAGGAAGGGTCCATGAGGAATCTCCAATTTCTATATAAATGGAGGGGAGGAGAGCTATTGGGATTCATGCATATGTTTATGATATTGAGTTGGTCATCTCGACTTGTTGAGCACGTTGGTTGTTTAACTAGTTTGCAGCACTATTTAGTGCACCGAGTGTCTCCGTCCGGAGATCTCACCCTCAGCCCCGGGGGACTTTGAGTGCCTACTCAGGTGATTTTTTCCCATCATTATTCTGGTTCGAGACCGAAGCATCATCCTCCAGGACAACATTTTTACTGCAACAACATAATATTGTGTTGTAGGTTGTTGCCGTGGAGACTCCACAACACCTCTTCCATTGCTTGTTTTTCAGAGGGGGAGTCCTTCTTGTCCTTGGAGGATCAGTTTGGAAGCTTGAGAGCTTATTTTCAAATCTTGGCATCAGGCCAACACATATTCTTGCCCCTAATTCACAGTTTGCTCCAATAGCTACGTTATTTTCATAGTGCATTTGTTGCAGGGTTTTTCATATTGATTGAAGGGTGAGATCTCAAGTGTGAGGATCAACCTTCCACTTTGGAGATCCACTGGAGGAGGTTTACTTCAGATATTTTCATCTTATTCAGCCTTCTCTACATATTTCTAGTTTTAGATTTTCCGTAGCTGCCCAGCTACTCCAGCATTTTTGCCATTTTGTATGTTTTAGCCAATCCTTTAGAGGATTGATGTATTACTGCTTCTAAGGGTTAGAGCTTCGCTCTCCTATTGTATTTGAGCCATATATTGTCATGTACATGTATTGACATCATTTCGGAGCAATATTCTATCATAGACTACGTCCTCATAGCCTGGGTTTATGCAGAAATAATAGTGTTCTTCCATATTCATGTACATGTATTATTGAGGCTTGTATTCCTTTTCTTGAGAGGTTGTTTCCTCAAGACTTGTACACTCTTTTGCTGCTACATTATTCTTGGCTTTATTTTCATCTTATTGTCTCATAGCTCATTGTAAAACGTTGTCTCTTCATGGTATGCTCGTATATGCGTTTGCATATTGCTGCAAGTCACTTTGAGTGGGATTCTTCAAGAATCTCTATAGACAGAGTCTGGAAAGGGCTAGGTAGCCTCTAGATCTCGTCCTTTTTCAGAGGTGGAATATCCGATAAATTCCCTCCTAGTCCATATCTAGTTGGAGTTTGCCATGTTTTAGAGATATTCCCGAAGCGAGATATTACATGGTTTGATTTGGAATGAATTGCATAGGGATACTCATCAATGTTAGATTTCCCTATCTTGGTTCAGTTTTGATTTCATAGGATAGAACAAATTCTTGGTTGACTCTTTCTGGTACTATATTTGCATAAATTTCTTCTGTACTTTTTTTCAAACTCTTTGTTAAAGCTAACCTTATACTTAATATTCCTTGTTAATTTTTTGGTAGGGCTATATTGTCCTTCTTTAGTGTGTTTATTATCTTAAATCATGTCCTTCATTTGAATAAAAACTTGGAGATCACTACACTTTTATCTACACAATATTATAAATATGGAAGTGGTTGTGACTCTATAAAATGGAAATTGTCTCGTGTATTTTATTTTATTCAATAAAAACATGGAGACCACTACTTGATTCTTCATTATGTTACAAATTTCTAAGCGGTTGTGTCGATATAAACTGGGGATTGTTATCTTGTATTTGAATCACGTTTTTAGGTTGGTTTTTTGGTGGTCATTTTCTTTTGAATTTGATAATTGTATTAGATTTTCATCTATTAGAACTAGAATAGATTCTCCTAAAAATACTATTTTTCAACCATATAAATTATTACCCCCTTAAACTTAGAGTTGTTAGGGAAAATAATTACCATGTGAAATACTTTTTATTTAAATAAATCACACAATATATTTTTGAAACCCATCTTTGTGAAAGAGATAATATTGAATCAAGAAACAAGAACTTTTTTTTAATCTCCTATTAAATTTATAAACGAAATTAAATGGAAATATGGCAATATGTAGTGAGTTTTTCATATTTGTAAAATGGTTAAATTACAACTTATAATAACTTTACTTTACATATCATATTTTTAATTTATCCATATTTTTAGAATAATGTTGATATATTAGTAGAAGTATATGTAAAATTAGGTTTTTCAATTTTATAAATAGAGCGTTTACACTACATCGTATTGAATATAGATTAATTTATGAATAGATGCACTATTAAAGTACTCTTTCTATTAATATGCCTAATATATAGTATTAGTGGTTTGAATCTACCCAGAACCAATATAACTTGAAAATGAATTGTAATATTTTTTTTGGAATGAATCCTTGATTATCCTCTTCTACAATGGAAGTTCTAAAAGCTATAATATTTCCTACTTCCTAATGATGAATATGGTTGAAGGAACTATTGATTTTCTATATTCTATAATTTTATAATCTAAGCATGATTTGTTTCTTGCACTCAATTAGATTGATCGCTCAATCAAAGATAATCTTTCTTACTGTACTTTTAAACCAAATTTCATCAATAAATCTACTTGTAGTCTTCTCATATCAAAAGATATAAAAGGAAGGTCTTGATTTATTTTGTTGTCTAGGTCAAACCAATCTAAAAGTGATGATAATTTCTACCAGGCATCAAAAATGATTTTTGTTGTCAATAAAGGTTGAATTTGAAACAAATATGTGTTAAAAATGCTAACATTATCAAAGTGTTTATGTAGCTTACTAATATTTTTAAAGATGATAAATCATCTACATAAGAATTTTTTTCTTAGGACATTAATATAAATAAAATAGTGAGTACATTTTAATTATAATAACTTTACCTCATTAAAAACATGAATGGGTAAAACCTCAAAAAGGTTTTCATATATTTAAAATTCACCTTTCCCTTTAAATCATCTAAAAGAGGTCCTTAGACAAGTGTTTTCAAAACTCTAGCTAGATAGAGATTTAGGATCTAGTTAGCTACATTAATATTTTCTTCAACATATTATTTATCCTTGTACTATGGTTCACCTATGAGGATTCCCATCCTTTAGCATAATTTTGTGTGGAAACTGAATGGCCATATCCCACTCAAATCTAGCAATCCGAAGTAGAACATAAAATGGTTCTTTCCTATTGCTTGAGAGACAACTACTCCTCATGTTGTAGTAATGACTTCAATGATCCAATAATGGAGGTCTTGTCTAAGAGATCTCAAAATTTTAAGCCAAGAATTAGGAGCTAAAACATGGTGGAGAATCAAAACTAAATTTGAATGGAAGGAAATATCAAATTTATCATTACTAGAATGGATCTTGGAAAAAATGTCATCTTAATTGAAGATCATAGATTTTGGAAAACCAGGAATGGGAACACTACTCCCTTCTAGAGATATTTGTGACAACAATGGCCTAAGTTCAATACGCTACGTAACTCACAAAATTTATAGGAATTTCTAATTGCACACTATAGGGAATCTTCACTAAGTCATATCCCTTAGAGGAAATTTTTCCCCACCTATAAATGAGTCACAAACACTAACCTTGCCATCCTCAATCCTTATAATATGATCCTAAAAATAAAAATTAAAAGATTCAATTAAGGCCTGTATTCTAACAAGGGGCCATGATGAGGAAACTTTTCATTCAAAGAACCTTATAAGATAATATCAGGATCACATGATTAAACAATTAATAAAAATTGGCAGTATTATGGTAGTTGCATTTATGCTCTGTAATAACTATTTTCCTTTCATTTTTATTTTGAAACGAAATTCTTTCTTGGGATAAAATACAACTAAGAGTATTGGAGGGACCCTCAATTTCCAAGCTCTATTCTTCTAGGTTAGATACAATTGAACATCTCTTCAATTATTTCCATTTTAGTTTTGAAATTATCGATATAATACCACACTCATTAGATAATATGGCCATTCTAAAGTATGCTTGAAACCAACCATAGAGGAAAGGATATATTTACCGCTATCTAATTTTATTCTTAATAGAGCTGGAAAATTATTAACAGGATTCACTTTATGGGTTATGTCGAGAAAAAGTAATAAAAGGAATTTTAAAAATTCTTTGACCTCTCTAGATCGAGTTTTCCATTGGATACTTAAAATTGTTTATGAAAAAATATTTATCTTTCCTTAGGCTCATCAATATTGGATCTAAAATCATCAAGAAAGAAGGATGCTTGGGTTACTAGGGCCGAAAGAGCTGCTCCCTTATTTCTTCTTTTATCTGTCTACCTCGTGGTTGCATTAGCCTACCCACTTTATCTTTTCCTCTTCCTAGTTTTCTTTAGCTTAATTTTGATGGTTCCTAAGAAGGAAACTCAAGGCATCCCAAGGTCATTGGAGCTTTTGAGAGGTTATCAAGGGGAAATTCTTCATATTTATGTTGTCTTCTTGTCAAAAGATAAAAATAATGGGACAAAGATATTTTCCTTGGAATAAGGTCTACATATTGTAGAAAAAAAATGGATTTAATAAATTTATCATAGAAGGATACTCCTCAACAATGATTCATATGGAAAAGAAACTTCAATTCAAAATATCTCAGTCTAAAGTATTAGAAAGACTAAGATTGGAAGGTAGTGTATATAGAGTTTTTCAACTTTTGTCTAGAAACGTAATGCCTATTATCTCTCTTGTTAGAAAAAATGGAAAAAAAATCTATAGATAGGTTAGCTAACTCGGGGATGCAACATCTAAAAAAGTATTTAATGAGAAGTGGTCACAAGTTGAATCAAGATTAGTAAGAAAATTATTAGAGGAGATCATTATTTAGGATATTAATATGCATGGTGGGTTTCTATTTAGGTAAACATATCCATCACATTGGGATATAGGGGAGAAAATAATTAAGAGGGAGCTCACCCCTCCCCATAGATGGAATATATCATTTCATTGTGATGTGATGTCATAATTAATCATGAGCTCTAAAAGTGCGTTGTCTTTGAAAGAAATCTCAACTCTTCGTTTCTTCCTCTACTAGAATTAAGGGAAGGATGACAACTAAGAGGAAGGTAGGGATGTATTGACAAATAAAGAGGTAGAACCATAACTACAATAGTTGAAATTTCTGCATGTTTCTTATTTATGTATAATGATTTTGTTCATAGATATAATTTTCCTTTCTTATTTTATTCACTTCACTTCCTTAGAAATCTATTTTACTAAGCTTCTTGTGTATCATACACATCTAGCATGTCTTCTTTCTACCTCTTATATCGATATTTGAATAATCTGTGGGTTTTTATCTAGACCTGGAACTTTTCAAATTTGGGGTCAGATTCTACTTGTTTGTAGAAATCCAATGTTATTTATAGTAGTCTCGGCCAAAACTCTAAGGGATTGTTTTAAATCTCACTAGCTTTGAGTTTTCCTTAGGCATTTGGTTTGTTATTGCCTAGCTCCATCTCAAGGCCTTTATTTGATATAGTTGTGGTTCTATTGTCGATTCAGAAAATTCACCCTTATGGTGACAAAATCCCCTTTCAACATTTTACCTCTTTAAGCTATAACATTAGTTCTCCATTGAAGTGTAAGGAATTTATATCGTTTTTCTGGAACTTTCGCTGGAAGGTGTGGAGCTATATTATATTTATTTATATGAGGTTTCCTTTCCCTACTCTAAATTATTATTTATGTTTAAGTGTAGTATTATCTCTTATGGATGACCATAGAGATTTCTTGTGTTGAGATTCAACAAGATGATGAGCTTAGTGTAAATGAGTTGCCTTCACTAAGTGGGCCTGTAGGCTATTTTTAGGTGCAAGTCTATTTTTAGACTATGTCTATTTTTAGACATGGTGATCATATTTCAGAATTTGTAGGATTCTATTTGTGGATGGTTGATCAAGTTGGAAAAATAGATGAAATTCTATTTTTAGAATATTGGGCGAATTCTATTTATATATCATTGATCTAAAAATGGAAGTGTCGATTATTATTAGCTCTTAATAATAATCTATCAATAAACATCAAATTATTCTCTTGGAGCACTTAATTTCAGTGCACAGATTTGGAAATTTAGTGGGCTGAAGGAATTACACAATTCTTAGGGTTTACTGGTGGTTCACGCATTGAGGGCTTAGTTAGAAATGAAGTGGAAAAGTTATGAAAGAGTTGGAAGAGTAGTTCATGGAGTTGTTATTCTGTTTAACTTAGTTAATGGAGTTAAGCTCAGTTGAGCTAGTTGTATCTAGTCTAACGAAATGATACACTAGTAAGAGTGGAGTGAATTAATTACTTAATTAATTCAGAAATAATAACTCATTAATCAAGTGAAAAATACAACAGTTAACTACAGTGCAGGGCAGTTCCAATGGAGACCTAGTGGAGAGATAGGTGAAAGGGAAATATGGACTATCTGTTGTGACTATAGTGATGCATTGATTGCACCACACACATATTGGAGTTTCCAATGAGGATTGTGCAGTCAAGGAAAGTGTAATCCGAATTCATTCAGAGCTATTCTTTAGCAAGGATTGCGGAGTGGAGGCAGGCTAGTAGGTGGTAAGAAATCGGCATATGGATTTGAAGATTTCTTTTGACTAGTGCGTGACAATTGATTATACTGGGAGATTGATGTACTAAGCTTTGTATGAGATTATTACATGATCTCCATGATACATAATATATGATAGTTGGGGTTTTCATCTTCAGTATTTCCTGTTAAACAACTGGGTTATGTGCGATTGTTTTTATTTTCTTCATGTGTTTGCAATTGATTTTACTTTCCAAAAAAGATTAACAGTGGAAGGATTATGTATTTAGCAAGAAGATAAAATATTGTTAAATCGAGATAATCTGGATATATACATGCATATTATATATAATTTCTACATGTTTTGGTATAATACCATCTAATTTGTTTACCCTAGTAGTTTAATTATTCAACACAATTAATTATATTTCAATATAAAACTTATAAGACCACTATTGGTCCTTCTTCTTTGTAATATTCTGCATATTGGGATATAACCAATTATTGAATGGAAAGAATTATTTCTTTTCAAGTAGGTTGGGAATGTCAACATCATCTTATTTTTAGTTTTGGTGTTATTTATACTATAAATAATTTGAGTTGTGTTTCTCCTCATTGTGGAATTTTATCAGTGTATTTTCTACTCAACATTGCCAACTCATGAGCTCCATCAAGTAGGTGAGGAGCTAATAAGGGATTTTATCCTATGTAATAGAGAGCTAAGATGTATGATATAGGATCTATTGTAATATATAATGAAATCACTTCTACAAAAATTCACATTATCATCTTTAACATCGAGGATGAATTGTGCTTCAATCACTGCTATAGTTTGTCTCATTATATTTAAGTGCAAACTAGGATTTATATTCCACATACAAGAATTACTAAGAATACGTAGACATGCTATGTGAAAATAATAATTTATATTGGTATATATCAAAACATTCTTGGAAACTATTCTAGTGGAATGTTCAAAAACAAAAAGGGAGCTCCTATTTTGTATTCATGATATACTAGAGAATGTGTGAAAACTAGAAATCAAAGTTTACAATATTATTAGCAAGATACTTGTTCCTTAGCCAACACATCAAGGCCTTATATAGGTGGAATTCATGTATAATTAATACATCACGTCTTTATCTTTATATTTGATATTGTTAGCAAGGAAGTTTCTTTCTCTTCTAAGAACAAAAAGATGATGGTTCAAATAGGTTTTTTAACATTTTATAGGACATATCCTAGCTCAAAACTAGAACAATTTTATTTTTGATATGTAACCTTAGTACATTGCCCGATTTCTATTGGTTTGGTTTCCCTTAAGGAAATCCAATATTAAAATAATGACGTGTATGTATATATTATCTATCTTAACATAACTTACTAGTGTTACAATAATAATTACGGAAAAAACTCTCTTCTTACTACAAAATTTTTACTAAATCCTTACCTAACACCATCTCAAAAATATTTTCTTCCAATATGAAATAAATTTTAAAAAAACTTTGTGAAGTATTGTGTAAACTAAGATATCAAAGGTTCAAATCCCCTAGATTATGATGGTCTATGGAGAAGAGGATAGGTTTTATTTCCAAGATCTATAGTGGTAGTGGCCGGAGCGGATCCCAACAAAATAAAAATTACTCATTTTCAATTATTCTTTAAAAATATATTTGTTTTCTCTCTCCCTATACCTCCCCAGTACCGCAATTAGGGACACTAAATATAATTAAAAAAAACTATTGTATGATGAATGTTTATTTCTATAGTTCTAATCTAACATATTACAAGAAATTCTGTGAAATATTCTCATTAATACTATTACAAATTTGCATGAAATGTCCTCACTAATGATTAAGTTATTATTATTTATTATCACATAATGTATATTAACATTCATTTAAACAATATAAACATTCTTTATTTTTGTGTGTAATAAACACATTTTTTGGATTAGTCTTTAACTTGTAATATCGAGTTTTGAAAATTAATGTTAAAGTATTTTAGTTAAAAAAAAAACTCTGTATTCATAAAAGATCACATGATATACATGTCATCATACCATTCATTCCAATTCATCTACAAATAAATTATATGAAATAAAGGAGTTCGCTTCATATTACTTTGTTTTAAAATTAAAATGCTAAATGTAAAAAAGCTATTAATCCACAACATGATTTTATTTCAAGGCATGTATTAATCAATTCAATTCCTTATAAAAAATAGACAAGGTAACGAATAAAAGGTTTCCTAAAGGTTATAATAGTTGACACTTTTTCAACATTTTATCATTTTGGTGTTGAGATAAAATGGATTCTAAGCATAAGATTAGGGGATATTTTTTTTTTTAAGTTAATGTGTATTTCTTTAGAAAAAAAATTACATCATATCATGATCACCAATGATTCTAGTACACCAAACTACATTTACTATATTCTTGATATTTATCTCGCGATTCTTCATAGATTCTTATTCTTATTTCCATTTCTTTTATGTACGTATATCCATCGCATCAAACTATTAGGATTATTTTTTGTTAAAGTAATTTTTCGAGACAATTCCATTACCAAGGGTTTTTCCAAATTGATCAATTCCTTATCACTAACTGTTTAATCTTAATTGTGGGTGAATTTTTTTCCACTCATTACATGAGCAAAAATTATGGTTTAATATCATTCATTTTCATTTGAAGGTGAATATCCTCCAATGAAGCATTATATGGCGCCCCCTTAAGGCTACACTAATTCTAGAGGATTTCATTTGGTTTTAAATGATTACTACTTTTAGGGGTTGTTCTGCATTTTCCCTAAATTATCCTTAGGTCCTTTTGATATCTTCGGATCTTTCCATCCATGGCTCATTTTTTCATAGCCTATGGAGAAGATGTCCCTTTCAAAAGGGGGAAAACATTTTGAAAATATCTAGGATTTTGAAAATTACTGCAATGGAAAACAATGTATTCATAATCCAACACTTGCGAGAAAACCTTACCCCCTAACTTGAGTAGGATTTTATACAAAAAACCTTTATTGAGTTCCACTTCCACACACATGTGAACAAATGTGAAAATTCCTTCTGAATGAATTTCAATATCTATTTTGATGAAGTGACCTATTAATTCCCATGTCTTCTAATATATTTATACATGTCAAATGGATGTAGAAGCTACGGATCCATACCTAGGTAGGAGTTTCCATAGATGTCATTGAAAAGGAATTAAATTCCATAAGCCATGGTTGTATTGGTAGACTATATCAACACCAAAACTGGGGACCCAAGTCAAAAACCTTCTATCGATCATCAATATTATTGAAGAAACAAAGAATCTTTCTAAGTGAAATATCAACTCTTTATTTTGAGACAATATATGGTATACCCATTTATGGAGTACAGATGATGAGGCACAAAATATATAAGTTTAAAAGAATAATTCTTTTCCTCATAAGATGGATTTTCCATTGCCTGGTACACAAAAAATATTAGCCTTGAGATATCTTTAGGGTTTAGAGATGAATTCAATGGTTTTAGGACATATTTAAAAGACTTGGGTGGGGAGGATGGAGATCTACCCCAAATTTTGGCTTATTTGATTTCACCTAGCACTTGTATTTTCCTATGATAGAGAATTTTAGTTTGAATAAGCTCCAAATTCATGAAAACTAATTTATATTCATACTATTTTCGACATTATTGTCCTATGGCATTTGACCTTATAAATCCAATATTTGGATAGTGATTGATATAATTAAGTATATGTTGTTTGTGATATTTACGAATGAGAATGTGTATACATCACACTAGATGGATTTTGTGGGAACAAAAAATCATGGACAAACATTTCTTCGTGACAATTGATTATTTGTTGAAGGTCTTTGATGGAAGGATTAAATTATTTATGTTTTATAGCTTTATAATGGTTTGATATTTCTTCCATTTCTTTGGTTGAGACACTTTCTTGACACGTATGCTTACTACTTCATTGAAGAAAACACAAAATGCAAAGGCATGTTTGGTTGGTATGAGGAATTTCTTTAGGTTGCATGATTACTCAAAAAACATGAAACCCAAAATAGCTATATTTAGGCTCAAAGGTAAAAAATATATTTGGTGGGAATATGTGAAGAATGTCAAGGGTATTTATGAGGAGGAACTAACTTGGATTGAGTTAGAGAGGCTATTCCAGAAGAAGTATCTATTGGAGAGATACTATGATGCTAGAGATAAGGAGTTTTATGAGTTTCAGATTAGTTCCATGACATATGAGTATACTAGGAGGTTCTTGGATTTTTTGAGATGTGTGCCTTACCTCAAGGAGGATAAGGCAAAGGTTCAAAAATTTATTAGTGGGCTGCCAGTAGCATACAGAGAGGGGATTGATTTTGATGACCCTAGATCACTAGAATATTCCATTCGAAAGTTGAAGCGTTGTTATGAAAAGTAAAAACGCAAAGTTGATCATAAGCGTGATTTGAAAGGAAATGAGAAAGATAAAGGAAGATAGCCACCATAGCGAGGAATACCAGAAGATGCAGGTGAGAAATAAAATGTGGTTCCTTACAAGAATTTCAATAGAGGTGAGAAGGGACATGGAGAGTAGCAGACTAAAGATGATGGTAGAGCACTATTGCAGTTTTGGATATTTGGAAAGGATCATCGTAAGAGGGATTTTCCGCAGTATCAGGGTGGTAGACCCCATATCTATAGTTAACAGGAGGCGCAGACTGTTGGCGATGTTGGTCATAAAATTTCTTGAATTTATGCAGTTGTGGACAATAGGAAGGCATATCAGCACACATTTATCATTGATATGGATGGTAAGATTTATGACAAAGTTATTTCTATTTTGATTGATCCTAGATCTAATTATATTTATATTAATCTTTACCACGTAGATAATTTTGGTTTGAGAAAAGAAGTTCTTGCAGAATCTTGGTTGGTATAGTTGTCTACAATTACAAAGAAAAGAGTTCACCATTGGGTAAGAGCTTGTGAATTTGAGTTGAATGGCATGTTACAACAACACACTTCAACATATTTCTATTGGGATCATATAGTATGTTATTGGGCATGGATTGGATATAATTTCATAGTACCAAGAAGTATTTATTTGATAAGGCCTTTGAGTGCTTGGATGAAAATGGGGAAAAGAGAATCTTGAAGTGAAAGAAGAAATCCACGTCCATTAGGATGGTGAAAACTATGTAGGCCAAGTGTAGTCGCAAGAAAGGGTGTGTTTTATTTGTAGTAAATATATCTAGTGACAAAGGTAAAGAAGTTGAGGATGAAGATGTTTTGAGAAGGTAGCTAGTTCTACATCAGTTTCACGATGTATTTCCTGTAGATATTTGAAAGTTACCTCCTCACAAGGAAGTATATTTTTGTATTGAGTTGGTAACAGGCACAACACTAGCATAAAAGGCACCTTAGAGGATGACAACACTAGAGTTGGTAGAGCTGAAGTTGGAACTGAAGGAAATGCTTGATAAGGGATATGTTAGGCCAAGTGTATCACCATACAATGCATTGATATTATTTGAGAAGAAGAAAAATGGTACTCTCGTACTATTCATTTATTACATGAAGTTGAAAAAAGCGATGATCAAGAACATGTACCCATTTATGATCATAGATAAGTTTTTGGATTAGGTGAATGGAGCTATAGTTCTCTCTAAGATCGACTTTAGATTGGGATAACATCAAGTACGCATCAAAGAACAATACATCTACAAGACAACTTTCTGGACCATGTATGGGAATTATGAATTTGTTGTAGTTCAATTCCGTTTGAGTAATTCCCTAGATAAATTTATGTGTTTCATGAATAGTGCATTGCATCCTTATGTGGACAAGCTTGGTATTATATTCATTGGTGACATCTTGGTATATTCAACGAATGAAGAAGAACATGTTGAGCATTTAGAAACAATGTTGATATTTCTAAGAGAGCATAAGTTGTATGCCAAGCTTAGCAAGTGGATTTTCTTTCAGATAGAGGTGCATTACTTCGTACATGTTCTGTCCAAGGATGGATCTAGAAAAGGCAAGAGTTTTCATGGAGTGGGAAACTCCAAGAAATGTAGATATGTTGAGATCCCTCATGGGATTGGTAGGTTATTACACGAGTTTGATCAGGAAATTTTCACAAATTGCTTATCCTATTACATCAATCTAAAGTAAAAGTAAGAAGTTTGAATAGAAGGAGGAGTGTGAGTCATTTTTTGGTTAGCTTTATTAGTTTTTGACACATGATCCACTATTAAAGATCCCAGATCTAAACAAAGAGTTTGTAGTATGTACATATGATTAAAAGAGAGGACTTGGTGGAGTCCTTATGCAGGATGGACAGGTGGTATGCTATGAGTCACATAAACTGAATGAGGAAGAGAAGGAATATCTAATGCATGATATTGAGCTAGCATTGATCATATATGGATTGAAGATGTGCAGGATCTATCTTCCTGGTAGGAGGTTTGTACTGATGAGTGATCATAATGGATTGATGTATTTTTTTGACTAGCCGAATTTGAAAGCTAGGAAAGCTAGATGGTTGGTTACAATCAGTGAGTTTTAATTTGATATGGGATACATCAAAGGTAAAGAGAATAGGGTCAAATATTCTCTTATTAGGTAGATACAATTAAATCACATTGCAGCGATGAGCTCCTATGGGATAGATTTATAAGATAGAATCTTGCAGGAAGTTCAGCGAGATGTCAGGTATATGGAGCTTAGGCATAAATTGCAGTAGAGTACATGTATAGTTATAGGTACAGTTAGTGGTGCAGCTACCATTATAGGTGATTTTGTACAGGATGTAGGCTATCGTCTCATGGAAGATGGACTAGTCAGGTTTAAAGACAAGATATACATGTCAGATAGTAGTGAGCTCTTGAAGGTGATATTGAGGGAGTTTCATGTGAAACCATATTCAGGTCACCGAGGATATCAAAATACATTTATTACGGTGAAGAATTATTATTATTGGCTAAATATAAGGAAGGATGTGGCCGATTTTGTATCCATATGCTACAATTGTGAGCAAGTAAAGGTAGAATGTAAGAATCGAGGTGGTCTAATACAACCTATTCTGATTTGGAATGGAAATGGGAGGTTATTTCCATGGATTTCATCACAGGTCTCACGAGGACAGTGAGGAAAAATGATTCTATTATGTTTGTGGTTGACAGTTTGAGAAAGGTGGCTCACTTCATTCTAGTCAAGACTATGTATTCAACTAGTGAGGTGTACATATTTTCATCAGGGAGATTGTGAGATTACATGGTGTTCCAAAGAGGATTGTGTTCGATAGGGATGCCAAGTTCACTTCCAAGTTTTGGAAGGAGTTTTTTTCAGGTTAGGGGACAATGTTGGGCTTCAGTACAGATTATCATCTGCATACATATGGATAGATAGAGATGGTCAAGAAGATCTTGGAGGACATGCTGAGGATGTATTTCATGCATCAACAAAGAATATGGGAGGAGTATCTACCATTGTTTGAGTTTTCATAAAACAAATAATATCCAGAGTCATTGAGGATGAGTCCCTTTGAGGAAATGTATGGGTGGAGTTGTAATACTCCCATTAGTTGGAGTGATCCAGTTTATAAGGTGTTGATTGGATCGGAAATGTTGGTAGAAATGGAATAGGAAATGTCGGTTATAAAGAAGAATATAAAGGAAACACAAGACAAAAATAATATTCATGCAGATCAACACAGGGAATTTAAGGAGTTTCAGGTTGTGGAGCATGTGTATTTTTGCATAAAGCCCAAGAATATCTCCTTGAGGATTGTATAATGTGCCAAGTTGGCACCACAGTATTGTGGGACTTTTGATATCCTTGAGAGGATCTGACCCATGGCCGATCAACTTGCACTGCCTTCAACAGTGAAATTCCATGATGTTTTTCATGTTTCATTGCTTAAAATGTATATAAAGGATGTTGATCATGGTATTTATTGGTCTATATTGCAGGTAGATAAATAATGAGAATTGCAGGCGGAACCTTAGTTCATATTGCAGTGGAAGAAAATCATGCTCAGGAACAGATTCATCAAGAAATTTAAAGTGTAGGGGAAGCACTTTGGGCCCGATGAAGCTACATGGGAGATGGAAAATCTAATGTGAGCTAGGTATCCTTCATTGTTTTTCGGTTGAGGCAAAAACGTTTTGGTATGATGTTTGGTATATGTTTGACATATGTTTTTGTGATGTTTTGGTATATGTACATATGTATATGGATGTAAATACTGACATTATATAAGTTATAAAGCTTCAATAAGAAGTATGTTTGTTAAATGGTCATGCTATCATGGTGTTTTTCTTTGAGTAGGTCATTCATTGGAAATATTGCAATGATTTAAGTTATAAATCTTCATGAGAAGTATATTTTATTCTCACTAGTTTTGGTGAGGTGTAGGTGTGGTTTAACGCTGAGGGTGATTTTCCCAAATGGGGAGGGTTCTGTAATAGGCAGTGGTTAAACATTCATGTAATAAAATTTAATAAAGGAAAAAATAAGACCACAGTTAAGGGACACTTATTCCAAGTTGAATGTTGGGCAAAGATATCATAGTGGGAATCACTAGATGTGTTTATGGCTAAATGGAAATTTTAAAATACAATGGTTAAGGCATTAAAGAGGAAAAATGTATTTTTGGCACATTTATTTGTAAAAATAAAGGAAATTAGGAGAAAATGAAGGTGAAAGATCGCAGGCTGCATGTGAGGAGAAAAATGAAGGAAAGTAATGGAAAATGAAGAAAATATATTCCTCATTAATAAAAATGGTTCTTAGGATCAATTCATGGCTTTTTTTAGTTCAGTTTTGGAGCTCTCTCTCTATTCTATCTCTCACAAACTCTTAGGCACTTCGATTTATCTTGAATCCTTTCAGCATTGGACCAAGAAAGGGGAAAGAAAGCTAAGGAAGGAGAAGGAAAGGGAAGGAAAGGAAATATCAAGAAAGGAAGAGCATGACCAAGCAACTTCAACAGGAATAATTTCAGGTAACATATCTCATGTGTGAGACTTGCATGGATTATGCATGTTGGTATTTGGTTCTCTTGTTGTTGGTGGATGGTTTTTCCATATTTTGATAGTGGTTTTCATCCTTTCCTTGAATTTTCCTGAATAACCATGGTGTGATGGGATTGATCTTAGTTTTATCTTTGGAATTACCAGATGGTTTTCAAAATTCAGGGCGGAGGTGGTCTTAGGAAAATATGAAAGGCTTAGGAATCCCTTGACAATTTTTAGAGAAATACATGGTAAATACTTAGGATGGTGTCTTGGTTTAGGGCCTAGTGATATGGTGTGGGTTGTGGTCAAGCCTGAGAGACAAGGAGACAAAAAATTCCTCAAGGATAGTGATGGAGTATAGAACAATTCTAAGCTCGGTTCGGTTTTTTGATCTTGACACTAGTTTATGTGTGATCAAAGTATGATGAGGGTGGAGGTGGTTTAACATATGAATTCCCTTAGTTGTTTATGGATTGGTCTATTCATGAGATCCCACATCCATGCATTAAATATGGCACAGGCGTGACTAGCTGAGGAGAGATTTGACTCATCCATTTATATGGTCAGGTGGTATGTGGGTGTCTTTAATCTAGTTGATTATTGCCTACGTTTGATAAAATATAAGTTCTCTTGGTTTTGTACTTGTTAATGTGTGGCTCTAATGACTATTATCTCATTTTTATTTACATGGTTTTATGTAGGTTATAAACAAGGTTATATGATTGGTCAAGTCATGATTATTTCATGTAATTAATTGTAATTATACATAAAATGTATGCAAGACCTAATTGATGTCATAACAGTTAAAGGAAGAGGGTAGTAATCCTTCTTGTCATGTCTCATAAGAGTTTTTAGTCATTCATGCTTTGTATTGTAACTTAGACCTATAGATTACATTGATGCAAAGTGCTTGACATAATGTCAATCCCATTTGGGGATGGTAAAACCTAATCCTAGAGTCAATTTTTTGTTAATTAGCCTTTTCATCATGTGTTTGATGGATTTTGGAAGCTACGGGAAGTTCTGGGAAGTGACATAGATTTTGGTCTTAAAAAGTGGCACAAATATCATTGATGCTAACACATGTCTGACAAAAAACATCCTTAGACACAAGCATTCCCATGTTGTGGGAGCATCCACAGCCTCCCAAACACACTCTCACCCATATCAAGGGAGAGTCTATGGGTTTAATGGTCCAAGCAACCGAGTGGGACCCAAGCGATGGTTACTTGAGTGGTTAAGATGGCTCTTGGGAGTTTTTTTGCTGACGTGGAAGGTCGGTTTGATGTGTTTCTCTCTATTCCACTTCCTTAAGGTCACCTAGGAGGTTGAATCCCATTATAGTGACCTCTCAATGCATATTTACCCATTTCAGACAATTACTTCAGTAGATGTAGGATGAGGATCTTATAGTTTTAATCCCTGTACAAGTTGATGTAATCATATTTTCAAGACATTGTGTCTAATGTCAAAAAATATTTTTTTCTTTCATAAAAATATATTTTTATGACAACAATTTAGGGTTATGAACATTTGGAATATGGATAGTGCTTTAAGGTTATGGATAATACTTAATTTATATATGGTAGGATGTAATTCTTAGGGATATTATGGTATTATGATTAGGGTTTCAACATGACTAGTGCATTAGGTATTTTAAACAAATAGATAGTCTACAACAAGGCTAGAAATGATATCATGGTACATGAACTACAGTGCTAAGGTTTTTCATAAATCCTAGCTTTGAATGGTTTCATCATCTTAATCAAACTAGGACAATTTTTTCATCATAGACCAAGGACTTCAACAATGTTAGAGAATATGTCATCACTTCATATGTCATCATGTTTCAAGGAGGATTCCATGGAATGGGCTCCATTTTTTCATTATTAGGCCATGCTTCGAAAAACTAAGGCTTTCCATTATATATATATATATATAGGGATATATATCTAGGGTTTAATTTAGTTCAAGAGATACTTGGGTTTGCATCAACAAGGGTTAACAAGGACTCGGGTTTTATATAGGCTAATTCATCTAGAGAATAGCTCCAACAATGCACCTTGCTTGCCATCTTATTGATATCAATGAAAAATTTATCCAACAATATCCCCCTTTTTCATTGATGAATATATTCCCCCCCTTTCAGTATCTTCTCCCGCTTTGACATCAATGGAAAATGAGGTGTTTTTCATCACAATGTTTCATCAAGTTATCCCCTTATCCTCAAGCATCTCCTTGTTCATGTCATCATGTTGGTTGATCATGTTTTCTTCCTTTATTCATCAATGACAGTTCTCCATGATAGATATGTTATTCCCCCTGTTATTATTATGTTGCTCCTCTTGGTATTGTGCTAGTCTTCTTGTCATCAATATGCTTACAATATCTTCATGTTATCATGGTGTTTGACTTTTTCTTCCCCTGACAATATACATGATCTTATTACGATGCTCTTAAGTTGATCAACACCAAGTATTGATACCTTTAACATCCAAATTAAATTCAAGATTTTCTTTTGGTGCAACCTACATTCTTCTCCAAACCTTTATGACTCTCTTTCCAAAAATTTGTACAAGAGCAAAAATCACCAAAAAATATAGCATGATACCTGAAAATTGAGGATTTCCATTATGCATATTTGAAATTGTTTTTCCTTGAATTTCCTTGATAATATTTATTGCTACCTCAAACATCAACATTTCTTCTTCATTTTGAATATTTTCCTTGCTTCCACTAGATCTAGGGGTATTAGAACAACTTTGAAGCTTATCCATGTTATTATACTTAAATAGCTTAAAATAATTTATAAATATAAATTCATAAATTCTTAATTGTATAATATACTATTAATAAAAATTCATATTATTTAAATTATATAATAACATGTAATTAATATACCATATAAAAATAAAATACAATAATATGATAAATGTAATATATTATTTTATGTATTTTTTTTATATCACATATAGAATTGATTTGATTTATAACATAAGAAAAAATAATATATAATATAAAACGGAATATAATATATATTTTATAACATTTAGATTATTTTTCATAAAGATATGGGAGCATCCAACTGAAAAGCTACAACTAGAATTGGTTACTTTCAGCTGGGTAGAAATAAATTTTGATTTAGTCTTTTTGTTTTAAAATGTTAAATTAGGCTAACACAACCATTGTAATTTTAACTTAAGGAATATTTAGGTTAAATTAGTTATAGTGTTAAGATTATTTTTGATAAATAGCTCTGAAACTGAATGGCAGTTTCTTAACTACATGGGGGATTTGGGAAAGGTATAAACCAACCCAGAACCCACCAAATGAGGGTCTGTCATCCATAGGGAGAAGAAGAGTTAGAAGGGTTAATCTATGTGTGTGTGTGTGAACAAAATACATTGTTAAAATTTCTCTTTCAAATAAAAGTGACTTTTTTGTATTTTGAGGCTAATCTTAATATCAAAAATGTGTTATGAGATTTTTTTTAGTGACAAGTAAGCGAAGTTACAGAAATTGGAATTTCAAAAAGGACGAAGTTGAATTGAGTCAAGCAAGAACAATATCTTGGAAACAGAATCACAAGTACACTTTAAAAAGCATTTGATAACAGATTCCATATTAGTTTTCATTCTTAAAATTTTGCGATACAATTCAACTGGGAAATACCATTAGGAGTAATATAAAATAATTCAAAACAACATTGAATAACAAAGCCAGTAAGGGTTTTACAAAATATATGAACTTTTAACTAGCTAGGGTTTATACCCTGCTTCAAAAATGGCAAGCACATCGGCTAAGGTTTTATCTTGCTACGAAGTAATCCATTAACAAGAAAATAACAGAATTACTAGACAGCTATATGCCTCGAAACCCTCTTCCTTCATCCTTGTTCCTTTACATGCATTGAATTTGAGAGAGGTTGCATCTAATTTCATCTTGAATATCTCTTCTTCTTTTTCTTCTAGTTGGTATGTTCTAACATTCCTTTCCTTTTCCTCTTAACCAACTTGTCCTTCTAGGAGGGCTAAACCTTCCATCACTTTTTTAGCTCCTTGTGTGTTTTTATTTGCTTCTTCCAATTGATTTTTAAGAGACGAAACTTTTTCTTGCTATTGACAAGTTCTACTTCAATTTTTTTCAATTCCTTATATCTTAGATCAACATGGTTTGCCAAATTGTATTCGCTTATTTTTTCTTTCTTTATTTTATTTATCATGCATATGACTTCTTCATGATATATCTTCTTGTTTTGTTACAATACTTGCTTAAGTTAGTTGATATCCTCATCCCTTTCTTATATTTGATGCCTTAAAAGAAGAAATTCCTTCTTTGTCTTGTTAATATCAAGAGAAACAACTTGTACTTTCTTTTTGAGTTACTCATTTTCCATTTTCAAACTGCTTATTTATTCTAGGGATGTTACAAGCTTTTTCTTGAGATCTATTTCAATATCAACTTCAGATATGACTCTTTATTATCTTTCTTTAAGTAATGTTTTCCCTCATATTTTCTTTCACTTGTTTCCTCTAGTTCATATTTTTTCTTTTTTCCATCATCTTCTTGATTAGATGTCATGACCATCGTCCTTTTGAATGAATATATTTAAGATATTCCCATAGCTCTTTTGTTGATAGAGATTTCTCCACTTTGAATTTAAACAATTTGATATCCCACTCAATATTTCCTTTATCTCTATTGCATTATGTTCATTGGAATCTTCCTCTTCCATTGTGCTTCGATTAATCACTAATTCCCATATTTAAACACCTTGAGCCATTAAGAAATTATTCATTGTTTCCTTCCATATTTCAAAATTTCCATTTAACATTGGATCTTTCCTAATTTGATTATCCATTGATAAGGTGACACCTTCAAAGGGTTTTCAATCCTTCTTCCTTTACTTTTCCATTTTTGTTCTAAGGATCTATCTTCAAGTTGTTAGGCTTTGAGTGAACGCATTGGCTCTGATACCAATCGTTGGAAATACTAAGAGGGGAGTGGATCAATATTTCTTTTATAGTTATAATTTTTTATGCTAGTTATGATCACTAATAGAACAAAACTGAAAATTAAAAATAAAAATAAATAATTTATTTAATAAGATCAACGATGACTCCAATACTATTTACAACAAATCAAGTACAATAATTATTCAGGACTCCAACCCTATA
Organism: Pinus albicaulis; assembly: GCA_034641835.2. Classification (NCBI taxonomy): domain Eukaryota; kingdom Viridiplantae; phylum Streptophyta; class Pinopsida; order Pinales; family Pinaceae; genus Pinus; species Pinus albicaulis. The sequence continues at coordinate 1,294,185,594 of CM076570.1, read as the reverse complement.
TTGATACTCCAACCTTCAATCTAATCTTATCTCTAAATTGGTACTAATGGGATTCTCCACTAGACAACTTAGAGTAACTCTTTCAAACCAAATTTTGATTGAGGATTAGCCTCTTCAGCCTGAGAGGGCTCTCTCAAATTATCAAACGATTTACTCAATTAGGTCTTAAAATAAATGGCTAACTTTGTGAGTGTTTTAGTGTATGTGATTGTAGGTGAAAAATGAGGAATATTTAACTACCATTGGGCTCGTGGAATCATTAAAAGGGATTCAGTGACAAGAATTCCTACTTATGGAAACCGAGGCTTTCTATGTTTCAATGACAAAAAAAAATTAACACATGGGAATAATTAGTAAGTCAATTGTAAAAGGAAGTCAGAGAATGTATGACATGAATTCTGAGTAATTTAACATCAACACTATTGGAAGAAATATATAAAAGAGATGCATAAACCCATTGAAACACATCAAGAATCACAGGAGAAGCAAGAAAAGTCGTTGTCTGTTTATTAGTGATATGAAAAATTAAAATAGTAGTTGTGTCAAAAACATTCTCTAACCTGCTGGGATGTATTAATTACTGTCAAATGAATAAATGGTACACATTTATTATCAATCCAAGGACGTCCTTTTATTCCAATGACAGTTGAACTCTCTATGCCGATACACCAGCCAGAAGTAGTTCCAAAAAAAAGAAATTGTTGCTAAAGTAAATGCTATAAGTAAATCACTCATGCAGAAATAAAAGGATCTACAAGACTAGAATCACACTTCAATTAATATTTTCTAGCGTGCCACACAACAAGTATCCAACTGGTGTCTCTAATATCATACATGTAACAACATACAAAGTATTGAAATTGAACCGCATATATTCACAGCTGAAAAGTAGCAACGACACTCTATTGTTACATAAACTCGAATACAAATGCATACACACGACTACTTTAATCACTGCAATCGTTGCCAAGGAGGGCCCTTCCTCCCTAGTAGGGCACAGGTAGAGGAAGAACTTAATGAAAACTAAATTGAATAACGCATGTAATATCAATAAAATGATAGTTTGTATTAATCTGAGCACAATTACAGAGCCAAAATAATGTTGTTCTCTATTAACCTTTCGACCTCTAGGGTCGAGAACTATATAGTGGTTACATCTCAGAAAATCAAGGGATAGATCATTCATGAGAATCTTATGATTCTCATGCTCATTGAAATAGAACTCATATAGCTTTAACCACCTCCTAATAAAGTTTTTACTAGAAAATTATAGATTACAATCAAAACCGCCCTTAGGATGTTATCCAAAAATACAATGCTAAACAACTTCTACAACTATCGTAATAGAATCACAACTGTAGTGTAACAGCTAAAGGACAGGTCAACAACAGGTGTTGGAGAGATCTAGTCATTGGTAAAACTGTATCAGCAGTTCACCAGTGGGTCTATAACAGTAGAGTGTAACAGGAATTTGCTGACGGGTCTGTAACAACAAGGTGTAACAACTTTTCTTTGTTATAATAACACCCCCTTAAATTCTCCTGTGGACCTCGTGCTCGAGATGTTTGGTGCAATAAATGACATCTGGAAAGATAGCACAAAGACCATAGATCTTCTCCAAACATTCATCCTCAATTAGTCATAAAAAGGCACAATATATCATAATAATTGATGAATTAGCAGAGTAATAAAAACAAGGTGAAACAACACAAGTTATGATAGAAAGGTAAGAAAAAGAGGTAAAGATACTCCCATTGGTTATAGTTATGAGGAAAAATAGGGAAAACAAGTGTAGGGAAAGTGTACAAAACTGGCACCCAACATCTCCCCCTACTAAAATACTTGCATGTCCTCATGCAAACTCATCTCTCATGGGAATATCTCTGGTGCAGGTCAGTGAGATTATGAGCACCAGTTGTATCTTCATTTGTGGACCTGTACCCCTTATTGGCCATCAAATATCGTACCGAGGACTCTGACTCATACTTACTCAATTCATAACTACTTTGATAGTCCTCAATTGGCAGCCATATCAAAGGAAACTTGAATCTAAATCCCAACCACAAAGCACCAAGAGATTGTGGAATGATAATGGGTCCCCTTCAGTAGCTCAGCACTGTTTTCTTCCGTGCATTTCAAGCACCCTGTCAAGACTCGACTCTTCATCATTGAGAATTGATTGAGGTAGAAGTTCACAATTGTTCTTCTATAAGTGGAAACTAGTTCTTTAATCCCAAGGGTTCTCAAAATTCTCCTAATTTCACACCTTAACTCGGTAGCCCGTCTTGGTTCTGCCCAAACCCACAATGCCATGTTCTCCTGATTAGCCTCCATAGATTTGATGGCCAAATGCCATTAAATCTGATTCTTCATGGACACAAAATCTCTCAACTAAATATCGCCCATATAGGAGAATAATGTCACAACCATATTCATATTCACATGTTCACAAATAATATTTTGTAAGAATAACTCACACAAAAAGCTTTGCTCATCGAAATTGGAGGCACAGAAAAATTCTAGAAATGTGTGAGTGGAAGAACATAAATAAGGCCTTTTCTCCATAACAAATTTCATCTCGAATAGGAAGTAACATTCCCATAAAAATATGGGATAGGATGGAGAAGGTCGCCTACAACCCAACAAGTTGAGGGCGAGGTCATGAAGTTTTTTCTTATCTATGGTGAGATCCGAAATCTGTTGTTGCAATAGCAACAATTGTTCCTCCTATTTATTCAGAGCTTCCTTCTTCTTATAATTCTCCCATCGTTTATTCAAATCTTCTTTCATCCATCTTTCATGTAAAGTGTATATTTATTTCTCATGTTCCTTTAGCGAAATCATCCACTCCTGAAGGGAGATTTGTTCCTGTTTCCACTTTTGTAATTTGGAAATTAACAAGATTTTCTCAAAACTCCATCCCGAGATGGGACCCGATGTTCTTCTACATTCAATATCCACATCAATAATGGGTGTAACAACCTCTACTACATGGGTTTATTCCACCTCTATTGTTGGTTCTTGTGTAACAACAGCTTCCTCGGTGGGTTCTTCTATGTTAGCCCCTTTGTTTCCACCTAGAGTATCCTTTGTGTCCATTATTGTTTCTTCTACAATAGGACTGGCCTCCACAAGTTCTTTTGGGTCAGCTTCTAGGTCAATTATTATAGGAGGATCTACTTTAACTACTCTTTCTTGTGTAACAGCAGTATCATCAGCAGGTTCTTATGTAACAACCTCATTTTGTTATGTTTATGTTTCCATTGGGATGATTTTTTCTCAAAAAACCTTATATCCCACTGTTTTTAAGTCTTGAAAACATGTCATGCATACAGACACCGAGATTTCCTTCACCTCACATAATTTCCGCTTTAATTCTTCATTTTCCTTTCTTAGATTTTCGAGTTCTAAAAATAGGGCATGAGTTTCATCCTTACCTAATGAGAAGGTTTTCCTTTATTCTTCTAAAAATTCTTCTTCTGTCTGCTTTCCGACCGTAGGAAAAGGTTCTATAGGTATGCTGAATTTCGCTCTCTTTTTTTTCCTTCTGTCCCCAATTGGTTCATTAATTGGTTCAGGATGAGGAAGTGACAAACTATCAATTCCTCTCCATTTCTTCTCCAGTTTTTCTTCTCCTTCTAGGAATTCTTCTTTTTAGGAGGGGTCATTGATTTCTCTGTTAAACCACCTCCACCCCTCTACTAGCAATGAAATTACCCATGAAATTACCTCTCCAGTCACCTCCACTTGCATGCCCCTTACTCAAGTTTTATTATTGTTCAAATTCTGAGAAAATTAAATTGCCACGACCTCGTCTGAGCCTTCAAGCTTTTGGAAATACTCAATCGATCTGGAATATCTAAATATATGGTAGGCTTCTGGACAATTCTGCAAGGCGTCCATAGACTCTGGCTCATGCCTGACTGCTACTCCACCTATGTTTGTTTTTTTTTTCTAAATTCGCTTATTGCTACTCAACCCCACTCTAATATCACCGTGTTTCTGAATTAGTTGCTTCTCGGTGTCTTTACTTATCCTAATTGACGAGTTTACAATGAGGATGCAAGGTTTCATTCGAGGAGGTTGATGGGAGGTGACTGATTTTACGAATTACCGAATCATACCTCACATTAATATTTATAAATGTCTCATTATGGAAAGTAATCAGATCTAGTACACACAGTCTTTTCCAACAAGATTCGGTCATCATAGGCAATTGTGCTATTAATTGGGTGCATGTGGATTTGATGGACGTTTATGACTACGAATTTTTGCAAAGATTTCAAGAAATATCCCCTCCCCCACCTTAATGGTGACGGCTGCCCACAGCTGTCATGGGAATAACATTAATTCTATCAATTAATCACCAAATCGTGAATGATAATGTTTAACTTTTGAATGAAATACCTGAGGTGACATGGAGGAAGATTTTGAATTGGCGGTTTTTTGCTTGCAGCACTCGTATTGTTGCATTTGGTTGGCACGATTATTACTGTTGTGGAATGAAACATAAGAAAAACTTTTCATGGCTGTCGACTGTTACATGTGTAACAACGAAGACAACCCTTAGATTATTCTTTAAAAAAAACATAATAATCAGGAGAAATTGGTACAGAAAAGAAAATTACATGAATACCATCATCCTATAAAATAGAAAAGAAAGGAAATATGATGTTTAGGAAGAAAACCATGGGTGTAACAACCACCACAAGAGTGGTTTTCAGTTGTTACTAACTATCTAACTGTGCCTCGGATAGGGGTTTTCATAGTTAGATTTATTATTTTTCATTTTATTTTTATTTTGTTATATATATATATATATATATATATATACATATATATATATATATATATATATATATATATATATATATATATATATATATATATATATATTGTTAATTATGTATCTGCCACAAAGGTGGTTTTCAACTGCTGCGCTTATTGGAATTTCAACTTTCAGGCCGCACATGAGAATTTTCCCTACTATCGTAACATGAAGATTAGAGTCCTTAACAATGTTGACAAATTATTACTTCGAAGTGGGTTGATGATATAAACTTAGATGGTGCCCATTAACTAGTAACGGTGTCCTAGAACTGTCAATGGTTTCCAATTGTACAGTCACATTGTCAAAGACCGTATCCACTTCGTAAGGACCTAGCCATATGGTGCAGAGCTTGCCTTTGAAATCTTTGAACCTTGAATCATACAAAACAACCCAATATCCTTTCTGGAAATTTTTCTTCTTAATAAACCCATCATGCCATATAACTCTTTGTTGCTGAATGATCTCTGTATGTTGAATGGTAGCCATCCATTTCTCTTCCAACTCATTGAGCTGATTCAGTCTTTGAGTCTGTGCTGTAATCAAATCCAGATCGAACTGCAATGGTTTTCTTAATGTCTTTATTTCAAACTCTATGCGGAATAAGGGATTCTTACCATACACCAATTCATATGGTGAGAAGCCTGTAGTATTCCTCCATGTTGTCCTATAAGCCCATAGTACTTTTGGAATTTTCTTGGCCCAGTTTCTTCGGTGGGTGGCTACTGTCTTTGTTAAGATTCCCTCAATGACTTTATTGGTGCTTTCTACTTGACCATTTGCTTTTGGGTGATATGGTGAAGTTATTATGTGATGAATTCCATACTTTTCAACTAGATTCTTGATAAAATGACATGTGAAATGAGGCCCCCCATAAATTACTATCTCTTTGGGTATCCTGAAGCGAAAAAAAATATCTGGAAATAGGAAGTCTGCAACAACCTGCTCTATTTCTCTAGCTAGTGCCTTTTCTTCAACCTGTTTTCTAACATAATTGGTGCAGACCAATATGTATGATTTTTGCTGTGATGAAGAAATAATTGGCCCCACAAAGTCTAGAGCCTATTTCTCAAATGGTTCTATCACTATCTGACGCTGTAACGACATCTCATCTTATTTCAAAGGTTGGCCCATCCTTTGCCAAATATCACATCCTTTCACAAACTTCTTGGCATTCTGGAATATAGTTGGCCAGTAGTAACTTTTTGAGAGTACTTTATTTCATGTACTCTTGTTAGCCATGTGTCCTCCACAAGGTTCCTCATGACAAGCCTTCAATATCTCAAATACCTCATCTTCTCTAACACATCGCCTAATCTAAAAATTTGGCCCAATGTGATAGAGATTTCCTTCTAGCCAGGAGTAGGTAACATTGTGTTGTATAATATTCCTTTTTTCCTTGGAAGACAATTGGTGCGGGAATTTTCCTATAGCAAGGTAATTGGCTACATCTGCATACCATGCTGAGTGAGTAGAGATGGAAAAAAGATATTCATCTAGAAAAGAATCCTTAGTGGCAGTGAAGTCATCACTTATAGTTAATCTAGAAAGAAAATCAACAACTAAATTATCTTTTCTGGGTTTATCTAAAATAGTAATATCAAATTCTTGTAATAGAAATAACCATCGTGTAACTCTACCGTTAGTAAGAGGCTTTTTCATCAAAAATTGAATTGCAGCATGGTCAGTGTGTACAAATACTTGGTACTCGGTGATGTAGTGCCGAAATTTGTTGATAGCATTCACTACTACTAGGAATTCCTTCTATGTAACATTGTAGTTGAGTTATGTTGGAGTTAAGTTCTTGCTGATGTAATAAATGGCATAAGGTTTCTTCTCCTCTAGCTGCCCCAAAAAAATCACCCACATCCATGTTAGATGCGTTCGTAGCAATATGAAATGGCAATTCCCAATTTGGTCCCCGTAAAATAGGTGATGTTGTTACATAGTTTTTCAACTTTAAAAAGGCCTACTCACACTTCCTTGTCAACACAAATTCCACATATTTCATGATTAATCAAAATATAGGAGATGGAATATTTGAAAAATTCTCTATAAATCTCCTATAGGATCCTGCATGTCCCAAAAAACCACGTACCACTTTTGGAGTCTTACGGGTCGAGATTTTCAAGATTTCCTCAATTTTTGCAGGATCTACCTTGATTCCATATGCTAAAATGAAATGTCCCAACACAATTCCCTCGGTCATCATCATGTGGAATTTTTCTGTGCTCAGAGCAACATTAGTTTTTTCACAATGTTCAAACACTTTTTCCAAGTTAGCCAACGCTATCTCAAAGGAATCCCCATAGGGTGTAAAATCATCCATAAAAATTTCAAGACAGTCATTCAAAAGATAAAAAAAATACCCAATATTTCCCTATGAAAGGTTGCTAGTGCATTACAGAGGCCAAAGGGAGGGACTCTATATGCAAAAGTGCCCTAGGGGTGAGTGAAGGTTGTCTTGTCTTGGTCTTCCGAGGTAATATGTATTTGATTATAGCCACTAAACCCATCTAGAAATGAAAATAAATGTTTTCCAAAAAGAGTGTCTAAGACGTGATCAATGAATGGTAAAGGTAAATGGTGCTTTTGAGTGGCCTTGTTAAGCTCTCTATAATCAACAAAGACTCTCCATTTGCCATTTTTTTCATAACTATGACAAGCGAAGACACCCACTGAATGTTAGAAATAGAGTAGATGAAATTAGCATTAAGGAGTTTCTGCAATTAGTCTTTCACTATCTCCTTAAGTGTGGGGTTCATTCTGCGCTGAGGTTGTCTAACTGGTTTGTAGTCCTCTTCAAGGTAAATGTGGTGAGTGCATGGGCCAAGAAGGATTCCTTTCATATCCATATATTCGCATGAAAATTCCTTTTTTTATTTCTGTAACAGTTGTATCGGGAATCCATTTTGTTCAACAATCAGGTTAGGATTGATGTTTAAACATTTTCCAGGTTCGATTTCAATGGGACTACTGATAGTATGTAGAGTTCTTTTCAAATGTTCAATAATTGCATCATCTACCTCCTCTTCTTCTCCCAAATATATAATGGAGGCAATAGGGAGTGAATTACTAATAAAAACATTAATGGTATCATCCTATGTTTCATCCTTAAAGTATTGTGCTTTTCCATGCGTGAGAAGAGGTAGGGAAATATCATATGCAGGTGCAAATTCATCCCACCATAGACTACTTGAATCAATATGAGGTTTCACTGTGGGATAAAGGTTCAAGTTATGAGTGGCCTGCCCATATGAGATCACCATAGATGGAGAACTACATTTGATATATGTGTCTGCAGTGGCCATCCATGGTCTCCCCAATATTAAAGGATGACCCCCCAAGTTGGATTTGTTATGTAAAATGAGAAAGTCAGCCGAATAGTTCAGGGAAGCCACAGTGATAACTACATATTCTATAAATCACTCGAGCTTGACACAGGACCTATCTTCTATTTCAATCATTGCGGGTGTAGGTCTAAGTCCATGAAGTCCTAGAGAGATGAAGAGGTATTTAGTCATGACATTAATAACTACCTCTAGATCAATCAAAGTATTGGTTATGGGATGATTGTCAATATGGACAGTCACTGTAGGGTTCCCTGGGTCATTATATTTAGTCAACAAAGGCGGATCAATCATAAGATCGGACAATTTCCCCATGACATGGATAGAAGCAGGGTCTTTAGGTTTCCTTACACGTCTTTTTACCCATAGATCCCTCACTCTTTTAGCATATATAGGCACTTCTTTAAGAGCTTGTAACAGCAGAATCTGCACATAAAAATTTTGCAGATCCTTGAGGAATTCAGATTCAGGTTGTGAGACTAGCCTAGTTTCAGTTAATCGTTGCATGTATGGGGGGTTCTGGATGATAATAGCTGAGTCAAATATCACAGATGCAACATTCTTACTCGGATTGGCTACTGTAGGAACAACATATCCTCCTGAGCTGGCTGTTACGGATGTAATAGTAAGTGTTGTATCAGCTGTTACATGTGTAACAACTACCTCTAAATCATCCATATCCTTCCTTGGTGATTCACATTCTTCGGTAATAATGGGAGTATGTTAAGATCTTATTAATTTCCCTGATTGAAGTCAAACCTCGTTAATTCCAATAGGAGTAATAATATAAGTCTAGAGGGTAACCGGAGCGTCCATGCTCTAGGCTCCCTTATTATTTGGATTGGGGTTAGGTTGCATAGGTAATTGGGCTCAGAAAAAAGGTGTAGGATTTTTAATAGAAGGAAGTTGTAACTACTAATATTCCATTGGTATTGGAGGGGGTACTAGAACTTTGCCATTACTTCTGCAGTTATGACCCCAAGGATTGGGTTGTGATGGAGGATATTGCATTGGTGGAGGAGACAACCACTGGTTCCATGGTGAAGGGAATTTTGTTGAGGAAGGAATAGGGTACTTCTATGGATATTACTGACTATTATAAACATTATTCCAAGGATAAAAAGAGGAAACATTTTAAGGCATACCTATAGGTCGCAACTTCCATGGTCTCTTTGATCCAATGAAATAATAATATTTAACATCCTCGCTTGATTCTTGAAGTACCCCCTTTAGTCTAGGTAACTCAGGACACTGATTCGTAGAATGCACCAACTCATAGATGTTGCACAGGATGACACTATTTAGTCCACATTCCCTTTCCAAATGTTTCTTTTTGCATCAGGGACAGAATATTGATAAGGATGCTTCAACTTCTACTTGTGCTTTCTTCACTTGTACCATAGTGATATGGGTAGAGAGAGTCCTGAGATTGGTTTTAAAATCCTCAAATAAGTTCCCAATCTCTGCTCTGTTTATTCCTCCACTCGTGGACTTCTCTATTTGGACTGAAGGGTCCCGAACTGAAACCTTTCCTTTGACTGATCCTCCTGAGCTACGTAGGAAAAGCTTCATTATCTCATCAAGCATTTCTTGCGATATGTCTCCTTTTCCCAATAGGTTTATATGCTACAGACAATCATCTCTTATACCCTTTAAAAATATTGGCTTTAGAATTTCTGGATCTAAGTTATTGAACTTAGACCTCTGTAAATTGTATTGAAATCACTCCAGATAGTCTTCCAGCCTTTCCTCCTCCTTCTGTGCAATTATTAAAATCTCGTCCTTCAAATCCCCAGTTCGATAGTAATCCTGATACTTAAAGAGGAAGGACTCTCTCATGTCATTCCAGGTTCGAATTATGCCAACACCCAATCACATGAACCATCTTAATGTAGCTCCTTTCAGAGTAGCAGGGAATAATTTCAGCTTCTTGGCATTTGAAGTGTAGTCATAACGTCTACACAACACATAGAATTCGAACAGAAAGGTATCATGGTCTTCAACAACCATCCCTTGAAAGGATGTTAGGAATGATAAAGGAATATTATTCATAGGAGCTTCATCCCATGTTACTACTATTCGGAATTCAAAAGTAACATAGATATCTGTTTTGACATTCTCATCCCCCATGGATAATTCTTCCTGATGGGATGAACTAACCTCAGAGTGTATTGTAGATTGATAAATAAAAGGATCGGGCTGTTTTAGGACCAAATGTTTAACAACACTACCAACATCCAATTGATGATCAACTAAATGTTGTTCCTCAGGTCCCTGATGCTCCCCACTGCTCTCTCTGTGTCCTTCAATTCATAGATCCTGATCAATTATTATCCACTGTTGTTTTCAATCTGGAGTTTTGATATTAGGCGTGGATATGTTACTCGAAGGGTGATGAGGACCAGAAACAGAAGACACGAATGGTACAGGTTTTGATATGGTAGTTGCTTTTTGTGGTCCTTTCTTCCTATTATCTCTGTATGATGTGGACTATTCCTTTTCTTCCCTTGAGATCAAATCTCCAAAGAATGTCTTTCTTCCAAAATCTACACTCTTCTTTTCTTTATTACGACCTGTATTTCCCGTAGTCAATAGATTGCGGGGGTGTTTGTAGATGTTGATGTTGTCCTATCAGCACACATGGGACCTATGTGTATCAATTCATCCTATAAGTGCTTTTAGGTTGTACATCAGTGAGCCTGCCCAAGTTTGTTAGAGTGATGCACAGGTTGTTACCTCTCATCTTACCACCTAACGACTGTATAGCTAAAGAAACCCTAAAAAAGCCCAAAATTCAACTCCTAAATGTCCTAGCAAGACATTGGTAAGCCCGCTCAAGTTTGTTAGAGTGATGCACAAGTTCTTACCTCTCGTCTTACCACCTGACAATTTTTTCACTAGAGAAACTCTAAAAAAAGAAAATGCTCATAAATTCACTCTCCTAGGTGTCCCAGCAAGAAATTGGTGAGCCCGCTCAAGTTCGTTAGAGAATTGCACAAGTTCTTACCTCTCTTCTTACTTCCCTCCAATTATGTCATTGGAGACACTCTAAAAAAAAAATATGGAAATTGCACTTCTAAGAAACTACTCTGATTGAATGGATCATCACTGCCATCCTTGGAAACGATGCCAAAATGTTGGGTTGTATTAATCAATGTCAAATGACTAAAAATTACACATTAATTATCAATCGAGGGACGTCTTTTGATTCTAATGACAGTTGTATTGTCTGTGTCGATACACCAATCAAAAGTAATTCCAAAGAAACTAAATTTTTTATGAAGTACATGGTGGAATTAAATCACTCATGCAGAAATAAAAGGATATACAAGACTATAATCACACTTCAATTAATCTATTCTAGTGCGCCACAGAACAAGTATGCAGTTGGTGTCTCTAATATCTTATGTGTAACAACATACAAAGTATTGAAATTGAAGCAAATATATTCATAGCTCAACAGTAGCAGCAACACTCTATTCACACATAAACTGAAATACAAATCCATACACACAATACTTTAATTACTGCAATCTCTACAGAGAAGGAGGGCCCTTCTTCCCTAACAGGGCACAGGTAGAGGAAGAACTTAACAAAAACTAAATTGAATAACGCATGTAACAACAGTAGCAGGATAATCTGTATTAATCTGAGAAATTTTATAGATCCAAAATAATGTTTTTCTCTATTAACCTTTCGACCTCTAGTGTCGATAAATATATAGTGGTTACATCTCAAAAAATCAAGGGATATATCAGTCATGAGAATCTTATGATTCTCATGTTGATTGAAATAGAACTCATATAGTTATAACCACCTCCTAATAAATTTATGACTAGAAAATTATAGATTACAATCAAACCTACCTTAGGATGTTATCCAAAAATACAATGCTAAACAACTTCTAAAACTATCGTAATAGAGCCACAGCTGTAGTGTAACAGCTAAAGGACAGTTCAAAAACAAGTGTTGACGAGATCTAGTCAGCGGTATAATTGTATCAGCAGTTCACCAGCGGGTCTGTAACAGTAGAGTGTAACAACAGTTTGTTGGTGATTCTGTAACAGCAAGGTGTAACAACATCACTTCGTTGTAACACCACCCCCTTAGCTACTTATGTGGACCTCGTGCTTATTATCTTTTGTGCTATAAATGACATTTGGAAAGACAACACAAAGGCCATAGATCTTCTCCAAACATTCATCCTCTTTTAGTCATAAAAATGCATGATATATCATAATAATTGATGAATTGGTAGAGTAATAAAAACAAGGTGAAATAGAACAAGTTAGGATACAAACTTAAGAAAAAGAGGCAAAGATACTCTCATTGGTTATAGTTATGAGGCAAAATAGGGAAAACAAGTGTAGGAAAAGTGTACAAAACTGGCACCCAACACAACCCTTTGTTATTCAATATTTTGTCTATAAATAGACACTTTTTACATTACATAGGATCTGTCTGGCTGCCTAGATCATCAAACCTTGACTTTGACACCTAATCATCACTGAAAACTATATTTCTGGAACATAAAAATACACCTAGTCATTTAAGAGTTACTCTCCTAATAGGACTCTAATTACATTTATTTCCTCCACTTCTCTAATAGTGGGACAAATACATAGACAGATATAATATGTTCGAATGGAGTTCTCCATGACTAAGACATGAATGTACTCCCCAAGAATTTAGCAACAACTGTCCTATTTTCTAGGAAAGGATTAACATTGACTAGAATTTTGTCTTCATGCTGATTTGCATGAATGACACACATGCCAAGTAATGAATGTATGCTGAGATGGCCTACTATGTATTTTTATACCTCCAGGTGATTTTTTGGTCTTCCATATTCCTTTAGAACCTTCAAAAACCCTTTAAAAATACCTCATTGCAAAACATAGCATCTTTATGCAGTTTCGTAGAAAAATTTCATAGCGTGCTCAATTCTGCCGATTAACGTTTTCTTCTACCACCTCTATTGGTTAAAAAGTGTTTGTGAGGTTAAAATAGCTAAATACCATAAAACTCCCTCCTTATTTATAAATAAAAAATGTGTTGGGAACTCGACAAGTACGATCAATTTCAGAGTATCTTAGCAAGTGGAAGAACTTTCTTGCAGAAGATTTCACATGGGAGGATGAGAATTTTATACAGAAGCATCAAGAAATAATCAAGCGTTGAGGACAACACTTGTTTTAAGGAGAGGGGCATGTTAAGTCCCTATATTAATAGTGTAGCCCCTTATTAGTTTAGTGTAGCCCCCCTTATTGTTATTATTGTACCCCTGTAACCCCCATATTGTTATTATTGTGCCCTTACATTATTATTGTTAGGTCGGCTAGGATTATATTGTGGCCCCATGGACTCCTATATATAGAAGGAGGTTTTGTTAATTTGTATCATCCAAGATTTGTTCATTTATGTAATGTATTGGAGGTTTCCCCCTCGAAGTGGCTTATTTCTAAGGCGTTGATATCTCTTTTCTTCTATTTTAGGTAGTTACTATGAATATCAGGCATGCAACAAAAAATAAGCCACTTCAGGGGGAAACCTCAATACAATACATGAATGAAAAATTCTTGGATGATGTTTACAAAACCTCCTTTCTATATAGGGAGTCCATGAGGCCATAATGTATAATCTGGTAAAGGCCATAATGTAATCCTAGCCGACCTAACAATAATAATTTAAGGGCACAATAATAACAAAATTGGGGTTACAAGGGTATAATAATAACAATAAGGGGTTTACACTAACAATAATAAGGGACTATACTAGTGATATAGGGACCTAACATGCCCCTCTCCTTCAAAAAAAAGTGTAGTCCTCAACGCTTGAGTAGCTTCAGGTGCTTCTGTATAAAATTTTCATCCTCCCATGTAGAATCTTCAGTGGGTAAGTTCTTCCACTTGATGAGATACTATGAAATTGATCGATTCTGTAGCTGTCGAGTTCTTGTTTCCATGACCGCTTCAGGTTCCAATATGATTTTTTATTCCTCATCAAGTTCTGGCGATATTGTTTGAACTGGAAGATTTTCACATATAACCTTCTTTAAGCCTGAAACATGGAAAACTGGATGTACTGGCAAAGAAGTAGGAAGCTCCAATTTGTATGCCATAGTACCAATCTTTTGCAACACCTTGTAAGGACCATAGTACTTTGTTGATAATTTATTATCCTTCTTAGCTTGCTTGAGGGACATTTGTTTGTATGGTTGTAGCTGTAAAAATACCCAATCTCCTACATCAAAAATTCTCTCGCCGCGATGTTGATCTACCTGTTGTTTCATTCGATTTTGTGCCGAAGTCAGGTTATCCTTTAAGAGTTGGAGAGCTTCTTGTTGATGCTCGATGTGATCTTCCACTGCTTGAACCTTCGAATTTTCTCTTAAATATGATGTGATGGATGGTGGATGATATCCATAAAGTGCCATAAATGGGGTCATTTTTGCTGCAGTATGGAAAGAATTTTTATACCACCATTCACCGAGAGGTAACCACTTGACCCATTGTGTTTGTTTATTAGATACAAAAAAATGAATATATCCTTCCAAACATTTATTTACTATCTCATTTTGACCATCAGATTGAGGATGATAAGATGAGTTATGAGCTAATTGAGTACCCAAACAAAAAAATAACTCCGTCGAAAAATTTCCAGTAAAAATGGGATCTCTGTTGCTCACAATAACCCTTGGGCTTCCATGTAGCTTTTGAATTTTGTCCATAAATGTAGTGCAACTGTACTTTCTTTAAATGGATGAGATAATGCACAAAAGTGTGCATACTTGGTAAGTCTGTCAACTACCACCATGATGACATTCTTTCCTTTGAACTTAGGTAAACCTGTGATAAAATCCATTGAAATCTCCTCCCAATGTTGACTTGGAATGGATAAAGGTTGTAGAAGTCCCTAGGTCTTAATTGTCTCAACTTTATTCTGCTGGAAAACCAAACATTTCGTCACAAACTTTTGAATACCATATTTAAGGCCATCCCAAAAAAATTATTTCTTCACCCTGTGGTAAGTTTTTAAAAATCCCGAGTGTCCTCCTAAAGGAGAAGTGTGCAATTCCAGAAGAATATTTTGTTTTAGTTGGGAATTCTTACAAAGATATAAGCGATCTTTGTACCATAAGGAATCATTTTCCAACTAAATGTATCAGATGTACTAGGATCTTGCTGCAACTTTTGAATGAGTGTCCATACATCTTTGTCCTTCTTCCATTCATCTCTTGCTTCGGTTATCCAATTTGGTTGGATAATAGAAATGGCACAAAGCAATGCTTCCACCTCTTCATTCTTTATTGAGAGTGCATCTGCAACAACATTTAGCTTCCCTTTTTTGTAGATTATTTCAAAGTCATAACCCAACATCTTTGTGACCCATTTTTGCTACTCTTCTGAAGATAGTCTTTGTTCCAAAAAGTGTTTAAGACTATCATGATCAGTTTTTACCTTGAAGTGTCTTCCCATTAGGTAAGTTCGTCATTTCTTTAGTGCATGCAATATTGCTAACATTTCCTTCTCATAAATAGGTTTCTGTAAATACTTTCCTTTGATTGGACGACTTTCAAAAGCAATGGGTCTTCCTTCCTGCATTGAAACAACACCAATTCCATTTCCTGAGGCATCACATTCCACAATAAAGGTTTTTGTGAAGTCTGGCGTAGCTAAGACCGGTGCTAGGCACATTGCCTCTTTAAGATGTTCAAAGGCCTTAGTTGCTTCAGGAGTCCATGAAAATACATCTTTCTTCAATAATGTTGTTAGAGGTGCTGCTATTCTCCCATAATTATTAACAAACTTGCGATAATACCTTGTTAACCCGAGAAATCCTCGCAACTGCTTTATGGTCATGGGGACTTTCCATTCCTTAATGGCTTTAATTTTGTTAGGGTCTACTTTAACACCCTCGTGAGATATAATATGACCCAGATATTCCACCTCTTGTATTCCAAAGAAACATTTGGATGTTTTTGCATATAATTGTTTCTCCTGCAATAGTTTGAGCACCCTGTCAACATGTTCAACATGATCCTTCCAAGACCTGCTGTAGATTAGTATATCATCAAAAAATACTAGCACAAAGTTTCTAAGGAAGGGTTTGAAAATGGAATTCATCAACCCTTGAAATGTAGAAGGTGCATTGGTAAGGCCAAAAGGCATGACCAAAAATTCATAATGACACTCATGAGTTCGAAATGCTGTTTTTGGAATATCTTCAGTCTTCATTCTAATTTGATGATATCCTGAACGAAGATCCAACTTGGTAAAATAAATTGCTCCATGTAATTCATCCAATAAATCATCAATCACAGGAATGGGAAATTTATCTTTAATGGTGAGCTTATTGAGCTCCCTATAATCCGGACACATTCGCCATGATCCATCCTTCTTGTGTACCAATACTACGGGAGCAGAGAAAGAACTTTGACTAGGTTGAATTATACCCGCCTCTAACATTTCTGCAATCATACGTTCAATTTTTCTCTTTTGGACGTAAGGATATCTATAAGGCCTGATGTTTGGAGGAACACTTCCTGGAATCAAATGAATAGCATGATCATGATCACGAATAGGTGGGAGTCCTTTGGGAGTTTCAAACACCTTGGAATGATTGTCCAAGACTTGTTGGAGATCTGCAGGAATAGATCATTTTGATGTTGGAACTTCTAGTGAGCATAATTGTGCAATTACACCTTGTTGTTCTTTCTTTAGAAGCTTTGTCATGACATTAGAGCTTATTATCCTTCCTGGCTTCCCTGCAATACCTCGTAATTCAACTTCCTTTCCTTTTGAAAAAAATTTCAAGAAAATTTCTTGAAAATTAAAAGCTACCGTCCCCAAAGATTGTAACCATTGTACTCCTAGTACAACATCAACACCTCCCATAGGAATGGAAATAATTGGACTAGTCAATACATATTCCCCCATGGTTAGCTTGATATTATGGCATTTTCCAGAGCAATTTATAGTTCCTCCATTTGCAACCATCACTTGACATTCTGGTGTTGGGTTTAGGAAACAATTTAATTCCTTGGCTACCTTACAATGAATAAAATTATGGGTGCTACCTGAATCAATCAACACTATTACCTTTTTCTTCTTGATTTGTCCTGCTATCTTGAGAGTTTGAGGAGTGGTAATTCCTGCCAGTGCATTACATGATATGGTCGGATTCATTTCTTCCTCTTCTAGGGCCGGTTCTTGGTGTATATCCTCTTCTTGTTCATTTTCTTCTTCTTCTTCACAATCTATGTAAAATAATTTCTTTTCAACACACTTATGACCTTTAGTGTATTTGCTATCACAACTGTAGCAAAGCCCTTTTTCTCTTTTTTCTTCCAATTTTTGTGATGTCAACCTTGTAGGTTGTGGAAATCTAGGCGTAGCAACACTTCCTTCTTTATAGAATTGAGTGGTAGGCTTCCTTGTCGCCATAATTTTACATTCAACTTTTCTTGCCAACCTGAATGCCTTCTCCAATGAATCAGGTTCCAAAACACGAACTTCGTGTTGGATGTTATCCTTTAGAGTGCCTATGAAGAGATCAATCCTGTGTTCCTCTGGAATATCAGTTACCCTTATATTCAATTTTTGGAAGTCCTCAATGTGCTACCCCACTAAACCATTTTGTTTGAGATTTATCAATTGGCTAAAGAAGGTGTTGCTCTTTGTATCCTCATAATGTGCTATCATTTCCTCCGTAAAAATTGACCAAGTGACAATTTTTTTACGGGAGCAAAGCCATCGATACCATACAAATGTATTTTATTCTAAATGTAAAGTTGCAATGCGTACCTTTTGTGTGTTTTGCACGTTATGGAGATCAAAATATTGCTCCATCTGTAGTATCCATGTTACAGGATCCTTTCCATCAAACTTCCTCATATCCATCTTTGGAATATGCTGGTTCTTCCCGCCAACATTAGAGTTTATGAAATCACAATTAGCATTTATTTTTTTCTCATCATGAGGTTCTTCTACTATCTTTTCACCATTAGGAAACATTTCTTGTATCAAATTTTTCAAACCTTCCATGTATACTTTTAGAACATTCCTCATGTTTTCCATTTTCTCATCGATCTTAGCTTCCATGTCATCCATCTTAGATTCCATGCCAGCCTCCATGCCATCAATATTAGATTCCATGCCATCTATCTTAGATTCCACGCCTTTCTTCAAACCATCCATCTTAGTTTCCATGCCTTTCTTCAAAACTTCCATGTCATTTTTTGTTGCTCTTTGCGAGAGCGAAATTTGTTGCACTTGCTCTTGTAATTTTGATATGTCATGTTGCCATTCTTCTTCTTCATGAGTCATAGTAGAGCTTTCCAAAGGCTTAATGGGTGTTGAATTCTTTTTAGGGGCCATTTTATAATCCAATACTGATATCTATTCTACAATATGCCCTTGCAATCAATTCAACTTGATTCTTCAAACAATACTTATGCAATTCGGAAAAAAAATACACACCTTTTACTTGCTTTTGAGGAGCTCGATATTGAAATTTTATTATCTCTGTGATTGGGAATCTTCAATATCTAAAATTTAGCACTGAAGTATCCCTCTAAATTCTCTTTTGAATGCCATAGGTTTGACTTTATTTGGATTCTCCAAGACAAAGTTATGTCCAATCTCCCACAATGACCTAAGTATGGACTGGTTCAGTATAGCGAACCTGTATGACTTGCCACGTATAACTGTTTCGTCCTTTGCCTCTGAAATTGATAGCCAAGAAACTAAAGTCCTTGTACTTCTGACCAGTTTTTACGGAACTCCAATCCGATGCTCAAAGAGAGATTTATTGAAATTTTCCCCCGATCACATTTTTGAGATGAAATTCAGGAGCCTGAAAAAGCACTACCTTCCACAGATCATATCTCCAAAAATATTGCGAACCAAGCTCTAAATATTTTTGAGGAGTTTCCTTAGGATTTCAGCTTCACACCATAAACATTTTAGATTTTGAAACTCAGTAGAAAACAATTTATAGCGCAAATTCCACGATGACCTGTTTAGGAGTCTGAAAAAATACCTAACTTCCAGAGATCATATCTCCGAAAACATTGCAAACCAAGATCTGAAATTTTAGACAATATTCCTCAGGATGTCGGCTTCGCACCCTAAAAATTTCAGCTTCTGAAACTTTTTAGAAAAAAAGTTATACCGAAAATGCCACGATGACATGTTTGTAGCAGTGAAACTCTAGAATCCAAAGCTCTGATACCAAATGTTGGGAAACCAGTTCCAAAAAGAGAATAAAAGAGATATCAACGCCTTAGAAATAAGCCACTTCAAGGGGGAAACCTCCAATAAATTACATGAATGAACAATTCTTGGATGATACAATTTACAAAACCCCCTTTCTATATACAGGAGTCCATGGGGCCATAATGTAATCCCAGTGGGCCACAATGTAATCCTAGCCGACTTAACAATAATAATTTAAGGGCAAAATAATAACAAAATGGGGGTTACAAGGGTACAATAATAAAAATAAGGGGTTTAAACTAACAATAATAAGGGACTATACTGGTGATATAGGGACCTAACAAAATGATTGTAAAGACAAAAAGCATTCTTTAAAAATTTCGTAGCACTTTTCGGCCTTCAAGCCTGGAACTCACTACGAAACTGCCTAATATGGCTGAAACTACAGATTCGGTGGTTTTCTTCAAAAATTCACCTTCTAAGCCAAAATTTAAGTCACCTACAAGCTATAAACCTTAACAAAAATGTATTAGCTCAACTTGTCAATCCTTGGGTGTTTCATCTTCATTAACAATAGGTTGGCCTTCAAATTCCTCTACCACTTTCATTTTCAATCCTATTTTCTTCAGTTCATCTTTAATCATGTCCACTTGGTCTGCCAACTCTTTGAGCTATACTTTGAGTCTTTTCCTCTTAGAATGTAGCCACAAATTCCTTTCCCTTGTGATTTTTACCACCCTCCTCAAGGGAAGGCTTCTCTTCAACATCTTTTTAACCTTTAACAAAGTATTGTCATACTTATCCAGATGTCCTTTCATCTCTTTCTCAAACTATCCCATTAGTTTTCTGTCCACCTTGGCTTCTTTTAATTACATCCTCACTTCAACTACCTATTCTCGGACATCTCTTAAATATTCTTGCATAATTTTCACTTCATTATTTTTCTTCAGCATATTCTTTCCCTTTTCTCTATACAAAAAATTTATCTGCTATTGGGGATAAATGTATGATGTTCTAAGGCTTCTTACCTTCACTAAAAAAAATTTCTCCTTTGCTTTGCATGGAATCTTTTGCAATCCGCGACCTAGTCATTGGCTTCCTTGGTTGAAAAATGAAACCAACATCCTCTCCTGCAAAATCCAACTTCTTGATAGACTTGCCTTTCTTCTATTTTCTTTTATCTGATTCAATTTATTTTTCTTGCACTATTGGGGACTCTTTAATATCTATTGCCTAGAGGATGTCTTCCAGGTTTCCTTTGGAAAATGACTACCTCCTTGTTACCCTCTTACCACTTTTTTTGCTAATTCTCTTTTTTTTCTTCGTAGGTGTTGGATGAGGTATATTAGTCTCTTGCAGAGGTTCTTCTTCAATGTCCATTAGTTCTACATGAATATATCCTCCTTCTTCATCAATCTCATCTATTACAGCTGGAGATGGATTAGTTTTAGGTTTTGAAACATTCTTTGGAGTCACTGCATCTACTTCATATCCACTCATAAAAAGAAAAGAGGCACAATATCTATTTAACCTTTTCAATTCATATAGCACTATAAATTTGATCAGACCATGGTGAAATATTGATGTTTCATTACCCTCTGCCTTGACCTAGACTTTATCTGACATATTTCCCAAAATTTTGTATAAAAATAAGGGTAAGTCAAGTGTTTTATTACCAAAAAAATGCAGGAGGAGTCTAAAATGATAATAATAAACCATGTGGAATATCCCTTCATAGGTGAAGTATTTTTTGACCGCCAACATCAAATTTGCATAATTCTCCTTCATATAACCCTTGGGGATGCCACTTTTCAAGTCAGATCCTATGTGCTCCTATTTGAGAAACTCTTCACAGCCTTGCATTCTAAATTTTATGACTTTGAACCATTCTTTACCACCTCTAGGAATTTATGTAGCTTGGGAGATGACATATGGTGACACTATGAGATTCAAAACTCCAACTTTTGACTTTTTCCTGTAGAATTTGTTGCAAAGTATTTTGGATACCTGGACATGGAAACCCTACAGTTTTTGGTAGAACTGTAGGCAACCTACCTTCCTAAAAGCATCCATAGCACTGTTATCTTTATTCAGCAACTTCAAATCCATAGGATCATACCATACACAATAACCACCCTTTCTTGTTTTCCTCTTCAATGTCATTGATGCTTTATACTTATTGCTACCTCCTTGCTGATGAAACCCACAGAATCAAAATTGAACAACAACTTGCTTTTTTGGTTTCCATGCAAGAACTAAACGATGAATGACAAAGAGTTGATTGGCGGCAAGGTTTAAAAGGTAATTTGACAATTTGAGGTGAAAATATGACACATGTGACCATTAGAGACAATGATTTAAAAAGATACAACCTTGCATGCTTGGGAGTTATGATAAATAACTCAGATGACCTCACCTTTGTCTTTATCCATCAAAAATTGATAGATCACACTTCTCTAAAAATATTTGCAAGAAAAAACCCAGTTTTGCAGAGAAAACTATTTAACTGCTAACAGATTCACGACTGAACTATCAGGAAGTTTCGTAGAAAAATCTGTTGATTTTCCATATAACTCACTACAAAATTGTGTAAAACTAACAAGTGGAATATTTTTTTATTTAAAAGCATGGGAATGAAAACGAAATGATATGAGGTAGACTTGACTGATATGACATGGTCTGAGGTGCGTTTTAGACTTAGGGTAGACATCACCATATGAAAAATTTTCAAAAATTTCATGAAAATGACTTATGATATGGCCTGAACCTGAATGACATGTAGACCCCTACCAATGAAAGTGTTTAAACTAATGAGTGATAACATCTACCAAGCTCCAACTTGTAATTTTCCAAGCAACAAATTAGTCTTCTTAATGACTCCAATCCTCTAGGGCACCAACCCTCTCAATTATTTCATGCTCCAACTTGGTCTTCTTTAGGACTCCAACCCACTTCATCAAATATTCAATATGGATTTAATGGTTCTTAAAGGCTTCCAATGTATTCTTCAATAATCCCTGGAATTATATTCACGTTCCCTTTAAATAATTCCATATCTTAGCTCACCAATGAAAAATTTATCAACCACAAAATGTGTCTTATCAACTCTTCATGATTCCCAAACAATTTTCTCCATGATTAATCCATTATTTCATCAATCATTCATCAAGGTCTCTAAGAATTCCTCCAGGAATTTCCTCAATAATGTTTACTCCAGTATAGTTTTCAAGTAGTCTTCACAGACTCTTCCAAACCTTTCAAAGCATTCTATAGCTCTGAACCAAAAAAATAGAAAATATTTTCTACCAAATTCTTCTTCCAAAGTATTCAAGTTTCGTTACGAATATCAATATATGTTGCAAGAGATTCTACTACATATATTAAGGATGTTCCCAAAGTCTGAACAATAATTTTTCCAAAGGAAACATCCAATGATGGCTCCAGGATGTGATTGATAGGTCTTCTACAGGACGTTAAAGGCGTCTTCTTCAATATTACCTTAAGTTCACTTCAATATCTCTCTTCTTTATACTCAATAGAATGAT
Organism: Pinus albicaulis; assembly: GCA_034641835.2. Taxonomy (NCBI): domain Eukaryota; kingdom Viridiplantae; phylum Streptophyta; class Pinopsida; order Pinales; family Pinaceae; genus Pinus; species Pinus albicaulis. Next base: position 1,294,162,652 of record CM076570.1, on the reverse strand, counting down.
AAAAAAAACCCTAAAATTATCTCCACAGATGTTTCTTCAATATTATGATAGCTATTCTTCTTAAAATGCAGAAATACAGAGTTTTCTACATCCTTTCCATAGGTCTTATTTAATTCTTCTTCGTTTTATATTTTTGGCTAAAAATAGTCCTACCTTAGGGACGAGGTATGCCAGGAATGATACTTCAAAATAAGGCCTATATGTATCCTTTTAAAGGCTAAAATAATATACTTAAGTGTATGCACTAAAAGGCTGAATTCATAGCATGATAATGCCCAATATTTCTACTTCAGAATGGATGAGGTTTCAACTCCTTGGTGACCAAGACCTCTACACTAAAGGACCAAGACTACTCCTCAAACTACTAAGGTTTCTGTTTTGGTAAGTTAGTTGTAAAAACTAAGAAAATTCTTCACAATAAAGCTTTGAAATATCTACTCACAGAAGAACTGTTCCAATGTTCTAAACTTGGAGTCTACTTAAAGTATTTCCACATAATCGAATTTGTCACAATTATAATATTATTTTCCATAGATCCAAGCTCCCAATTCTCAAGGTCTGAGACTTATATAGTTACAGGTCTGTAAAAAATGTGAGCTTTGTCCAAGTAGAATTTCAAAATTAAACAAATAATCTTCTGAGCCTTCATCCTTCTACTTCAGATCCAAAATTTGTGTCTATGTTTGACCATAGATGTATGGCTAGAAAGGATGAGCTCAGATGGGCATTTATAATCGTTTGAACATTTGATGAAGCCTCATGTCAGTTGCAAAGTTGTGTTGAGCCTACATAAGTTGGCTTGCATAGGCTGGAATATATATATATATATATATATATATATATATTATTTAAGCATTTAATTTCTCCTTAATGACAAGGAGTTTGGGGGCATTTTAATATTCATTGGACAAAGTTTTAAGCCCTCTTCAAGTTGATGTAATCATCTTTTCAAGACATTTTGTCTAATGTCAATTTTTGTTTTTCATAAAAATATATTTTTATGACAGGCTTTTAGGGTTATTAACATTTGGAATGTGGATAGGCCTTTAAGGTAATGGATACGACTTTATTTATTTATGCTAGTATGCAATTATTAGGGATCTTATGGTATTAGGATTAGGTTTTCAATAGGACTAGGGAGCTAGGGCTTTTCAATAAATAGCTTTTTTACAACAAGGCTAGAAATGATATCATGGGACATGAACTAGAGTGCTTAGGTTGTTCATAAAGGCTATCGTTGAAGGGTTTCATCATCTTAATGGACCTAGGACAAATTTTCAATCATAGACAAAGGAAATCAACAATGTTAGATACTATGCCATCACTTCATATTCATCATGTGTCACGGAGGATTTCATGGAGGGTGCTCCTTCATTTATTTATTATTAGGCCATGCTTCAACAAACTAAGGCTTTACATTATATAGATAGGGACATATAGCTGTGATTTCATGTAGAGAAAGAGTTACTAGGGTTTTATATAGACTACTTCATATAAAGTATAGCTCCAACAATGAACCTTGGTTGCCATCTTATTAACTGTATCAATGAAAACATCCAACAACTAGTGAAAATATATGATGGCATTACGTTATTGGTATGACACAAAGGCGAGGTGTTGTAAATTGTTCAGTATTTATGAATATTGTTTGGGGACACATTTGAGTTAGAAATTTCTTATGCTTATTTCCTATGGTGTTTGATGTCATTTAGGGTGGTGATTCACATTTCTTTAATGTGATTTCCAATTCGATTTATTATTATAACATTAAAACATTTATTGACATCACTTAGGGGGGAGTAGTATTTTATTATGTATATTATTTTAATTTTTGAGCTAACATGGGGGTACTAAATTGGATTCCACGGTAACCTAACCAGTTCTAAGGTCTAATGATATAATAATTGTGTGTTACTTTCTTGGTGGTGACACACTCTAGTTACATATCTAGGCTCAGAAAAATGTATTACTACTATCTTAGTACCATGGTTGGGATTTTCTAGGAGATAAAACGTATTTTACTTGGTACTCCACTTTAATAGAGTGCACCCATTTATTGACATGCATGATGAGCTAGATCATATGACTTTTCTATTATATTTTTTGAGTGTAGAGACCACTAGTTTTAAACTTTGGAATTGGTTTTGATTTGTATATTTGGTAAGTTATATATGAATTTGTATGGTATTTGAAAAATCTACAGTCTCCCGCCTTGACAGACTCACTCTTTGGTCAACTTGGAATAATAAATCATTCAGGAGAGATTTTGGTGCTATAATGTGTTATGTTAGGAAAATAGTTTCCTCTCACATCTGGTTTCATAAAATTGACCCATTTAATCAATACATTTGGATCGATATATATGATTCTACAACCAATAGGATATTTCTTTCAATATGCTATTTCACCCCAATCAACTCTACAACCTTTAAAAATATATCCTGGATAAAATGACATCTTAAATCTAAGGAATGAAGGTAATATCCTTTTGCGTGGGGACTTTAAATCTCAAACTACTATGTTAACCAAGATATTATGCTAAGTAACGACTCTAACCCTGACACCTTGTGGCTTGACAAGGATGGTAACTTAGCTAATATATTCAAGTGAAACTCTAAATACATAGTCAAGAATTTATTCGGCATCGAGCTCCTCAAACTTTGTAGTTCCTAGTACCTGAGCATTTGTAATTATATTAACAAGAAAACTCTATTTGGTTAGATGAAATGTTTCCATGGTCTAGGTATTAGCGTCAAGGATGATCCAGGTGGGTATTGGCAACCATCCACCTATTCCACTTGGACCTGCACCATCAATTCTTTCGTTTCTTCAGTTTCAGTACAGCTTACTATTTTTAGTAGTATTTCAAGACATGAACTTCCGGAGCCATTTTGAGGCCCTAATGATCCAGGTGGATATTGGTGGACACCCACCCATTCGTTTTGAACCCCCACCATCAGTTCTTTCATTTTTTCAGTTTCAACACAACTTACTATTTTTAGCATGTTTTCGGGTCCTGAACTTTCAGAGCCATTTTGAGGTCCTAAACGACGTTTTTTGGGAAAATCGGGAGCAACATCAATTCATGAACCCATTTTTATTACATAAAAATTTGTATCCCTTGGATAGCTATTTATAATGAGGTATGGTGCATGTCAAACGAAGATTGTATGCCAAAGTTACATCCATGGGAATTTGAAACAACAATTTACCCTAACGGGGCCCATAGTTTTGGCACTTCATCTCCTAGGGTTAGGTTTTTGGATGTTTAGTGTTTTAAATTATTTATAAATAATAAATAGGTCCTTGAGCCTCATTGTAACACATAGTTCAGAGGCCTTTAGCCACCACATCTCTTCCCAGAGATAAGCTACCAGCACCCTAGCTAGTTTAATTTCATTCTATCTTTAAGAAAATTTAGTTCCATGACATTAATGAAATCAAGTGTTATTTCTGCTGAATTTTTATATTTATGGTTATATGTGTATTATGTTGCATTCCTACAGAAATCCGAATAAGTGGTATCAGTGTGGTCTTCTCTTTCTTTCTTTTTCTTTGCATGTCCTGAACGAGGTTAGGGTATAAGGAATTATTGCTCGATCTAGTTAAACCCTTGCAAGACCAGCCTCACAAACCCCGATGACCAACCATGGCAAAAGAAAAGAAAAACGAGGGAGCAGGAGATCCTATAAAAATATTGCTCAAGGAGGTCCTCAAGAAACAAAGGAACGCGGTGATGGATAACTTTGCTCAGATCCTTCAATGACTGTCCACCTATGCCACATCTGCATCTAACAACCACTTTGGAGGCGCCACTCCCTTCAAGGTACATGTAAAATTTGACATTCCTATATTTGAAGGACAGAAATATGTAGACATCATAGATATATGGTTGAATTTTCTAGAAGGGTATTTCTCTGTCCATGATTTACCCAACCGAGAAAAGATTATTTTTGCACTCCTCAAAGTTTCCCCCCATGTCAAAGACTAGTGAGAAACATACTATGAGAAAAAGGACGAGGGGGAACCCTCTCTGTTCTCGGATGCACCCTCTTGGAATTTGTTCTGAGATGACATCCAGGAACAATGTTACCCCGTGGGGAGCTATGAAGACAAGTACATCTAATGGACCACGTTGCGGTAGCAAAGGGATCAAGATGTGCATGAATTGGTGAATTTTTTCCATACCCTGCGCACAAAGTTGGGTATTAGATATTCAGAAAGACCTTTGGTGTTCAAGTACCACATCTTTCTACATAGACACATTCAGGAGGAAATGGGGTTCCTCAACATTACCGCGCCCAGCACGGAATATTGCTATGCTGCCAAGATTGAGTAGAAATTTAAGCAGAAGAAGCGAGACTTTGGATCTGTGAATCTAAATCCAGGGAAAAGTGCCCCAAAACCACGGAACAAGGGGCAGAGCCAAAGTGGGGAGAATCATAACACCACCACAAATCCAAAGAAGGACACGGGGAAGTGATGTGAATTTCATAATAGCCCCACTCACAGCACAAACGAGCGTTGGGCCAAAAAGTTGTTGGTGGCCGAACTGAAGGCACCTGAATCATATGCATGTTCTGATCCTGAGCAAGAACTAGAAAAGGGAGATGAAAAAGGGAAGAAGATCATTTATGTAGACCCAAATGAAATTGTTTCCACCACCATGCTCCAGAGGGAATATCCTGAGGATCCAGAGGAGGGAGAGCACCTTTTCCATTCGCATATGTGGGTGAAGGGTTCTCCATTGAAATTTCTTATCAATAGTGGAAGCCAAAGAACCTCATTTCAGTAGAGGACATGAAGTGGCTCGGCCTACTGACCATATAACACCCGCGGTCATATACCATCTGGTGGCTTCACCCAGGGAGAGATCTTTGAGTCCGCCATACACGGATGAGGTATTGTGTGATGCTGCTCCTTTTGATGTAGCTGATGTATTATTGGGCCAACCATACTTATGGAGGCAGCATGATGTGTATGAGTCTAGGCCTCATTCTATTCTTATTACTTTTGGAAATAAATTGTGTAGGATACTAGAGGTAGTACTGCCTCCTGCCATCTCCTCGACTATTTCAAAACATCACAGTAAGATTGTTTCTAAAACTAGAAAATTGATTTTCCTTATAACTCACTTACAGTGAAAAAATAATTTTGTGGCCACAACCTCGAAACAGGGCTCCCCTGCAAGGCTGCAACAAATGGGCAAAGTCATGGAGGAATGTGAGGACATTTTCTCCTCACCCATAGAGGTTCCGCTACACTGTCAAGAAAAGCACTCCTTTGATCTGACCCATGGCACACCGCCGCCTAATTTTTCCATACCCCACGCGAATACACCGAAAGAATCCACACATGTATTGTTTTAGGCAACCAAATTTATTGAACATGTAGATCACATCCGCCAGTAGGTCCACGACATCTTGGACAAATCTAATACCAAGTACACCAAAATTTTCCTCTGATGGAGGAACTTAACGCAATGGGAACCATTTCTTCCTAAGGAGTGAGTAGTGATCCACGTGGATATTAGCGGCCACCCACCCATTCCACTTGGACCTGCACCATCAATTCTTTCATTTTTTTAGTTTGAACATAACTTACTATTTTTAGCAGTATTTCAGGTCATGAACTTCTAGATTCGTTTTGAGGTCCTAATGATCTCGGTGGATATTGTTAAGCGCCCACCTATTCCATTTGAACCCCCACCATCGGTTCTTTGAGCTTTCTCAATTTCAGCACAACTTACTATTTTTAACAATTTTTCAGGTCCTAAATTTCTGAAGCTTTTTTGAGACCCTAAATGACGTTTTTTTGGGAAAAATGGGAGAAATACAGGTCCATGGACTGATGTTGCTCACATAAAATTTGTATTCCTTGGATAGATATTTATAACAAGGTATGGTTTTCATCAACAGAGATCGTATGCCAAAGTTACGTCCCCGGGAAGTTGAAACACCAATTTACCGAAACGAGGCCCATAGTTTTGATGCTTCATCTCCTAGGGTTAGGTTTTTGGATGTTTAGTGTTTTCCATTATTTATAAATAATAAATAGGCCCTCGAACCTCATTGTAGCACAGAGTTCAAAGGCTTGTAGCCACCACATCTCTTTTGAGAGATAAACGACCAGTGCCCTAGCTAGTTTATTTCCAATTTGTCTATAAGCAGGTTTTAGTTCTTTGATATTAATGAAATGAAGTATTATTTTCACTTCATTTTTATGTTTATGGTTATATGTGTATTCTGCTTCATTCCTGCATAACTCCGGATCAGGAGATTATGCCATTTCAGACACCCATGTTCTAAATCATATTACAAAATTTGAGCTACTTAACGTGCATGATATTGAATCTGACCACAGACCTTTTTCTTTATCCCTCAGTATTCTTATGCATACCAGCAACATGCACGAGACCAGTGAAAGAAAAATACACATTTTCTTCGATATAAGTAAGGTTTACCTTTTCTTAAATTAATTTATAAAGAAACTTAGGCTCCCTGACAGGTAGTAATAGTATTTATCAAGTCTATTACCATTTTAATTTTACCCTTTCCACTACCATTAGTAAGTTCTCTAATGAGACATCGTATATGAAAAATAATATAACTTTCAATCCTTGGTATGGCAAAGACTATAAAATTTAAAGGAAAGCAATCATAAAGGCCCCTAATGAAATCATTAATCTCCATAATATAAGTATATACAAATCTTTCATCAAGAGGAAGAAGAGGTCATATATTAATAAGAGACAAGAGCATATTCTCCACCTTTCTAAAGTTGTGCCCAATTTTTTTTGGCGTAATATGCTTGTTCGTAAAACTAAATATAATCATTCTATCCCTTTAGAAAATTGGGTTTACTATCTTAAGAAGTTGTATGACTCTCGAGACACTGTGGGCACCATCTTAAAAACTCCTATTAAGGAAGATATATTTTCTCTGGAAGACGTTGAGTCTAGGATTAATAAGCTTGCTAATGGGAAAGCTAAATATATTTGAAGATTCCAAGTTGAGATCTTTATATGATCTATCCTCACTCCTCGTCTCCACAAGGTTCTCAATTTGGATGTAAGACATGGATTCCATAAGCTTTGGATGCAAAACCTTATTGTGCCTATCTTTAAAAATGAGGACAAAAAATTTCCCTCTAACTACATGACCATTAAGATTAGCCACATCCTAGCCAAGCTATATGGGATCATTTTAGAAAAGAAGCTTAGCCTTTAGCTTGAGAACTGGGTTAAAAGGGCTAAAGGGAAAACTTGTTTTAGGATAAAACATGCAAATATCGACCACCTTGTCACTCTTAGGATCTTTGGAGAGGAATTTCACTATAGTAAAATTGATCTCTTTTGTTGTTTTGTAGACTTTATAAAAGCTTTCAATACTATCCCTTGAGACAAGCTCTAGGAGAGGCTTGAATAGATCATGGTTCCTCTTGAACTTAGGATTAATGTAACCTACCTCTACGAGACCGTCATTTCCAAGATTAAGACCAACAAAGGGTGGTATAAATATATTAAATGCAATAGCGGGGTTAAGAAAGGGTGTCCCATATCCCCTACTATTTTTGTTATTTACATCGATAACCTAGAGCAGTGTTGATAAAATACAGTTTGCAAGGGCACCGAGCTCACTGGTGTAATAATTACTCTTCTCCTTTACGTTGATGATATCGTTCTTCTTGAAAAATCCATGATGACCTACACAAGCACCTTAAGACTACTGATATCTACTGCTCCAAGATGAGTATGACACTGAATATCGACAAGACTAAAGTCATGATCATTCAATCCAAAAATATCACCCATGTTAGTTTTTTATATGATAACCATTTTCTAGGGCATGTTTCGTCTTATAAATATTTGGGTATTGACTTTCCTCACCAGCTCAACTATTATTATAACATCAATGAAATAATTATTGAAGGTTGGAAAGCTTATTATGAGCTTGAAAACAATTGTAAGCCAGTCGATCTCTACATTTGGAGTAAAAAAAAGGTTCCTCTTTGAGACTCTTGTCACCCCTGTTGTCTTAGACAGATGTAAATTTTGGGGTTGTAGTATATCTAGAGAGTCATGGAGAAAGACTGAGATGACCGAAAAGATATTCATAGCCTATAACCTCAAGATCAAGGGAAATACTCCCTATCCTATCCTCTTGATCGAAGCGAGCCTATCCCCCATTGAAAGTATGGCTATGTTTATATATCTGATGTATAAGAAGAAGTGTTACAACATGGAATCCAAGAGGATCCCAAAAATTACTTCTAAAGTTAGTCAAAACCCCCACCAGTGCCTCAAGCATGGGTCACATAACGATGTCTAGTCTTGGATCCCTTTGGGGGATTACAGAAGATCATCAAGGGAATCAAGGTTAGTATCAAGCATACTATTATCTATAATTTTAAGGAGAATATGTGGGATGCTAAGGAGCTGGAGGGTAAAAGGAAGTTAATATACTATAAGGAGGTGATCAACTCGACCCTTGATAACCAGAAATACCTCTCTATGTTTACCAACGCTAAGAACAAAATTAACATCGCTAATTTAAGAACTAATTCGCATGAGCTTTAAAGTGAGACCGGGCAGTGTTCTACTCCCAAGACTACCTGGAATGATAGAATCTGTCAGATTTGTGATAATAAGAAGGTGGAAGATGAAAATCACTTCCTTTTAGGCTTCCCAACTCCTTCCCACATCCGCTCTCAATTTCTTATCATCAACCGCACCTCTAATATTCTTGACTTACTAAGCCTATCCCACTATAGCGATCTTAGAGCACTTATTCCCCTTCTCCTTGGTCATAGAAATAAGACTTTGAAGAAATGACAACCAGACTTTTTTTTCTTGAGGTCCGATAGATCACATTGGTCTTAGTGGACATTAATCATGATGATCATCATCATCATATTTCCTTATTTTTTTTGTTGATCATCCCATAATAAAGAAAGAGCCATTGATGATCTTCTATTTTGAGAACTTGTTGATCATTCCAAGATTGACTAAGCTTTGTGTACTGAGCATCATCTTTAATTCACATTTCTAAAAATATTGACATGCTTTTTTAAAACACACCTATAATTTATTTAAACATTGATTATAATATTATTATTAACTATTTCATGACAAAATGGTAAAATATTATTAAGAATTGAAAATTAAGCATGGAATTTCTTAAAAACATATTGTTGACCTAATTAAATGTTTAAAATATGGTCAAAGAGTTGCAAAGCCTTAACATCACATTATCTATACATAGTTTAGAACGATCCTAAAAAAGTTACACATATAATAAACTTACTTTTTATTTAAAAAAAAAAAAATTATTACACATTCTCATAACTTTTATAATTATTCTTATCATATTAAGGCAGTTTAAAAGGTTTCTCATATATGAGGAAATAAAAAGTTGTGGCAACATAATAAACACACTTTAATTACAAAATATATGGCCCCCAGTACTAATTGAGTTTTCTCCTTATCTAAGTGGTTGGAATGATGAATAATTATGAATATCTTGAGGAATAGATAATTATGAATTCTACTTTAATAATTCAATCATGTTCTATCAACCATATAGAAAGCTTGAGAATGGTGGAATAATTTTGTTCTTTTATATAATAAAAGGAAAGAGTATTGAAGGACACCTAAGACGATTTGAAGGATAGATAACACAATAGGCTTCGTTTGCTACGTATGCTGCCTTTGACGTCTTACTACAAGTGACCGACCGACAATTTTAAGCTCACTCGACATATCTTCCATGACTCCCTTTCCCAATCATTGTGCAGTAATGGGACAGGAAAGTCTACGAATTGTAATCTTCCACGCTTTTAGCTCACGATATTATGGGTATGCATATCGTGTTTTCCCAACGAATGCGTGAAGGCTTTTCAAAATGTTTTCCAATAAGGTTGCCACCGCATTTCAGATTAACAAATGTATATTTTCGTCGATAATTTTTTTAAATTTGGATAATTTTAAATAAAGGTTTTTTAAAATATAAAGATATTTATGGAGATAAAAATAAAATTATTTAAAAAATAAACTATATTATTATAAATCTGATTTATTTTAAATAATATTTTCACAAGAAAAGAAAAAAAATGGATTTAATTTCTATTTTTTAATAAAATATTTGAGTAATAATGAATTTTGGAAAGATATATTGTATTTTAAATTGAATGATTAATTTCTATTTAAATTAATTTAAATTAATTTTTTTATATAAAAATATAAAAATTTGAAATATATAATGATTATTTTTCAATTTATTAATTAATTCTAAAAAAACTAATTGTTATTTAATGATTTTCTAAAAATAATAAACATTAAAACATATAAATATATTCATTAAATAAATAACAAATATATTATTTAATAATAATATAAAAGAGCTAATAATTATATGTTATATCAAATTTGAAGAGAATGGTGTCCACAACAAACCAATTTAATATAAATGGGAATACAATCATGTATTTAAAAAGTGAAATAGAACGTGAATCTCTTATGGGATTTTTAATAATCAAATTATCAAGTAATATTTCGAAATAAATTTGAAAAATAATTGATAATTATTGTGTTCAAAGAGTGATCAAATTGAAAATATTAGATAATTTTTTTAAAACAAAAATTCATTTTATTATTGCGAAAATACTACTTTATATTATTTATTTTATATTGATTGAAATAAAACTTTAACTCACACGTGAATGGCATAACTTGTAAATTTAAACACGAGTGTAATAAATATTATTCTAAATCTAAAATGATCATTTCATTTTGTTCTATATTTATAAATATTTTACTAGAACATGAAAGTTTTGAATATTATAGTATAATTTTTCTTTCATAGAAATTAAACACCATAAGTCTAATGCTCAATTTTACAATGAAAATGTCGCATTCCATCTTCTAATAAACAAATGCTAACATTTCTAATATAAAGCTTTTATATGTATTATATGAGCATGAAATCAATTAAATTTTTTAGTTCATGCATACAATCTATGTTAATCTATGATAGTGGTTTTCCAGCCACATAAATTATATTATATAAAATGTCAAGTATGACAATATGAGTTTCCAACTTAATATTAGTTGGAATACAATTTACACATGAAATAATGTTTCATCACTTCAAACATTATCATTGTCTTGCCAAGGCATTGCAAGTGAATTCACTAACTCTGAAGACTTGATCATTAGTCTCTATGTGTGTGTCTTGTGAAAGATATTGGCTCTATGAGTACCATTGGACCAATTTTCTTCTCTCTCTTTAATTTTCATTTTGTCGCTCTAGTGTTATTTGTTCTCCTCTTTCTTCAATCCTTGCTTCTTACCATCAATGTTGAGTTCCTTTTCTAGACAAAAAAAAATGATACAATGCAATGCATAAGTTATGAAAGTCTATGAACACTAGAATATAAATTAAATTAGACTATAAAATATTTATACGGTATATACCTCAACATCAGCAATATTGTTAATGCCATTTTTCCCCATAAAAGCAAGAAACTTGAATAAGTTTTCTTCACTTGGGAAATAGTGGCCTGATGACCTGTATAAACAAAGCAAATAAATGTCATAAATAAACACAAAAAACTAGAAATTTCTACTAAGAATGTCTCATGCTCCACTTTTATAGTTGTATCGTTTCCTATAGTTATCTCTAAGAAGCAACAACACTTCAACAATAAAATTGGTCAGAAGAAATCTAATGGGTGAAGCAAAGTATTGCTGACATAAGATTACAAGAAGAAGCTAAAAAAGAATAAGACAAGACTTTGTAAATTGCGATACTAACCGGGAATAGAGATTCAATATAGTAGTTTTCAATTATCAACGTACTATTCCAAGGGAAAAAAGAATCCAATTCCCATAAGCCAACAAATTATGTATGCCACTTGTTTTCCCCTATAATTAATTGAGAGAGATTAGCACATGCAATTTCCATTTAGAATCTATGAAATAATTTTATAAATATTCAAAGAAAACTTAATGTTACTCATTCATTTTTCTCTGATGTAGAAAAACAAAATATGCTAACCTATTTTTAAGCTGGAGAATTTTGTAATTCATCGTGTCAAAATCATTTCTTATTGTCATGACTGTTTTTTTAATGATCAAGCAACGTGCCTATATTTGATCAGAAAACATATTTTTCGGAATATATTCCATTTTTCTAATTCAAAGCTAAATTTCCTTCTAGTTTATGACGTTCAAAAAGACTAGAATCATATTCCTTTAACAATTCATTGTTGTAATATACTACTAAATGAACAGCTACGTAATGAAGTTATTAGCGGTGGAATATTAATAAATCACGAATAAATGCAAGAAATAACACCATTATGTTCTAGGCATGCCAAGTATTTATCCTCTTAGTTGGAAATATTACTTCATGAAAATAACATGTTTGACAAAGAGAACTTTTCTAAAACTAACCAATGCTGGTGTATCCAACAACATTGACATTTCTATTAGCATCCCCTCAAAATGTCTGGAAGTATTAAACAGGTGTAGTGCACTTCCCTGTAAGGTTAAAGTTTGGCAATGGAATATGTTGTCCCTTAGTCTAATCAAGTTTTAACTTTCCTTTGATAACTTAGAGAGAATGAGAATCCAATGTAGAAAAATGAAAAAAAAAAAAATTATTCATTCACACTTACCTAGTTCCTAAACAAGCATTGAAGCACTATACATATCCATGCATGTTTAACATTCCACCATGAAACATAATTTCCAGATTTTGATTGCAACCCTTAAGGCTTTCTCAAATTTGTAAACAAGTAACATCATAAATATTTTTCCTTAGTTCTCAAACCTTATCCTGTGGAGAGCTTGAGAAAATGTGTACATAAACATATCACATTATAGCATGTTGTGGAGTACATTTACAAGAAACCAATCATTCAAAATTGTATATTCTGTCAAGATTGAGGTATGTGTTAAATGCCCATTATCTGCATCTCTACACAAGGGTGTCATTAATAATTTGAAGGTTTTTGTCTTGCTAGTATGATCTAATTATTGATTTGTGCAAGATGTTTTTTCACTCCCATTAGTAAAATTTTTATGTTATGAACAATATGTAGATACAATGGATGCTTTGAATAATAAAAGAGCAATAATTTTTCCATCAATAGTGTTTAGTATTTGCATATGGTGTAAATTCAGTAGTTATATTGGTGGTTTTTGCAATGACCTATCCTAAATGCTTACACCATACCTACATTCCCATGTTAAACCATAGTTTTGCGTCATCAACAAGCCCTCTTTAGACAATCCATTAGCCTTTGACTTAAATTCTCTGTAAATATCATGGAATGATATCTTCAAGAATTGTGCCTTGACTATCTTCAACTACTCCAAAATGGGTTGTGCAAACAATTCTTCCATCATAAAGCTACCATTGAACCAATTGATAACCAAAGAATCCCTAAAGACCTTGAATTCAATCACCTCTCCTCTACTACTACTATTAACATAAGTTGTAATTCCTTTATTTAATCATAATTGTTAGATCCTGTACCAATAAATGCTTTAATTTTTTAAGATATGAGTATAATAGAATCACTAAGGTATAGGATACCTCCTGCAACATATTCTTCTTGTTGACCTTGATTGCCACTATTGAAAATTGAAATAACACCATTCCCACTCTTAACAATAGAAGGATGGATCAATGTCCTTTCTTTACCAGTGTTAGGGGATTTTTTACTTTGAAAGTTCAATCATGATTGGGGGACACACTGAAACGATGGCTAAAACTTACCTTGAAAAATCTCAGAGTTTTTGGCAAGCCAAATACATCAAAACAACATAAGACGCGGTGCCTTATAGCCCTTCAAGTATTTATTCAAAACACAATTTTTTAAAAATTGAATGTGATATCCCTCATAGGTATATATGCATCTAGTCACTTAGCTTTTTGAAGACTTTTGAACTTCTAGAGCTTCTTCTAACAAATATAGCTTTATATACTAGCCTCAGAGTATATGCCCCTATGGAAAGATTATTTGACCAGACAAAAGAATCCTCCTCTCTAAGCCTGATGTAATTCTTCTGAAGTTGTACTAGATATTCCTTACACTATTATGCTTACCTTTATGATAACTTTAACTCTACCTCAATTTTATATCCCACTTTCCAAATAGGTTTTGGAATTGGATCTATTTTTGTGCAAAGTATTGGATTCTCTAGTTCTAAATAGGTGTGGAAATTGGATCTGTTGCTTGTGCCAAGTCATGGATTCCCTAGTTCTACAATGTGACGATCAACAAGATAAGCTATCTAATCCAATATTCCATTGATAGTGGTTTTATATACTTACGAAGAATCACTTTCCTATGTATGAATTTCTTAGAAATCAACCTCTATAGACTCTTAGTTGTCTAAGCCTTACCAAAGGAATGTATGTTTTCTAAACCTAATTCACCAACTTCCTTTGGTTTAGCTAATTACTGCCACTTTACTAAAGGGATTCCCTATTTTTCTCTCTTACCTATTCACAAAAATTTGAAACATTTCTTCCTAATTGGAAACAAAGGTAATTAAAGCTAGATTACAGTGACAAAACATTGGATTGTTCGAGATAGGTAGAACACCGTTGAGAAGTTGAGCTTGTAGGGTGCAATAAAAAACCTCTAGATCCCTTGGAATAGTGACAGAGCCTCACTAACAACTATGATGCAGAGGGAACAAATAACATCAAAGAAGAACTCACAAGGTAATCCAAAAGCCCGCAATAGCTTTGTATGTCTCTAACAACCAAGGTGCATGCTCTTTCTTGTCATTTCCAATATGTTTGTCATTTTCTATTTCCATTCCTTGCTATGACATAATGGTACTATCCAAATAAGTGATTAGAAAGACTTTTACATTTTATTATGATCATAGAAATAATTCACCATTGTTGTATTACACTCTTGGTTGTTGCAATGAGCAATCCTTTATCATCACGATGCCAATTGGGCACTACCAAAACCTTCACAAGGGTCACATAAGACAATCACTTTGCAAACACAACCTTATTCATAGTGTCAAAATCCAGGAGATCAAGTGACATCCTTTTAATTTCCTGGACTTGAGATGTTTCTCCTACAATTAAAGAGCCTCCAATGTCAACCTCTGATGCATTTGCATGTCGCCCAAGCTTACCAAGTCACATTCTTGAAATCCCTTCGATACCATGGACTGTTTTTTATGGTGATGAAGTCTTGTTTATAGAATAAAAATATATTAGGGTTCAATGGACTAATGAGAAGCAAGTCCATTCCTCATAGACACTTGTTTCACATGCCAAACAACTAAAACTGTGTTAGTGTCATTGCTAGCTTTTGTACCTATTACATTTGGTGCCAAATTTTCAATTTCAGGTCTTTTTCGACCTCTTTATTCGCATCCACTTTTGAATCACTAACAAGAGATATCTACCAAACTATTTATTTTTACACCATCCCTACATCCTTCAATATATATGCATCCCCATAACCAATTTCATGCATCATTGTTGTTGTTCTTTTCAGTAAATGTGTTGAAAAGGACGAAATACCATCTAGACTTGAAAGGCATCTCAAAATTCTTATGTGTTGTGCTACTTCAATATCTTCTAGCTTTGTTATAGCCAACAAAATCATGAATTCATTTTCAAGTTTCTTGTGTTCTCTCAAAGTAGTACAAACAACCCTTGTGAGAGGAGATGAGTGTTGCGATGAAAAATTATTAAATGCAACAATAGTATTCTGGCCACCTGGAAATGACAATGGTAAGAGGGGTAAATCAAACAGTTGCATCATAGCCTCTATACCCTTTTTCTCAACAAACACCCATGTATCTATATTATGCAGAATATTCTCTAAGAGACATGTAGAGTTTCTTATACAATTTGGGACAATGGATTCCATGTTTGAAGACAAATTTTCAGCAAAAGTATCAACCCCTAGTTTAGATTTCGCCCTTGATGATTAATCTCCTCCACTGAACTGATTGTTTTCTATTCTAAATCAGTCTCCATGGGAACAAGCACAGAAGAGCTGGAAAATTATTGCAATAGGGAAGATACTTCAAGGCCAAATCCAATTTTTGCAATAGTATTTAATATTTCAATCAATACACCATGACCCCCCAAAGAAGCAACATGTCATATCACCTCATCTAACGCAGATGATAAGGACCTAGGACTTTCACCTGCCAAAGCCTATAAGTAGGCTTTTGATGTAAAAACATTCAAAAAAGATCGTAGAGAACCACAATCATTAATTTCTTGAAGTATGAGGTTATTAAGTCACAAACCATCTAAGCATTGTGGTATACAAGCTACTGCATCTGCATAAGGGACGACACCAACCATGATGGCATCCAAAAAATCATTAGGCAGACCAACAACATCTAGAACATAATAGCAATTTGGATCTTTGCGAATAAGATCACTCGTGACTGCAGTTGAAAGTGAAAAGAGTCAAATACCCCACCACCAAATTCCTTTGATATTCTGAATATAGTGCACAAGAAAAATAGCAAAGAACTCTCTTCAAATCATATAGCAGTGTAGTATTTCTAGGAGCATGTGTGCCAAGAGATAGAGCCTAAGGAAAATCCTTCATAATAAGTCTTTTATGATAAGGAACCAATGTTTCAGGTAGATAAATTTGCATTTCCTCTGACCTAGCAACATTGTTCTGAGGAGACTTGCCCTTGGAACCTGATTGTGATTCTCCATTCTGCAACCTTTCTCCTCAAAATGGCAGACTTCAAACGTGCTATGGTGTTGTCCAAGGCTCCTAAACCCCTAAAGGAGGTCGTAGCAGGATTAGTATAGTCCATAAAATCCTTAAGAACATGCACAAAGTTGTTACCAAGTGTATATGTTGTGGATCCAAATATTTGAGAAGAGGGAGAAAAGTTGGCATTAAATCCACATCCCATAAACCAGTGCAGACAAAAAAAGAAGAAATTAGAACAATTACAAGAGAAAGCAATGCTTCTACTAAAGATATCGAACAATAGGATGATTCACTAGAAACTTATTTCCATTGAGCTCTGGGGGATTATTTTTTTATGGTTTGGTTATCTCAGATAGCGTCCGCAGTTCTTCAATGTGAGGCTCAGTTTGGTGATTTTAGCCACGTAGTCAATTTGGTGGTTTTAGTTGTGAGAGCATGCTACAGCTAGATGGTCAAAGTATCTTGTTTTGTATCTTGTACTACTGGATGTATGAGGGACATTATCCCTGGTACATTTTCCCTAGACTATTGTATTATATCAGTTTGATTAATATAACAAAATTGAGTTGAAAATTTGTAAAAAAATGTTTATATTATGTGCATGTGTGATTTACTACTTTATATTTCTGCTGTGAAAAGTAGTTCATGGTTTATATTCTTGGTTTGTTAGCATCGGTGATTTTAAGACTCTAACCTAGACCCAAGATCCTGGAAATTCAACATGGTATCATAGCATATCTGAGCTACTTTGAGGGACAATGAATCCGAGTGTGCAAAGTGCAGCAACTCAAAGGGAGTTGAGGGTGTCTAGATCATGGAGTAGATGGTTCAGCTGAAGACACGGACATTTGGTCTTGACTGGCTTGGCAGCCAGATTGGCTGGGAGTTCTGGCTGATTTGTGGTGAGCCCAGTGAACAACAATTTGTTGTAGGGCAGGTTGTTGATCATGGACTTCTATTGATTTTCAATGTATGGTTGGGACAACTCAAGGGTTTCTTTAGCATGGACGAGATCAAGTTGATCGATATGGCTTCATGTGATGGACTACAAGTTGGTAGGCTAGAGTCTTCATTGGATCGTGATGTTGCATATCCAAGATTGGTGGGATTTGCACGAGTGGTGTTTGATCCAAGAGGATGAGTTCTTGCAGGAGTGAACCAGTGGAGATCATGTAGGCTCAAAGTGAGTCTAGCTTCAGAGGGAGAAACCCTATCGAGTTTTGAGGTATTAAGGATTCAGATGTGATGAGGCAGAGGCACTACCGAGATTGCAGGGTTCATTCTAGAGGGTAAGTTGCAGTGATGGAATCCAGATGGGCGTCGGAGATGATT
Organism: Pinus albicaulis; assembly: GCA_034641835.2. Lineage (NCBI taxonomy): Eukaryota > Viridiplantae > Streptophyta > Pinopsida > Pinales > Pinaceae > Pinus > Pinus albicaulis. Next base: position 1,294,144,586 of record CM076570.1, on the reverse strand, counting down.
ATGGTTACTTCCTAGTCTTGTAAGTACCTCCCTCGCTAAGAGGGATTATTGATTTTTGTGTAGCATGGGATTTACTCTAAGCCCTAGTGTTCGAGATGGGAAAAGAACCACAAGTAGGCTTGTGGGTTGGAACCAAAGCTTGAGGTTTTGCAGCCATCGTGATTTGGGCCAAAACCATGAGCACATTTCGACATGTGATGGATGAGGATGATAACTGTCAGCGAGACGATTCTAACGCAATGAGAATCATCTGATTTTGAGATGTAGAAATGGAGTTATGAAGTTTTGAAGGTTATGGATGGGTTTTCACATGACGTGTCAAGGTCATCTTGGTGTAAAGTTGACATGTGACAAGTTGTGGAAGCCCTTGTATAACATTGAAGGAGCCCCTCTCTTTAATATAAATAGAGGGTGATTTATAAGTCTTAGATCATCCATTGTGCTACAAACACTCAAGTGAATAGCTCGTGGAGGAGAGACAAAGTATTTGTCTTAGCCACAACAAGTGAAGGTCCATAATAGTGTGGCATAGAGGATTGTTTGAGGGTCAATTCAAGAAGTTCGAGGTGTTGTTAGGAGATTCAAGGGACTTTTCAAAGGGTCGAGATAGGGAGGATTTGTCTATCGATGATTTGTCTCTAAAGAAGAGTGTTGTAGGCATGTGAGGCCTCACTGAAGCCTGTCACAGAGATTAATGAGGGTAAGCATTATTCAAGGGCTATAAACAACCTAGACCTACAGCTAGGTGTCACGGCCTCCAAGAAAGAGACAGTCGTAGCTCTAAGGAGCATTTTTGGGCCGAAATTGAAGGGTGTTAGGGACGGGTTCATGCCCTAACTAGTTCATATTTTCAGCGTAGACCAAACCCTAAAACATTGAGCTTATGCATGCTTATTGGAGCAATGTTTAATGTTTGTTGGGTCCTCATTTTGACTAGTGTTTGGATGAATCTATATTGCAATTTTTTGGGAGCCATTTGTTGGAGTTGCCTTGGGCATGAAGGAAATCCAACTAGGAGCAGATCCCACTATGGAGTGATGTAGGTGTCCTAGTGTGGACAGAGTTGTTGCAGCTTATGGAAGCCAAGGAGGTAGGGCTGACGTGGCATGTTAGAAGCCCTAATAAGTGAGCAGTTTCCACAGTGAAGATTAGTGCCTAGATTTTTGCAATAGCTCCTCTATTGCGAAAGCAAAGGGCATTTGTGGAGATGTCTATTGGCAGCCATGTGTAAGGGTCTCCTAGGTGTGAGGATGCCCTAACTAGGTGCATATGCTACATTGTGGATTTGGTCACTCATGGAATGTTGGAGGGCAGCATGAGAGCGGACCAAGTGTGGACGTGGATTGGGCACTTATGTTCTACTAGAGGACAACGTAATAGTGTCCCAGTTGGAGACCGGTGTGCAACACCTTGGTGGAAAAAATTAGTTGCTAGAGTGGCAGTTGTTGAGCTCAAGGGTCTAATCAACCAGGAGCAGGATTGTGGAGCCCGAGACTTGTGTGTGGATAAGGAATTCTACAGAAGATGAGGGGTGGTCCTCCTAGCCTGTGTTCATTGTGGGATATGGACATCTTGCAGTGATAGGTGGCAGCCCTCCGTGCCCTATGTTGATATTCATCGGTGCAGCGCAGGAAGAACATAGTGGGCTAAAGTCCCTGAGTAGCTGAGGAGAAGCAATGGGAAGATTGAGAGTTGCTCACAGGTGGAGCTTTGAAGAACTTGTCAGGAGTCTCGATGTGTTGTGCCCTTGATGGAATAAGGCACAAATAGAAAGAAGGTTGACACCCGAGATTCAGTGGCCAGATGGAGTTGGAGAATTAATAGAGGCAAGAGCTACAGATTGAGAGCCAAAGGACCAGGCAGGTACAAGGTCTGATTGAGAAGAGTTGTGAGAGCATGCTACATCTATATGGTCAGAGTATATTGTTTTGTATCTTGTACTAGTCGATGTATGAGAGCCATTATCCTTGCTACGAGGTCCCTAGACTGTTGTATTATATCATTTTTATTAATATAATGAAGTTGGGTTGAAAAATTGTAAAAAAAATATATATTATGTGCATGTGTTATTTACTGCTTTATATTTCCATTGTGAAAATTTGTTCATGGTTGAGATTCTTGGTTTGGTAGCGTCAATGATTTTAAGACTCTAACCTAGACCCAAGGTCATGGAAATTCAACAATAAAAGCAACAATCAACCAATCCAATCAAGAAAACTATAGATGAAAGATTCTCCTTTCCATAATCAAACAACATTCTCTCGCTTTTCAAATGAATATGATTCTTTCAAGTGAGAAATGAATGAGGCAGAACATTGGGCTATGTTAGCCTCGGAACTTTAGCCCTGGAACATTATTAAAAGGTGAGGTGATGAACTTTATACTGATCCCTTAAACTTGAAATAAAGTGGATATTCATTAGGGGAATTTTGAGGTCTAAAATGGGCCTCCTAAGAAAAATGTACAATCGAAATAAACTGTATGATACCAATGTGCACAAAAATCAATATGAAATATTCAATGCAAACAAGCGAGCCAAACACCTTGGGAATAGCAGATCAAAGAGCTCCATTCAAGGGCAGTTTGCAATGGAAAAATTCAGGTTGGGTTATGGTTCTATGTTTGCTGGTTTGTCGTTTTTGTAAGTGTTTAGTATTCATTGATTTGAATCACTTACATCTTTGAGTGCCTTCTAGAGGCAGCGTCCCTACTCTCCTTATATATATACCTTCCCCTCAAGCTCTTTTTGCACCCAAAACAAACATGTGCAAAGATGGAAGGTGGAGGTTCAGGCAGGCTTCAACACATCACAAATTGGAGGAATCTTAGTGGGAAGTGTCTATGGCTCAAAGAAACTGCCCCTGTCAGATGTTTTCAACTTCTTCCTTACATTCCAATACCAGAAACATGGCAAGGCATGTCCTCAAAATATGGTTTTTTTTTTTCCTTTGAAATTTTTTTTGGTGGTTTGGCAGTTTACCATTTCTCTAATTTCTGGAAGGACTCAAAGTTCGTTTCAGTCATTCACCCTATGTTGAGCTATTAATTTCCCCTGTATTTGGATTCAATTTGAATAGTTTGGGGCTACATGGCTCGTTTCCTATTTTAATAGCATTAAGGCCTACTGCTCACACTGGAAAACTCCTGTTCATAACAGGTTCCCAGGCACTCTTTTGCATGCAAGCTTACAGGAATCAGGGGTAAATTTTTTATGGTCAACATTGATGTTAAAGAAATTTTGAGAGTCTTACACTATCACAAAGAGATCAATCAAGCCAATTGTAGAATTTCATCAGCAGTTTCCTAAAAACATTTATTCAGAACAAGCATGAACTACACACAATGCCAATGTAATGAGCATAAAATTTCCCATAAACAGAGATTGCATACAATTTAAACTGAATGAAACATGTTGTGAAGCTTAATTTTCACTCAGCAAATGGAATCTCTCCATCGCTTCTAATAATCAAGGAACTTAGAACTCACTCCAAGCTATGCCAAAGAAAGACATAACAATTCAGCCTTGCAACCCAAGGGGAATTGAAGGGATGAATTCCCCTCAATCTGATGAAGGGTGAGGAGAAGGGAGTGTCCATTTATGTCATCAGTGATGTATTTTTGGTTGGTATGTATTTTAGGTATATATATAACAAAGAAAAGAAAATTAGAACAAACAAGATATAAATAACTCAAAAACTAACCTCAAATCTGAGATTGTCACCTCTCCAGCTCCGCACAAGCTCCAATACACTCTGAATCTACTGCAATTAAAAATGGATCAATATCATTATATGCTCAAGACAAGCATACCAGCACATTCATGTGCATTCTAGTTTAATAATCATCCTCAAAGGATGCGAAAGGCTTGGATACCCCACCCTATGTTATAATTGTTAGTGACTAAAAGTTGCCACAATATTGATTATATATATATATATATATATCAAAGCATAAATAAAAATAAAAATTATGTCAGGGCAACCTTTAACATCAAAAAGTTCACATAAATTAGTCTCCTGGAATGTGAAGAATTTGGCTGCAAGTCAGGTATATACCTTCTAACATTTCCAGATGGCCATATTTGAGGTAAACTTTATTCCTATTGATGTGGAGGGTTGTGTCTTTCTCAAACAGATCTTTAGGGAGCTTTTTATTGCCTAGCCCTAGATAAACCTCTGAAATATAGATCCACATCACCCACACTAGCCCTGGGTACGATTGGTTATTCTACAAGCCTAACAACAAGAATTGTTGTAATGGTATCAGGAATATTTAGGCTGCTACCCATGGTGTGTTGTCCAGAAGCTGTAAGGAAGAGGTGGCCATCATCCCATTGTGAAGAACATGGGAGGACATCTAAATATGGATCTGAAATGCTTTCCACGGTCTTTATTTTACGTGATCCTCATCTGCCATCCATGGGATGATTGGCACGTCCATTGTTGTTCTCTGGCATACATCCAGCCATGCTGCTACAAGAAAAGGTCACTTGTTCAGATTCTTATCTAGCCAATTGAGTTGGGTGAGTGACATTGTTTTAGAAACCAAATGAAAATAAGTTGTTTTATGGAAGCCCAATTGGTTAGCTCAACCGTTTGTCACCAATGTTGCTGAGTATTGGCTAGTTTTGTGCCATCAGGTAAATGATTTGAATCCCCCATGCATGATGGTCACTACTCTATGCTAGCATATTTACTAGGGTTGTTGTACAGGAACATAGGGAAGCATCCCTTGGGTTTCACCATGAGGTTTTCCTCAGAAAAAAATTAGTTCTATTTGATTGGAATTTTCAAGTAGTTCTATTTGAAAGTAATTCGGAAAATTTATAGTTGTTTTATTAGTATCATTATTATACTAAATGTGGCCATGAATTGTCTATGAAAAGGACTAGAGAGGGATTTAAAAGGAGGCAGGACAGAAAGCAATGGGAATAGTGGAAAAGTTTCCTATCTAAACTTTGTGACAAATATAAATTTTGCCACATGAAGAACAAAATACAGTCAACATTCATAACAGGCTTGAATTTGAAAAGGTGCAATGTGGTAGACTCACAAGTACAACAATGTCGAACAACTAACCATGGAAAAATCAGAGGAAGTATAAAAATAACACCCATTGTTAATATATAAATAGATGAACACATGACAAAAACAGTTTCCAAGCATTAGAAAGGTAAATGTATGAGCAAAAATTTATCTTGTCTTAGCTCAAAAAGGGCCAAACAAAAATTGATTCAAAATTGAATTAAGAAGGTGATAATCTCAAAAGAGAAATGGTGAAGCAGTGATGGTTAGAAATCACAATAAGATAGATATCAACTTTTCGCTTGTTTGCGAGAATGCCATAGCCTTTAATTTTGAACGATCTTCTAAGAGAAAAAAATGAAGATCAAACAAATAATCCTGGTCCCAAATGCCTATATTTATAGCTGGTGGATCCCAGATTTTCATTCTGATTAACAATAAAAAAGAATTCCCTACTTCATGTACTATATCAATTTATTTCATTCACAAAGAAAAAAATTATTCTAACCCACCTTAGACAACCTACCCTTTGTCAATACAAGCCCATTATTTTTGAAAAAGATTGTGTACATGCAATCTCGTGATCATCCTCCAAGAATATCCCGATTGCCTTAGCATCTCTGTCCATGTCACCACTTGCAAAACCTTGATAAGCCATGTCAAAGAAGGGATAGTGATTTTTCACTTGTCCACATTTAACATAGACACATTAATAAGAAAGTCAAAAGAAAAGTGTAATATAGTCAACTCTAAGAAAAACACATAAAGTGGCACCCATTTATACCTTAAATTGATAAGAAATTTCCTTTCATTTCTCCACTGTTGGATATACACTTGTGGGATTGTGAGCACATGCATGAAGCAAGAAAAAGGAACTGTTGGAAGCATTCTGTACACAAAGAACAAATGACAAGAAGGGAATACAAGTCAATTTATGGGTAAGATGTCCAAAACCTAGTGAACTAGATGAAAATAATCCACATACTACTTACCATACAATATTTTCCCTTAAAAAAACATTCCCTACTTCATGTATTATATCAATATCTTTCATTCACAAAGAAAAAAAACTATTGTAACCCACCTTAAGGCTTAGACAACCTACCCTCTATCCATACAAGCCCATATTTTTTGCAAAAGATTGTGCGCATGAAATTTGGTAACAATCCTCCAAAAATATCTTGATTTCCTTAGCACCTATGTCTGTGTCACCACGTGAAAAACCTTGATAAGCCATTTCAAATAAGAGATAGTGGTTTTCAACTGTCCACATTTAACACATACACATTAATAAGAAGGCCAAAGGAGAAGTGGAATATAGTCAGTTATAAGAAATACACATAAAGTGGCAGCCATCTATACCTTAATTTGATAAGAAATCTCCTTCCATTACTCCTCTATTGGATCTACACCTATGGGATTGTGAGAACATGCATGAATCAATAAAAAGGAAACATTGGGAGCATTATATACACAAAAAACAAATGACAAGAAAGGAAGAAAAGTTATTCGATGGGTAAGATGTCCAAAACCTAGTGAACTAGATGAAAATTCAAATTTAAGATGAAAATAATCCACATACTACTTACAATACAATATTTTCCCTTCAAAACACATTCCCTACTTCATGTACTATATCAATTTCTTTCATTCACAAAGAAAAAAATTTATTGTAACCCACATTAGAGAACCTACAAGCCCATATTTTTTGCAAAAGATTGTGCACATGCAATCTGGTAACCATCCTCTAAGAATATCCTGATTGTCTTAGCATCTTTGTCCATGTCACCACATGAAAAACCTTGATAAGCCATGTCAAATAAGGGATAGTGATTTTTCACCTGTCCACATGTAACATAGATACATTGATAAGAAAGCCAAAGGAGAAGTGGAATATGGCCAATTCTAATAAAAAAACAAAAGGTGGCACCCATCTATACCTTAAATTGATAAGAATTTTCCTTCCATTTATCCTTTGTTGGATTTACAACCTTGGGATTGTGAGCACAAGGAACCATTGGGAGAATTCTGTACACAAAGAACAAATGACAAGAAGGGAAAAACCTAGTGAACTAGAAATTGGCATGCCTCTCTTCACCCAAAATTATGTCATTTGTGATGAATGGAAAAGATAAAACAGATGGAGGAAAAAAAAAATACTATCCTAGTTTGAATAATGTGGAGGCTTATACAGTGAATAATGTGAAGGCCTAGTTTGAGGGAATATATCTCAAATATGCCTATTCCATAAGTTAATATTGGAAGCCTTAAAGTCCTTGTCTCTAGTGACTTTGTTAAGCCCTATTTAGAGGGTCGAGGTTGGTACTGGATCTACTTTAGAAGTTAACAAAGGCCAGAAGATGTCTTAGAGAGTATGAAATCTCTAAGAGGGCTTGAAATATTTCAAGAAATAGGTTCCAGACCTGTTGACTTGAGAAGAAGGGAATTCTGAAGCTAATAGGTTGAAACATTTTAACAGCATCTAAATTCATATTCAAAACAAGCTACATGTATTCACCTTGAGAACCTCGCTTGAAGCATTCTACACTTGAAGCATTATTGGGAACCTCATTCCTTCATCATATAGAGAAGAAGATATCAGGATTAATTTTTTGGGTTGTAATTCCTCTCATTTGTGAAGAATCTAGGGTATCCACCAAAGAATTAGCATTGAATTTCAGTCAAGATCTAGAGCCAAAATCTGGAATCAAAAAAGTTAAGTTGCAAGCCAAGATTTTTAAGAAATAAGTCTGAATTATTTGCACTGTTGCATAACAACCACAGATCCAAGCGTAAATATAATTATCTTTAAGTTTCCATTCAAGAGTTGAGATTGTGCAAAATATTGATAAATGGAAACACCAAAAAGAAGCATCAATACATATTCATTAAGGTCCTCTTCTGAGCATACGGTTGATCCCTGTCAAGAATTCTAAACTTGTCAAAAGTATGAAGCATAGATCTTTCTATCTCTGTGATAGCATACATATCTTTGTCAAAGATGTGTCCTTGTGACACTGGTACTGTACTCTTCTTACAAAGTTTAAATCCTGTGGGGACCGAGTACATGTGGCAGTCACCAATCTCATATATATCTGATCACTGTCATGAAGTTTGAAAGATCCAAGGAAAACAGAACTGAATCAATCTAGTCATCAATCAAATGTTGAAGCTAGAAAGAAATAGTGACATGCTTATAGTTATCAGTTTTGCATAAGGACTTGTGAAGCTATAAGGACATCAATCCAAGGTCAGTGGCAATCATATACTTGAAAGAATCAGCAGAAAGTACAGTGAAGGATAGCTCACACCCGAAAAAACATCGATGAAGATGGCATCTATAAATTCAAGTCATCTCTACAAAGATAAGTAACCATAAGGTATGTATGGTATATATTGAGATATTTTTGGGTTGAAGATAAGATTATAAGTTTTTGCTAGTATTCTAGGGAAAAATATGAACCCTAGCATGAAATGAAGAGGGGATAGAATCTGATCTAGGGTTTAATCTTTAGAAGCCCTAGGATGACATCTTGATTGCATGTAATCCCTAAAATTCTTGGCATCATGTTTTGGTATCGTATACTTTGCTTGGGGTGCTTGTCAATAAATATTGCAGGTACAAGAAGTAAAGATGGATGGTTGAACCTTTGTTCTAAGAAACATGAGGGAAGAAGGAATTTGTATAACTATGGATGTATGGATCTCAGCTAGATGGAGAGTAGGGTGAAGAAGGCCTCCTCTAAGGCATTCAAGAAGAAAAGCATTGTGATGGGATGCATCATTTAAGGAATGGCATCATAAATGCATATGATAGTAACAATATCTCTTGACATCATCATAAGAATATTGAAATATAGCTGGAGTAAAAGTCTATGGTAGTCATCAATAGAAGGAAGCAGCTCTTGGTAACCTCATTAGAAGCATAAGTAGTACTTATGAGTAGAAGGAATTCATTTGGTATAGAGATCATCATACATCATTGGAAAGGAGAATTTGTATGATGAGGATAATCAAGATCCTCCATTGGAATCTTCATTAGAAGGTTCATCTCTTGGAAGAAGCAAGTGTCTTGCTAAGAATACCACCTTGGATATTATTCACTATTTGAAAGAATGATGGTATGGTGACAAAAGAATGCAACATGTTAAAGATGATTGAAGCACCCTCAATCAAGGACAAGAAGCTGCTAAAGTAAGTCTAGATGACCAAAGAAGAAAAGAGGTATTTATGCATATGTTCAATGAGTCAAGTCGTGTCATTATATAGTTGTAGATAGTAAGGATGCATGCTCTACCTCATGAGCATGATCAAGGGAAAAGGATCTCTTTCATTGAAAGGATGCATGAAGGCATGGGTCTCATATGAACTAGATGAAATTAACATAATATGTCCTCATATGGAATATGAGATGGTTGAAAAAAACGAACTATGATTGGGAGTTCTTGGAAAGTAATATGTGAATAAAGAGAAAAGAAGATATCGTGAAAGATGTGACTATGGAGAAGGCAATCAACATCCAATGACTAGAAGGATTGACTATCATATCTTCATGGGAAAGATATGAAGACCTTGTAAAAGTCTGAAAAGGAATAATACTCTTGAATAATGAATATCTTGGACACGTGTCAATATGAATGCAAGTTGTTGATGTTGCAACAAGAAAATGTCATGACAAAGGGCCATCACAAAAGATAATTTGGTATTTGATCTTCATTTGTAATTTTTGAATAATATCTAGATGGGCTAATACAGGGATACCTAAAGAGAAGTGTGGATGTTATCTACAACTAATACTCATGTAGAAGGATGGAAGATCCTGAAGGATACATGATGTGAAAAAAGGTAGTTGTATAAGAAAAACCCAGATATGATCCAATATCTTCTGAATCCATATTTTCACCTCATGTTTGAGGCTACTCAATTTATGAGTAACAAGGTCCATTTTATGTGAGGTCCATTTTAGGCTTCGTCCATTATTTGTTGACCAATTCCACAAAGTATTTTTCTTCCAACCATGTGTGATTAAATTTAAAAGGCAGAGCAATGTGGTCATTTTCTTCGGATCATTCAAGAAAAATTGCAGCATGGTCAGATGTGCCAAGGTATGAGTTCCATGTTTTAAGATTCTGGATCCTTTCGTAAATGAAAGTGTGGAAAAAAAAGTGATCCAGCCTTTCCGCTATCCCTTCAGTGTGTTCTGCCATTCCTCCAAGTGAGGCATAGAGGCCACAGTTTGATGTCTCTGAGCATTTTTTGTGAAAACAATGATGTGAAAATTCCAGTAAGCGGATCAGAATTGTTGTGCTCTCCCTAGACCTCCTGTGGGCTCAGTGTAAGGTTCAAGTCGTCGAAAATGATTATCCCATGGAAATATAAAATCCCACAGTCATCCAGCCTTTCCCAAAAGTGCTTCTGATTTGAGTATGGGGAATAGTTATTAAGAATACATACCCAATGTGTTGATCCCTTGTAGAAACTAGAAAGCACTATCCCTACAAAAACTCTGTAGTCTTTAAGGGAGAAAATGATTGGGTTCCAGATAGTTGTAAGTCCACCAAAGTTTCTAATTGTGTTAATGGCACACATGGCCCAATTTGAGCATAAATTAGAGAGAAATTTGATGGCCTTTTCCCTATCAACCATTGTTTCTTGGAGGAGAATCATTGTGAGTCTTTTACTTAGAATTAAATTTTGAATTGTTTGCCGAGAGGGTACTGACCCCAACCCTCTAATACTATAGGACAAGATTATCATTTGGGTTGGTCAACCTCAAGGATTTTTTCTCTAAGGCCCTGGATGTTAGGCATGTGAGTGGCTCCTTCCTTGTCTGCAAGACGACATGTATCAAACGTTGGGTAGAGGGTTGCTTCCAAAGTTTCAACGAACCTATTATTGAGATCGAAAGCTTGGTTGAAACATGAAGATATCTTCTTATATTTAAGAGGTTTTCTTTATTGGATGGGCTAGGCTTCAATTTCTCAGAACTGGAAACCCCTTCACCGTTATGGAAAAATGATATTTTTATAGTTAATGGTTTCAGACCCATTGAGTCATCATTAAGTATGTTCTCTAGCTCTGAGTCTGTGGGAGGAGGAAAAAAATGATTCTTCGTATCTAGGTTTGTGCTATGAATGAGGAGAGGCATGGACAATCTCTCACATTAACGCCAGCGGCCCCAAGTTTACGATTACTCCCAACAACTAGATAGGAGGGGGTCAAACATGAAGGATTAATTGGAGCATCATTCCCATCCCAGACCCTAAAATTGTGAGGATATGATTCTAGCTCATTATTATTTTGGGCTAGATTCAGGGTCGAATTTAGAGCAGTGTTTTCAACTTCAGACAGAGACCCATATTCAAAGGGCGCGTCCTCTAGAGCAAGTATGTCTTGGTTAGATTGTGTTTGAGAATTAACCCGATGTCCATGTGCAAAAGATGGGTTCCTATTCATCCATATGGAATAATTTTTCCTACCAGGTAAAACCCCGCCAAGCCTCCTTGTGCACCTTGAAATCAAATGTCCAACTTCATGGCAGCCAATGCACCTAAAAGGGACGCTCCAATAGTCCACAAGTTGTTTGATTGAGAAGGTTTCCCAGAAAATATCCAAAGTTGCAGGGAGCCCTTTGGAAAAATCCGCTTCAATCAAGAACCAAGCCACTCTTTTGTCCAATAATCCTATGCAGGCTTCATCCACATAATACAACCTACCAATCTTTTTGCTATCTCAGAGATTTCCCTTTTGGACCAAAACTCACGTGGGAGCCCTAGTAATTTGACCCAAATATATTTTCTCTTTGGATTCTCTTTGATGGGATCAAATCCAATCTACCATTTGTGTAATATTAAGACCCCTCTACCTCTCACCCATGGAATTTTCCTTATCTTCTTTGCATCCTCTAAGGCATAAAATGGACACCAAACCACCCATTTAATAATATGTTAACCTTCAGACAATATCCAAATATAGAAGTCTAGTTTTTGTAAATCCATTCCTTCATTTGTGCTCTCACCATTTTAGGTAGTCCCAGCGACACACCAGAGCTCTTTCCTTGAACCTAACAACGTTGTCCCAGTAAACATCAACAGCTATAATAATTTTTTCAAATTCCTCTAGAGCTTTGACAAGTTTCGCCTTCCTCCTTCTTTAGTGTGAATCGCCTCCATGGCAAGCTTGAACAACATGAATGCCTTATTATTCTTTATTATTATGTTCATAGGCTCCAATGTTCTTTTTCACAGTCGGGTTGGAAATTAGGTTTGTCCTGTTAGCCGTGAATTCATTTTCAGTAGCTATTGTAATACCTGGGAATTCCATTCATAAAGTTATAAGGTTATACCTGGGAATTCAATTTAGGAAGTTGTCAGGGTATTTTGGGATTCTGTTGGAATTTAAAAGAACCCAACAACCTTACCTCATAATTAGTTCTTGTTTTAACACATTTAGGGTTCAAGTTAGAGATAAGAGAGATATAGACAATTAAAGTGTACTTCGTAATTTCTAGATGATGCATTCAAAGCCTAGATATTTTATTCCAATATGGTTCCATGAGTAGCATTTATGTGTGATGGATTCAACACCTTGACCTTCAGAACAATGACCCACTCAGGATATGCATCTGGGAGTAATACTTTTCCCTTGCATGGTTTGAGTTATGTCTTGTATGGTTTCATTTATTTCCGTAGTTGTAGCTAGTGTGTGTATTTCCATTTTTTGTAGTAGCACTCATTCAATTAATATTTTGTGACATTGTTTCTGGAATGATTCACTTTATTTGAATTTCTGCATTCAGAGTGCAACTCCCAGATGTTCTAAAATTTCAATTCATCAATTGATAGTTAGTTGAGTTATTTTTTGTTCAAGTTAAATAATATTTGCATAAAACAATGTCATGCATTTATAGAATAAGATTATTGTTCTCCCAAAGGCACAAGCCTTGTAGCTGCATATACAATGGATGACATCTCAAAGCTTACATGCCACAATTGAATAAGAATGCCCTGATGATCTACATTAATGTTTTCACTTCTTCACGCAAGATCCATACGCATTTTCATGGATTGAAACTAACAATAGGGTAAAGCACAGTGTTGGTAACATCACCCAAACTCATTCCTCACATTTTACAAAAAACACCAAATCATAAAATGGAACTAACTTCAAAGGATTCTTAATTTAGACAACATTCACACTTCTAAGTTGCATTAAACAAATGAACAGTTGTATACATGTCCAAAATCAACATTTTCAACTTTCTTTTGTGAATTATGATAAATCGTAAAGCTACAATATCTGTGCTATTTAACGATCATCAATGCTAAAAATCACCTACCCTAATCACCCAAGACTGGTCTTGCACCAAAAACTTTGGCTTCTCTGCCATCTTTTGTAAAGCCATGGTCTATTGTTATAGTCCCAGCAATCAACACACAACCATGAAGTTTCCCTATCGTTCCACTTGCTAGGTCTACTATAGCATCATTGTGAACAAAAATCTTCACATTGCCTAAAAAATTATTTATGAAATGATGAAAAAAGTTAGACTAATGTCCGAGCTCTAAAGTTAACCAAAATGAGAATACACCAAACCTTCCAGGACTGTGAGGCATACTGCAATGAAAATAAAAGGAAGAAGTAAATGGTGTTGTAGTTCCATTCCTAGATTATGGTTTCTAGGCTAATAATGCATTCCTTGATTGCAGTATTCTGCATACAATAGTGTATCCTTCCCTTGAAACCTTCTAAGCAATAAGGATGAAGGGGAGGAGGTAGGAAGAAGAGCAGAAGTAGAAGTAGGGATAGTCCTATATTTATTTCTCATTGAATGATGGCCCATGGAACGATGACCCACTGCTCCATTGGCATTCTAAGGTAATGGCCTCTTCGAGTGCTAATTACCGCCTACAACATGCCCTCGCTCCCTTACAACATTCACAATTTGAGATTGAGGATATTGAGTGACTTGAGGTTATGTGCACGCCATAACTGGACCCATTCTAGTCTTCAACACCTCCATTTTTCCATACAACTCCACTTCAAAAACCTACTCTGCCAAAATGAAAAAACATGCTCATGGTTACAAACTTATTTCAAAAAGACAATCATATAGTAACCCAGTTGAAAGCCAATACCAACCACATATTGAATCCATAATAAAGCTAAAGTTATTCTATGCAGCTGAAAGCCAATCCTTGATATAATAACAGTTGGGTATTTAAACACATGGACAATTTCATTCCAAAAATCTTCGAAATCAACCTCAACATTACATAAAATCCTTGGATAACCTCCCATAGAATTTATCAGAACAACATGAAGTGACCCTAAATGCAGATTTCCACTACATTAAAAATAATGACACTAGAATCGAAATGTAATAAATGAATTAAGCATTTGGGATGATATTTACATTAGGGTCAGGTAGGACAGAGTCTAGATGCCTACTTGTTCTCCAATGAAATAGCGACAACCAATGCTCTGGGATCAAACCTATTGCCAAGATGTGGATATGGATGTCTCCTCTGGCCAGGTTGAGGACTCGTCTGTGTAGGTTTTTGAGATTGGCTCTTTCTAGTAAAGGAAACAACACCGGAAACAAAAGATGAAATGGATTTAGACATGAACCTGGAAGTTATTTCTGTAACACACTTCTTGGCAGCACCATTTTTCTCATCGGGCAATCCTGGGGGAAGTATTGCAAGATTTTCATCTGATTTCTTCTGCTGGGGCACTTCATTGGACTCCATATTGAATATAAGAGGGTATCTTCAACATAAAATTCCCTACACAAGCCCTCAAATCATGCTCTAATTTGAGTATCTAAATCACCATAACTAGACTTTTGTCAATACCCAAATCCTTCCATCAACAAAACTCACCCAAAAAAAAAATCTTCTTACCCTCCTAAACAAGAAGCAAAACAACAACATATGAATTCTTAGCATACCTTGTGAATCATTTCTCTGAATTCCACACTTCTTAGTAGGATATAAGAAAGAAAGAAAGTCTATCGATTCTATATTTGGCCACGCAGAAATCCCTTCCATCCCATCTTTTCAATAACAAATATACCCCTAATGCATCCAATTTTATAACTAGGATTTGCACCAAAAGAGTGCAAAGACATGCCGATAGAAGTGTAGATGAATGTAGCGTGATGCAGTGGTAGCGCTGCAAGAAATTCAACGATTCTTGATGCCTGAGGATAACCAGAGCGTGATGATAGATCAAAACAAAAGCATGGATTTTTTCTAATTTAAAACTTGAATGCAACAAAATCACGTGGAAACTTAAAGATCTTGAAAGTCTTATAATGGCAAAGTCAAGGTATAAAAACATTTTATTAATCAACCATCTCAAAAGGAGAGTAGTTCTAAAGCCTTGAGTTCAATAAGTACATTTATACATACATGATGAACACAAAACTTGGTATGAAGATGAACACATCTCCCTAGGATTTAACGACAAAAACCATTTGGGAAGGTGGACCAAAACTATAAATTAGGTAGCTAGTATGAAGTCTAAATATCCCCAATACCAACCAACTCGTCAATAGTGTAATACAATAAGTCGAATGTGTGTCATATAATAACAAACAAGAGTTATATTCCAACACAATAATGACCATATGAACCTTATCTTGCTCCTCTTTAACAAGAGGAATGTTTGCTGGGTGCACGGTTATTACAGGAGTGCTTACTTTATCTTTTTCTTCAAGTTTTATTTCTTTGTATTTATCATTGTCATTATTTCCCTTATCTTCAATCACCATCCTACAAGTTGTAACCTTTCTTCCCCGAGATCTAGGCTGGAAATTATCAGATGAAAGCAAAGTAGTTGTCACACCAACGACTCTATGGTTTCAGCCTGTTCTAGAATTTTGTGTATCAGTGTTTGCTATAGCATAACCATCTACAATAGCATCATGGTGTTCCATCAATGCAAAAAAATATGACTACAATTTCATAAGCCTACTATGATATGCAGCAATTTCAAACTCTGTTCAAGCCAATGCACACCAAGTAGAGCAATTCGAAATCTTATAATAAGTGGAATATGTATATGTATGATTTAAAAATATTGTGCCCTAAAGTAATGAAGAAGAAGATGGGGAAACTGGAGGGATCGATTTCAGCAAAATCCAAGCTCTCCAACAACTTGCTGAAATTTCTATTCCAAATGTGACAAAGTGCAGAAACATAGAGCAGGGCTAGACATGGTTGTTATTCCCATCACCTGCTCCAAACATGTAAGAGGAAAAGCACCATGTCTAGCAATCCAAGCTACTACTAATGTTGAGGCAACTCTTATCAAGCCATCACATATAACCCCACTCCATGAGCAAGGGTAGATGTGCCCATATTCTAAAACATAACCTGAAATTGAAATCTATTTGTCATAGTGTATCGAAGATTGGCTATGCCCTTAGTTTTCCCTCAATGTCTAGATTCATGATTCATGCACCCTACTGTAGTTGAGATTCAAATAATATAAGATGTCTTATGATACCCGACTCTAAAATATATCAACCTTTAAATTCATGAGGTTAATTCACAAATACTACTAGTCAAGCAAGTGGTTAAACTCGCATCATGGATCATCAATTAACATAACTCAGAATTCTATCAGCGTTGAAATTAATTAGGTTCACTTATAAAGATTGCTAGTCAATGTCATGTTTAAACTCGCAACATAAATCATCAATTAACAAAAAGAAAAAGAGAAAACTCCAGTTCTATGCAAAACATTATGAAACTTTTATGATAATCATGATCTTGAATCAAAGGTCAGTTAAAATAACGTGTGAAATGCAAACAGAAGGATATAATGCGCCGAGTTTCAATAGCATTTCGAACTCAAACATTTGAAGTTGAGCTTTTTTCTGGTGTAAACTCACAAGAAATAGCATCCAAAGAAGCCTAAAACATGATATTCACATACCTGTGCCTGAAGGTCCTTGAATCAAAGCTACTCGATTTTTTAATAGAGCAAGTTTAATTGTTTTAATTTGACTGTCATCAAGGTTGGTTTTATATCCAGATTCTAATAAATTTCCAAAATCATTGACCTAACCTCTCATGGGGTTTCCCTTATTATAATCTTGCACCAAAATATCACTGGAAATGCTTTCTTTATTATAGGCTTGGACCGAACTACCAGTGAAAATGCTGGACATAAAACTCAAACTGTTCATTTTGATATTGCTTATGTTTTCATTTGTAGGGCTTTCCTTCTCTTCGTTAAATAAGCATCTCCAGTTCAGAGTGGTCGTCGGAGTGAGATAAGCTGGAGGCTTATTTGGCCATTCTGCATAGACAAGCTCTTCTGTGGAAGGAAATTATTCCAAATCTTTCTCCTGCAATGCTTTTAATACATGTTGATAGGCCTTGTAAAATGTAGAGCTTTCAGATGTGACAATATTAAAGCTTGCACACAAGAGCCAGCCAATTGCTTGGATCTCCACTTCTCCAGGTCCACCTCTTCCATCCACAATCCCTGCAAACATGATCATTCCATTCACATTAAGCCACAATGCCCCAAATTGGGGACTCGAAGTTCCCTTCATTGTCGGAGAGACAAAGAAGGCTTCCAAAGAGTGAATGCTTATAATTCTTCAGCTTCTTTACGTGTATAGCCACAGTTATGCCAGAGTAGCTTCCACTGGAATGTATTCCCAAAACATAACCATTTTTCCAAATCATCACGTGCCTCGGCGCATCCTGTGACAAATTCTTCCTTAGAGCAGAGATGCCTTTCTTCAAACCCCAAAAGCAATCCTCTTGAAGCAATCGAAAATAAGTATCCATATACGCATCAACAGAGCCATGGCTTCCTTTCTTCTTAACAGAAGGTAGTCATTCAAACAATTTCTCAAACCTTCGTCATCTATTTGGAAACCTGTAATTTCAGGTAACAACGGCATTTTATTCCATGTAAGATTAGCGTTTGTTGAGGAAATTGCAGTTCCCGCTCGATCGATGAGAAAACCTAGAAAGAGCTGACAGTGGCAACCAATATTTTCTCCACTCTTTATTTGAAACACCATGTTGTTCAACAATGGAAAAACATCTGAACTGTTTAAGGACAGTATTCTGCCAGGTGTATCAAGAACTTCTTGAGTAGATTTTCTGCTGAAGCTGAGATGAATATACCTACAATATACTCTTTGAGGGAAAAATGAAGGAGAGTAGTACCTCTGAAATAGAACTCATCTTCAAGTTTCAATTTTCTCCATTCATCGCACAATCTAAGACAACCCGACCTTACCAGCCCGGCCTGCTCTGAAACAGTATATAAACAGGGTGTTGTTGGAAAAAATACTGAGAGGGGGGGGGGAGTGAATCAGTATTTACTGCATATTCAAAACTTTTACTTTTTCTTGCTTCTAAAACCCATACGCGACTTTCCTGATACAGACTCGTGTATATATGCGGATACCCTCTAAGAAACTAGCGTATACCCAGAGATCTAAATATGTCATTAATTCTTCACTTATATCATTCCATCATGCATTCATCCGATGTTTAATAAACAGTAACATGTGCAGTAAGAACAGAATAAACCATCACACAAAGCATCACACATGAACACCAGGATTTTTAGGTGGAAACCCAAGTCGGGAGAAAACCACCGCTGCAGTTGCTCAGCCTTCAATATATTATTATAGAGAAAACATCTTACAACATATGTGCTGGCGCAGACTTGACCAGCACGCAGGCACCCACCTGCGCTCGTTTACCAGCCTCTCCTGGAAGGGAGCTCCAACCCCATGACTCGTTTACCAGCCTCTCCTGGAAGGGAGCTACGACCCCCTGATCTCGTTTACCAGCCTCTCCTGGAAGGGAGCTACAACCCCCTGACTGAAGGCTACAACCCTTAGCACCTCTATGGACCACGTTTCATCAATTTTCACACTGGATCCAAAGCATCCTTTAGGACACCACTTGGAGGCCACATTTCATCATATTTTCAGACTGGACCCTTTCCATACTTTTAAGCACAGTCAACCATGAAACAGATACATATAACTATCTGACAAATATCAGTAAACCAGCAGAACATATCTGACAATTCTTACCACAGACTTCAGCAAACCCTATTTTTCATACGCGCTTTCCTTTCACTGATGTCGCGTATATACGCGCTTTCGTTCACATAAACCAGCGTATACTTCTGTATAAATTACAGAGCCAATTTTACTGCGCATATGCGCTTTCTCTTCAGCGAATCCGCGTATATACGCGCTTCCTCTTCGGCGAACTAGCGTATGGTTCTTCAGATATTTAGGTCATTCCAATTCTTCAAAACAGATACATCAAACAGATTTTACCCTTTACTTCAGACAGATGTTCGCCTCATCTTAGATCTAATCATTCCATAAACAAATCTAGCAAATACAAGTACATTCCAGATCTAGATACCCTTCTTCATCATTGGTGCATCATGCATTCAGATCTATCATTCAATTTGTAACCCTTTCCATTCAGATATACTTCAGAGTGAAGTATTCATTCAAGCTCAGACATCTTGCCCCCACACTCATGATTTGCACAATGAATTTCTTCTCCTTATATAGGTTTACCCTTTTTCAATACCATGAGCCAAAACCACATTACATTCGATGGTATTCCTGGATGGGGTCAATTAGGCGAATCATTACCCAATACAATGGGTCAATACCATGGTGGTTACCCCTGGTTTTGCACTTTTTGAGCGCTTTTTCCCATACGCGACTTGGCACGTTCTTTTTCGCGTGCATACGCGACTTCCCCTAGACAAATACACGTATGCTTAGAGACATACTCTTCTCACCGTAGATTTAGCACATGCTAAATTCCTTTCTTCATTGCCTTCTGTACTCACTGTAGATACATCAGATTTAGTTCATCAAGACAAATTCTATCAAGCACAACTTCATCAAGTAAGTTTCCATCATCTTTATCATATTGCTAACAAACATCATTTCATATCAGATTTACATCTTTTACCAAGTCCATCAGGTCAAGAATAGCTTCATCAAGTGGATTGCCATCAAGGACAACACCTGCCAACAATCTCATGTCTTCATCTTCATTCAGTGGGTTGCCATCAAGGACAACACCCTGCATCATATTGCCAACAATCTCCCCCTTTAGACTTGATGGCAACCACGATGGTGTTTGATCATCACAACAGATAGGTACATTAAGAATACAATGACACCATGTCACTCTCCCCATTTTGGACATCATTCTTTCTCTTCATTCAAACACCATGTCACTCTCCCCCTTTGACATCAAGGGCAAAGGGCGGATCAAAACCAACACACTCTACCCCTGTTCTGCAGATCTGATATACTGAAGTGACCAATCTTCCCCTGAGTTCATGCT
Source organism: Pinus albicaulis (assembly GCA_034641835.2). NCBI lineage: Eukaryota > Viridiplantae > Streptophyta > Pinopsida > Pinales > Pinaceae > Pinus > Pinus albicaulis. The sequence goes on along the minus strand of CM076570.1, from coordinate 1,294,124,188 downwards.
GAATCTTCAAAACATATTTTCAATTAAGTACATGACTCTATGACTTTCCTATCACCAATGACTCATACTTACATCAAAGATCCATCCAAGATAATTTACATATGAGACTCAAGTACCCAACCAAGTGGGTTTACACATTTCAAATTAGCTACCCAACCAAGTGGGTTCACAAAAATTTGACTCAGCTACCCAACCAAGTGGGTTTACAAATTTGACAAGTCCTTCACATGACTGAATATTACAATTTTATATCATGGGTCTCATCAAGACCTTTTCACCAAACTACAAATATGACTTTAAGACCAACACCAGAAAGTTCTCAAGAAAGAGAACATATTTCAAAACCATCATAATGCCAATAATGCATTATACTCAGCAAAGCTAATGCTCCCCCTGAAACTTGTGCATCCAAGCATCCTTTTTATATGACTAAGGCTCCCCCTTAGTTTGTGCATCTTGAACACTTTCACCAACAAATCATCAAGGCATCTTTATCAAAACATTTGAAATAGAATTATGAGAACTGGAACACCACCAAAGATACCAAACAGTATCAGAGATACCAAACAGCACTGCAGCTGTGCTGAAGAGAGCTTACTCCAAACAGAAAAATGTTAGCAATCAGACATACGCAGTTTTCTGTGCATGAACTCGCGTATATACGCGACTGTGTTTCAGGAAATCCGCGTATCCAATGCCATCTTCTAAATTTATGCAGATTTGTGCTTTTGACTGGCAGAGAACACTCCCAGCTTCTGTCTTAGATACTCGAATGCTTCCCTGGGCAGAGGTTTGGTAAAGATATCAGCAACTTGTTCTTTGGAGGGAACATACTCCAACTTCACCTTTTGCTCAAGCACTTGTTCACGTAAGAAGTGATACTTGATGGGAATGTGCTTGGTCTTCGAATACATAACAGGATTCTTTGAAATACTGATGGCACTTGTATTGTCACACTTAATGGGGACAGGAGGTGTACATTTGATTTGAAAATCTTGTAAGGTTTGCATCATCCAAAGAAGTTGAGTGCAACAAGATGCGGCAGACACATATTCTGCTTCTGTTGTAGATAAGGCAATAGAATTTTGCTTCTTGCGAACCAATTCTTGAGGTCCCATATAGAATGCACCACCACTAGTGCTTTTCCGATCATCAACACTTCCGGCCCAATGCATCGGTGTAAGCATGAAGAGTAAGATCAACATTCTTTGGATACCATAGACCAAAGTCTTGAGTTCCTTGTAGATATTTGAAAATTCTTTTAACAGCCTAAAGGTGAGACTCTTTTGAATTAGCTTGGAATCGTCCAAGAATCCCAACTGCATGCATAATGTCTGGTCTAGTCCTAGTGAGAAAAAGTAGACTTCCTATCATTGATACGTATTACCGGGTTACGATTCTTGGCAGGAGAATCATCGTAGCTTGTGCATCTGTTATCATTGGTGTACTTACGGGGTTTACGATCTTCCATGCCAAATTTCTTGAGAATTTGCTTAAGATATTTTTCTTGTGAAGTAGGAATATACCATCGCAGTTTGATGCACTTGTAAGCCAGAAAGAATGTTAGTTCCCCAAGTAAAGACATTTCAAAATCTTGCTGCATATCAGAAGCAAATTTCTGACTCATAGACTCTTCATTACTTCCAAAAATGATATCATCAACATATACAACCACAATCAGTAGTTTATCATTTTCAGTTTTTATGTATAAGTTGCTATCAGCAGACCCCTTAGAAAATCCTTGTTGATGAAGATATTTGTCAAGACGATAGTACCATGCCCTTGGAGCTTGTTTGAGACCATATAGATCCTTTTTAAGTTTACAAACAAGTTTTTCATCATTTCCCAAAATGAATCCTTACGGTTGTTCTATATATACTTCTTCTTCTAGATCACCATTAAAATGCAGTTAACATCCAAAGAATAAACTTTGATTTGTTGATAACTTGAAAAAGCAAGAAACATTCTTATGGCTTCAAGTCTAGCTACAGGAGCAAAAGTTTCTTCAAATTCTATACCTTCTTGTTGAGTATACCCTTTGCAAACCAGTCTAGCTTTGTTTCTTACAACATCTCCATTCTCATTTAACTTGTTCTTGAAAATCCATTTAGTTCCAATGACATTTTTACGATGTGGTCTTGGTACCAATTCCCAAGTGTCATTATTTTCAATTTGATCAACCTCTTCATTCATGGCTTGATTCCAACATTCATCTTTGCTAGCTTGATTGACATTGTGTGGTTCAATTGTGGATAGAAGTGCTATATGACTAGAAGATCGTACAAGAGTTCTCCTTGTTCATACACCTGATTCCTTGTCTCCCAAAATTTGAGATTCAGGATGATTCTTTTGAACATATCAGGATGGAGATTTTTCAGATAGATCATCTTCAAGTTCTTCATTGGATCCACTGTCTATATCATTTCTATTTGATGTAGAAGGACATAAGTCACCATCATCTTCTTTTGTTGTTTGTTTTTCTTCTTTAGGAGCTGCAGGAGACTCATCAATAACAACATCAATACATTCAACAATCTTTGGAAGCCTTTTATTGTAACATTTGTATGCTTTGCTTGTAGATGAGTAACCAAGAAATATCCCTTCATCTGATCTAGGTTCAAACTTGCCAAGCTTTTCATCATTATTTTTTATAAAGCATTTACTTCCAAAAACTCTAAAATGTTTCACAGAGGGAGAATTACCATACCAGAGTTCATATGGAGTTTTGTCACTATTTACCCGAACATGAGCCTTGTTGAGAATGTTAGCTGCTGTATGTGCTGCTTCACCCCAGAACATGTCAGGAGTTCCAGAATCATCGAGCATAGCTCTAGCCATTTGTTGAATTGTTCTATTCATTCTTTCTGCTACGCCATTTTGTTGTGGAGTGCCTACTATAGAGAATTGTCTTTTTATGCCATGTTGTTCACAAAATTAAAAGAATTCATTTGATGTATATTCTCCTCCTCGATCAGATCTAAGACACTTGATTTTTAGACCTAATTCATTTTCAACTAATGCTTTGAAGATCTGAAATTTTTCAAATGCTTCATCTTTGTGTTTAATGAGCCCGATCCAACACATTCTAGAGTAATCATCAATGAATAAGATATAGTATTCTTCCCCACGTGGTGACCTTTTCCTCATAGGTCCACATATGTCAGTATGAATGAGTTCAAGAGGCTCACTTGATGATCCTTCTTTGGCATTAAATCGTACTCTGGTCTGCTTACCGAATTGACAAGATTTGCATATGATACTTTCTGGTAGATTAATATTGGGAAGACCACAAATAGCTTGAAGTCTGCTTGCTTTGTTGATTTGAGAGAAGCTCAGATGCCCCAGCCTTTTATGCCATAGCCAATTTTCTGAAGACTTGCTCAAGTAACATTGATCTATGTCGTTCAGTACATACAGGTTGCTTGGATTTCTTTTTCCTTTTATAATTATTTAACCTGTATCAAGATCACGAACCACACATTCTTTTGAACTAAAGACCACTTTTGTTCCTTGATCACACATTTGACTTACACTGAACAAGTTATGCCTTAATCCATCCACATACATGACATCATTAGCCTTCACCTTTTCTTTTATAAATACTGACCCTTTTCCTTTAATTACAGCAGGAGTATCATTTCCAAAAGTAACTTTATTTTCCTTTTCTAGAGCATTATATGTAAGGAGTTTTCTTTTGTCACCTGTCATGTGTCTTGAGCACCCACTATCAATATACCATTGATTTTATTCACCTTCTGCAAATAACGCTATCCCACAATTTTCAACCTGTTTTTCTTTCTTTTTCCACACTTTAGAGCTTGAGGGAACATGTTCTTTTGGTCGGACCTTGCTCCTGCATTCAGATTCTTCATGACCAAAGTTATTGCAATAAGTACATTCAACTTCGTTTTGAAGAGGAGAAAAGTTGTTATAGGTGTTCTTCTTTGGTTCAATATTCATCCTTTTCTTTCTTTCTTCTCTTGTCATGATGGTTTTATATGCAACACATTGAACAACTTTATGACCAAAATTGTGACATGAGAAACATTGTCCATTGAAGTAGAAATTTATGCGATCATGAAATCTTCTATTTGAATTTACCTGTTGGTTGTAGCTTCTTTGAAAGATATCCCTGTTAGTGTTCCTTTATTTGAGATGATCATGCTTTATCTGTAAAGATCCTTTGTTCCCTTGCTGAGTTGCTGAATGTAGAGAACTAGTTGTGGCTGCTTTCAGATAATTTGGTGCTGTAGTCTGGGAAGATTCCCCAGTATATCCAAGACCTGTTTTTATAAGAGGAGACCGTTGTATCTTGATAATCTCATCTAAGGTTTCTAAACCTTAAGCAAATCTAAGATTGAGAGTCTTCATTTTCTCCTTATCTTTCCTTAGACTTACTACTTCACACTCCAATTCCTCAATGCGTTTTTCCTTTGCTTCAAGCTGATTTTCAAGAGTCTCTATAATTATGTTCTTTTCTTCTAGGCTTACTTTGAGTTGATTGTTTTCTTCAAGAAAATCATTGTCCTCTAGAGCATCCACAAAAGTATCCTTTTCTTCTCTTTGTTCAAATGCCATGAGAAGTCTAAAATCTTCTTCACATTCTTCCTCACTATCAGATGACCCATCACTGTCTTCATTAGTATAATAACTTTTTCTTGTACTAGATCGATTCTTATTCCTTCTTGCTACTTCTTTTCCTTTAGCCGAAGTTTCTTTATAAGGACACTTTGCAGCATAATGACCAACTCTTCCACAATTAAAACATTTGAAAGGAAGCTTACCTTTAAACTTTCCAGTACCTAGTTGAAGTCTTCTCACAAAATTTGCTTCTTCTTCTTCTTCAGATATATAGCTGGATTCTTTGACAACTTCCTTTTCTTTTCCTTTTGCAGACGCCTTAAAAATAGCTTCTTTGATTTGAGAGGGACCTCCTTGTCTCATTTCAAAAGTAGTCAGAATACCATGTAATTGAACAATAGTAAGAGTTTGCAGATCTTGCCTTTCTTCAATAGCTGAAACTTTAGAGTCAAATTTTGAAGTCAAGGATCTTAAGAATTTTTCAACCAGAGTAGTATCGGTTATAGTTTCACCCAAATTTCTCATCCGATTTACAATATCATCTAGATGAAGAAAGAAACTGGCAACACTTTCATCACTATGCATCTTCAAATTTTCATATTCGATTCTAAGAGTTTGGAGTTTTGCACTTTTTACCTTTGTATCTCCTTCATAGTTCAGAATGATTTTGTCCCATATTTCTTTTTCTGAATGTAGCTGCATCACTTTAGCAAATTCTGATTCAGACATGCTTCCTAATAAGATATTCACTGCTTTGGCATTGATTTCATACTTCTTCCTTTCAGCTGCATCAGTAGGAATACTTGCCGGGTGTTGATAACCTTCTTCCACGATTGCCCATACATCTGCACCAAGACTTTGCAGATATGCTTTTGTTCGTACCTTCCAGAATATCAGATTGCTTCCATTTAATAGAGGTGGCTTTATAGACATTACTCCTTCTTGATTTCCCATTGCGATGGATCTCCTTCAAGCGATCAAGCTTCTGCAGAAGGACCCGCTCTGATACCAATTGTTGGGAAAAATACTGAGAGGGGGGGGGGGTGAATCAGTATTTACTGCATATTCAAAACTTTTACTTTTTGTTGCTTCTAAAATCCATATGCGACTTTCCTGATACAGACTCGCGTATATACGCGGATACCCTTTAAGAAACTAGCGTATACCCAGAGATCTAAATATGTCATTAATTCTTCACTTATATCATTCCATCATTCATTCATCTGATGTTTAATAAACAGTAACATGTGCAGTAAGAACAGAATAAACCATCACACAAATCATCACACATGAACACCAGGATTTTTAGGTGGAAACCCAAATCGGGAGAAAACCACCGCTGCAGTTGCTCAGCCTTCAATAATTTATTATAGAGAAAACATCTTACAACATATGTGCTGGTGCAGACTTGACCAGCACGCAGGCACCCACCTGCGCTCGTTTACCAGCCTCTCCTGGAAGGGAGCTCCAACCCCCTGACTCGTTTACCAGCCTCTCCTGGAAGGGAGCTATGACCCCCTGCTCTTGTTTACCAGCCTCACCTGGAAGGGAGCTACAACCCCCTAACTGAAGGCTACAACCCTCGGCACCTCTATGGACCATGTTTCATCAATTTTCACACTGGATCCAAAGCATCCTTTAGGACACCACTTGCAGGCCACGTTTCATCATATTTTCAGACTGGACCCACTCCATACTTTTAAGCACAGTCAACCATGGAAACGAGATACATATAACTATCGACGGATATCGGTAAACCCGGCGAACGGATCGGACGATTCTTACCACGGACTTGACAAACCCTAGTTTGCATACGCGCTTTCCTTTCAACGATGTCGCGTATATACGTGCTTCCATTCACATAAACCGGCGTATACTTGTATAAAGAACGAGCCAATTTTACTAAATACGCTTTATCTTCAGCGAAGCCGCGTATATACGCGCTTCCTCTGCGGCGAACTAGCGTATGGTTCTTCAGACATTTAGGTCATTGCAATTCTTCAGAACAGATACATCACACAGATTTTTACCCTTTACTTCAGACAGATGTTCGCCTCATCTTAGATCTAATCATTCCATAAACAGATCTAGCAAATGCAAGTACATTTCAGATCTAGATCCCCTTCTTCATCATTGGTGCATCATACATTCAGATCTATCATTCAACTGTAACCCTTTCCATTCAGATATACTTCAGAGAGAAGTATTCATTCAAGCTCAGACATCTTGCACCCACTCCTGATTTGCATAATGAATTTCTTCTCCTTATATAGGTTTACCCTTTTTCAATACCATGAGCCAAAACCACATTACATCCGATGGTATTCCTGGACGGGGTCATTTAGGCGAAACATTACCCAATAAAATGGGTCAATACCATGGTGGTTACCCTTGGTTTTGCACTTTTTGAGCGCTTTTGCCCATACGCGACTTGGCACGTTCTTTTCCGCATGCATACGCGACTTCCCCTAGACAAATACGCGTATGCTTAGAGACATACTCTTCTCACTATAGATTTAGCACATGCTGACTTCCTTTCTTCATTGCCTTCTATACTCACTGTAGATACATCAGATTTAGTTCATCAAGACAAATTCTATCAAGCACAACTTCATCAAGTAAGTTGCCATCATCTTTATCATATTGCTAACAAACATCATTTCATATCAGATTTACATCTTTTACCAAGTCCATCAGGTCAAGAATAACTTCATCAGGTGGATTTCCATCAAGGAAAACACCCGCCAACAATCTCATGTCTTCATCTTCATTCAGTGGGTTGCCATCAAGGTCAACACCCTGCATCATATTGCCAATAGGTGTAAATTCGTTTCTCCCACAACAAGTATATACAAACCCAACTTGATACAAAAGCCGAGAAATGTACATTGAAATCCCCAATCCAAACATGCATTGAAGCTTTGGGATGTTGAATCTCCCACCTAAATTAAGTGTGCAGAGGGAAATCTAAAATTTAAAATTTAAAATAAAAAAAATTTGTGATCACTTAAAACAAAAATATGGAGGGAAGGAAATGATGAGAGATTTTTAATAGGTTAATACTAAAAAATACTAAATTATTCTGATGTCCTATTCCACATTGATACACACATTTTTTCATTCTATGTATATTTATATATGGAAATGTTAAAAAATAAATTAGATTGAAAATATATTTATCGAGAAGAACTATATATATGTATTTTTATTTTTATTTTATGACAAGGATATTGACTATGTTAATATGTGTTGTGGTTAATCATTTTAATAGCAACTTTTATGTTTGTTTAGTAGTGATTGTATAAAAGTGTTATAATTTTAGCATTATAGATGGATTCATCCCTCTAAGGGGTCGTTCAATCCATATACCTAAATTTTAACATTGCAGATGATGGTCTCTTAACTTTAACACTGCAAATGGACTCAAAGACTCTTTTGTCTCTAAATTTAACACTACAAATGGATTCAAAGAAAGGGGTCTCTAATCCATCTGTAGTGTTAAAATTTAGAGACAAAAGGGAATTCATAATTTTAACACTATAGATGATTCAGAGATCCCTTTGTCTCTAAATTTTAACACTGCATATGGATTCAGAGATCTGTGTAGTGAAATGTAACACTGGTATCAAAATTACAATTTTCCATTTCTGGAGTGACATAATTAAAAATTACTAACATAAATTACTAATTCATATACGTGTTGTACTTGTTATTTAGTCATATTTTTATTCTTGGACTATAATAGTCATTTATGTTAATCATTATTGATTTTGTCACTTATTATCTAGTCATATATTTTAATCCTAGACTAAATTAGTCATTTAAGTTAGTCGCTTTTAGTTTAGTCACTTATTATCTAGTCGTATATTTTATTCCTAGACTAAATTAGTCGTTTAAGTTAGTCGTTTTTAGTTTGGTCACTTAAAATTACTCAAATTTGGTAGTAATTCACTTGAAATCATTGTGGTGACTAACTTTTTTAGTCACCTAATCACTAATTTCATCATTTTCTACTAGTGATTATTTTTCTTCAACATATTCTTTCCCTTTTCTCTATACAAAAACTTTATCTGCTATTGGGGATAAATGTATGATGTTCTCTAGCTTCTTACCTTCACTAAAATTTTCTTCTCCTTTGCTTTGCATGGAATCTTTTTCGATCTGCGACTTAGTCATTGGCTTCCTTGGCTGAAAAATGAAACCAACATCCTCTCCTGCAAAATCCAACTTCTTGACAGACTTACCTTTCTTCTATTTTCTTCTATCTGATTCAATGTCTTTTTCCTACACTATTGGGGACTCTTCAATATCTATTGCCTAGAAGATGTATTCCAAGTTTCCTTTGGAAAATGACTAGCTCCATGTTACCCTCTAACCGCTTTTTTTGCTAATTCTCTGTTTTTTCTTCGTAGGTGCTGGATGAGGTATATTAGTCTCTTGCAGAGGTTCTTCTTCAATGTCCATTAGTTCTACAGGAAGCTATCCTCCTTCTTCATCAATATCATCTATTATAGCTAGAGATGGATTAGTTTTAGGTTTTGAAGTCACTGCATCTACTTCATATCCACTCATAAAAAGAAAAGACACACAATCTCTATTTAACCTTTTCAATTCATCCAGCACTAGAAATTTGATCAGACCATGGTGAAAGACTGATGTTTCATTACCCTCTGCCTTGACCTAGACTTTATCTAACACATTTCCCAAACTTTTGTATAAAAATAAGGGTAATTCAAGTGTTTTCTTACCAAAAAAATGCAGAAGGAGTCTAAAATGATAAGAATAAACCATTTGGAATATCCCTTCGTAGTTGAAGTATTTTTGGACCACCAACATCAAATTTTCATAATTCTCCTTCATATAACCCCTGGGGATGCCACTTTTCAAGTCAGCTCCTCTGTGCTCCTATTTGAGAAACTCTTCACAGCCTTGCATTCTGAATTTTATGCCTTTGAACCATTCTTTACCACCTCTAGGAATTTATGTAGCTTGGAAGATGACATATGGTGACACTATGAGATTAAAAACTCCAATTTTTTATGTTTTCCTATAGAATTTGTTGCAAAGTATTTTGGATACCTGGACATGGAAACCCTACAGCTTTTGGTAGAACTGTAGGCAACCTACCTTCCTAAAAGCATCCATAGCACTGTTATCTTTATTCAGCAACTTCAAATCCATAGGATCATACCATACACAATAACCACCCTTGCTTGTTTTCCTCTTCAATGTCATTGATGCTTTATACTTATTACTACCTCCTTGCTGATGAAACCTGTAGAATCAAAATTGAACAACAACCTTCTTTTTGTGGTGAAATAGCTCTCGAAAAATGACATTGAGATGATTTCCATGCAAGAACTAAACGATGAATGACAAAGAGTTGATTGGGGGCAAGGTTTAAAAGGTAATTTGACAAATTGAGGTGAAAATATGACACATGTGACCATTAGAGACAATGATTTCAAAAGATACAACCTTGCATGCTTGGGAGTTATGATAAATAACTCAGATGACCTCACCTTTGTCTTTATCCATCAAAAATTGACAGATCACACCGCTCTAAAAATCGTTTCAGGAAAAAACCCAGTTTTGTAGAGAAAACTATTTAACTGCTGACAGATTCACGACTGAACTATCAGGCAGTTTCGTAGCAAAATCTGTTGATTTTCCATATAAATCACTACAAAACTGTGTAAAACTAACAAGTGGAATATTTTTTGATTTAAAAGCATGGGAATGAAAACTAAATGATATGAGGTAGACTTTACTGATATGACATGGTCTGAGGTGCATTTTAGACTTAGGGTAGACATCACCATATGCAAAATTTTCAAAAATTTCATGAAAATGACTTATGATTGGCCTGAACCTAGGTGAATGACATGTAGAACCCTACCAATGAAAGTGTTTAAACTAATGAGTGATAACATCTACCAAGCTCCAACCTGTACTTTTCCAAGCAGCAACTTAGTCTTCTTAATGACTCCAATCCTCTAGGGCACCAACCCTCTCAATTATTTCACACTCCAACTTGGTCTTCTTTAGGACTCCAACCCACTTCATCAAATATTAAATATGGATTTAATGGTTCTTAAAGGCTTCCAATGTATTCTTCAATAATCCCTGGAATTATATTCACATTCCCTTTAAATAATTCCATATCTTAGCTCGCCAATGAAAACTTTATCAACCACAAAATGTGTCTTATCAACTCTTCATGATTCCCAAACAATTTTCTCCATGATTAATCCATTATCTCCTCAATCATTCATCAAGGTCTCTAAGAATTCCTCCAGGAATATCCTCAATAATATTTACTCCAGTATAGTTTTCAAGTAGTCTTCAAGGACTCTTCCAAACCTTTCAAAGCATTCTATAGCTCTGAACCAAACAAATAGAAAATATTTTCTACCAAATTATTCTTCCAAATTATTCAAGTTTCATTACGAATATCAATATATGTTCCAAGAGAGTCTAATACATATATTAAGGATCTACCCAAAGTCTGAAAAATAATTTTTCCAAAGGAAACATCCAATGATGGCTCCAGGATGTGATCGATAGGTCTTCTACAAGATGTTAAAGGCGTCTTCTTCAATATTACCTTAAGTTCACTTCAATATCTCTCTTCTTTCTACTCAATAGAATGATAAAAAAACCCTAAAATTATCTCCAGAGATGTTTCTTCAATATTATGATAGCTATACTTCTTAAAATGCAGAAATACAAAGTTTTCTACATCCTTTCCATAGGTCTTATTTAATTCTTCTTCGTTTTATATTTTTGGCTAAAAACAGTCCTACCTTAGGGACGAGGTATGCCAGGAATGATACTTCAAAATAAGGCCTATATGTATCCTTTGAAAGGCTAAAATAATATACTTAAGTGTATGAACTAAAAGGCCAAATTCATAGCATGATAATGTCCAATATTTCTACTTCAGAATGGATGAGGTTTCAACTCCTTGGTGACCAGGAATTCTGCACTAAAGGACCAAGACTACTCCTCAAACTACTAAGGTTTCTGTTTTGGTAAGTTAGTCGTAAAAACTAAGAAAATTCTTCACAATCAAGCTTTGAAATATCTACTCACTGAAGAATTATTCCAATGTTCTAAACTCAGAGTCTACTTAAAGTCTTTCCACATAATCCAATTTGTTACAATTATAATATTATTTGCCACAGATCCAAGCTCCCAATTCTCAAGTTCTGAGACTTATATGGTTACAGGTCTGTAAAAAATGTGAGCTTTGTCCAAGTAGAATTTCAAAATTAAACAAATAATCTTCTGAGCCTTCATCCTTCTGCTTCAGATCCAAAATTTGTGTCTATGTTTGACCATAGATGTATGGCTAAAAAGGATGTGCTCAGATGGGCATTTATAACTATTTGAACATTTGATGAAGCCTCATGTCAGTTGCAAAGTTGTGTTGAGCCTACATAAGTTGGCTTGCATAGGATGGAATATATATATATATATATATATATATATATATATATATATATATTATTTAAACATTTAATTTCTCCTTAATGACAAGGAGTTTGGGGGCATTTTAATATTCATTGGACAGGGTTTTAAGCCCTCTTCAAGTTGATGTAATCATCTTTTGAAGACATTTTGTCTAATGTCAATTTTTGTTTTTCATAAAAATATATTTTTATGACAGGATTTTAGGGTTATTAACATTTGGAATGTGGATAGGGCTTTAAGGTAATGGATACGACTTTATTTATTTATGCTAGTATGCAATTATTAGGGATCTTATGGTATTAGGATTAGGTTTTCAACAGGACTAGGGAGCTAGGGCTTTTCAATAAATAGATTTTCTACAACAAGGCTAGAAATGATATCATGGGACATGAACTAGAGTGCTAAGTTTGTTCATCAAGGCTAGCGTTGAAGGGTTTCATCATCTTAATGGACCTAGGACAACTTTTCGATCATAGAAAAAGGAAATCAACAATGTTAGATACTATGCCATCACTTCATATGTCATCATATGTCACGGAGGATTTCATGGAGGGGGCTCCTTCATTTATTTATTATTAGGCCATGCTTCAACAAACTAAGGCTTTATATTATATAGATAGGGACATATAGCTATGATTTCATGTAGAGAAAGAGTTACTAGGGTTTGCATCGAAATGGGTTCAACAAGGACTAGGGTTTTATATAGACTACTTCATATAAAGTATAGCTCCAACAATGCACCTTGGTTGCCATCTTATTAACATCAATGAAAACATCAAACAACTAGTGAGTATATATGATGGCATTACGTTATTGGTATGACACAAAGGGGGGGTGTTGTAAATTGTTCCCTATTTATGAATATTTTTTGGGGACATAGTTGAGTTAGAAATTTCTTATGCTTATTTCCTATGGTGTTTGATGTCATTTAGGGTGGTGATTCACATTTCTTTATTGTGATTTCCAATTCGATTTATTATTATAACATTACAACATTTATTGACATCACTTAGGGGGAATTTTTATTTGATTATGTATATTATTTTAATTTTTGAGCTAACATGGGGGTACTAAATTGGATTCCACAGTAACCTAGCCAGTTCTAAGGTCTAATGATATAATAATCGTGTGTTATTTTCTTGGTGGTGACACACTCTAGTTACATATCTAGGCTCAGAACAATGTATTACTACTATCTTGGTACCATGGTTGGGATTTTCTAGGAGATAAAACTTATTTTACTTGGTACTCCACTTTAATAGAGTGCACCCATTTATTGACATGCATGATGAGCTAGATCATATGATTTTTCTGTTATATTTTTTGAGTGTAGAGACCACTAGTTTTAAACTTTGGAATTGGTTTTGATTTGTATATTTGGTAAGTTATATATGCATTTGTACAGAATTTGAAAAATATACAGTCTCCCACCTTGACAGATTCACTCTTTGGACAACTTGGAATAATAAATCATTCGGGAGAGCTTTTGCTGGTATAACGTGTTATGTTAGGAACATAGTTTCCTCTCACATCTCGTTTCATAAAACCGACCCATTTAATCAATACATTTGGATCGATATATATATGATTCTACAACCAATAGGATATTTCTTGCAATATGCTATTTCACCCCAATCAACTCTACAACCTTTAAAAAAATATCCTGGATAAAATGACATCTTCAATCTAAGGAATGAAGGTAATATCCTTTTGCTTGGGGACTTTAAATCTCAAACTACTAAGTTAACCAAGATATTATGCTAAGTAACGACTCTAAACCTAACACCTTGTGGCTTGACGAGGATGGTAACTTAGCTAATATATTCAATTGAAACTCTAAATACATAGTCAATAATTTATTCGGCATCGAGCTCCTCAAACTTTGTAGTTCCTAGTACCTGATCATTTGTAATTGTATTAACAAGAAACCTCTATCTGGTTAGATGAAATGTTTCCATGGTCTAGGTAGTAGCGTTGAGGATGATCCAGGTGGGTATTGGAAACCATCCACCTATTCCACTTGGACCCACACCATCAATTCTTTCGTTTCTTTAGTTTCAGTACAGCTTACTATTTTTAGCAATATTTCAGGACATGAATTTCCAGAGCCATTTTCAGGCCCTAATGATCCAGGTGGATATTGTTGGACACCCACCCATTCCATTTGAACCCCCACCATCGATTCTTTCATTTTTTCAGTTTCAACACAACTTACTATTTTTAGCATGTTTTCGGGTCCTGAACTTTCAGAGCCATTTTGATGTCCTAAACGACGTTTTTTGGGAAAATCGGGAGCAACATCAATTCATGTACCCATGTTTATTACATAAAACTTTGTAGCCCTTGGATAGCTATTTCTAATGAGGTATGGTGCGCGTCAAACGAAGATTTTATGCCAAAGTTACATCCATGGGAATTTGAAACAACAATTTACCCTAACGGGGCGCATAGTTTTGGCGCTTCATCTCCTAGGGTTAGGTTTTTGGATGTTTATTGTTTTAGATTATTTCTAAATAATAAATAGGCCCTTGAGCCTCATTGTAACACATAGTTCAGAGGCCTTTAGCCACCACATCTCTTCTCAGAGATAAGCTACAAGCACCCTAGCTAGTTTAATTCCATTTTGTCTATAAGCAAATTTAGTTCCATGACATTAATGAAATCAAGTGTTGTTTCTGTTGAATTTTTATATTTATGGTTATATGTGTATTATGTTGTGTTCCTACAGAAATATGAATCAGTGGTATCAGTGTGGTCTTCTCTTTCTTTGTTTTTCTTTGCATGTCCTAAACGAGGTTAGGGTATAAGGAATTATTGCTTGATCTAGTTAAACCCTTGCAAGTTCGGCCTCACAAACCCCGACGACCAACCATGGAAGAAGAAAATAAGAATGAGGGAGCAGGAGATCCTATAAAAATATTTCTCGAGGAGGTCCTCGAGAAACAAAGGAATGCGATGATGGATAACTTTGCTCAGATCCTTCAATGACTGTCCACCTATGTCGCATCTGCATCTAACAACCACTCTGAGCCGCCACTCCCTTCAAGGTACAGGTAAAATTTGACATTTCTATATTTTAAGGCCAAATAGATGTAGACGTCATAGATATATGGTTGAATTTTCTAGAAGGGTATTTCTCTGTCCATGATTTATCCGACCGAGAAAATATTATTTTTGCACTCCTCAAAGTCGCCCCCCATGTCAAAGACTAGTGAGAAACATATTGTGAGAAAAAGGACGAGGGGAAACCCTCTCTGTTCTCAGACGCACCCACTTGGAATTTGTTCTAAGATGACATCAAGGAACAATATTATCCCATGGGGAGCTATTAAGACAAGTACATCTAATGGACCATGTTGCAGTAGCAAAGGGATCAAGATGTGCATGAATTGGTGAATTTTTTCCATACCCTGCGCACAAAGTTGGGTATTAGATATTCAGAGAGACCTTTGGTGCTCAATTACCACATCTATCTGCATAGACACATTCAGGAGGAAATGGGGTTCCTCGACATTACCGCGCCCAACACGGAATATTACTATGTTGCCAAGATTGAGTAGAAATTTAAGCAGAAGAAGCGATACTTTGGATCTGTGAATCTGAAGCCAGGGAAAGGTGCCCAAAAACCACGGAACAAGGGGCAGAGCCAAAGTGGGGAGACTCATAACACCACCACAAATCCAAAGAAGGACACGGGGAAGTGATGTGAATTTCATAATAGCCCCACTCACAGCACAAACGAGTGTTGGGCCAAACAATTGCTGGTGGCCAAACTGAAGGCACCCGAATCAGATGCATGTTCTGATCCTGAGCCAGAACTAGAAAAGGGATATGACAAAGGGAAGAAGATCATTGATGTAGACCCCAATGAATTTTTTTCCACCACCAAGCTCCAGAGGGAATATCCTGAGGATCCAGAGGAGGAAGAGCGCCTCTTCCATTCGCAGATGTGGGCGAAGGGTTCTCCATTACAATTTCTTGTCAATAGCGGAAGCCAAAGAACCTCATTTCAGCAGAGGACGTGAAGTGGCTCGGCCTACTAACCATATAACACCCGCAGTCATATACCATCTGGTGGCTTCACCCAGGGAGAGATCTTTGATTCCGCCATACACGGATGAGGTATTGTGTGATGTTGCTCCTCTTGATGTAGCTGATGTATTATTGGGCCAACCATACTTATGGAGGCAGCATGATGTGTATGAGTCTAGGCCTCATTCTGTTCTTATTACTTTTGGAAATAAATTTTGTAGGATACCAGAGGTAGTACTGCCTCCTGCCATCTCCTCGACTATTTCAAAACATCACAGTAAGATTGTTTCTCAAACCATAAAATTTATTTTCCCTATAACTCACTCACAGTGAAAAAAGAATGGTGTGGCCACAACCTCGAAACAGGGCTCCCTTGCACGGCTGCAGCAAATGGAAAAAGTCATGGAGGAATGTGAGGACATTTTCTCCTCACCCATAGAGCTTCCGCTACACTGTCAAGACAAGCACTCCATTGATCTGACCCACGGCACACCGCCGCCTAATGTTTCCATACCCCATGCGAATACACTAAAAGAATCCACACATGTATTGTTTGAGGCAACCAAATTTATTGAACTTGTAGATCACATCCGCCAGTAGGTCCACGACATCATGGACAAATCTAATACCAAGTACACCAAAATTTTCCTCTGATGGAGGAACTTAACGCAACGGGGACCATTTATTCCTAAGGAGTGAGTAGTGATCCACGTGGATATTAGTGGCCACCCACCCATTCCATTTGGACCTGCACCATCAATTCTTTCATTTTGTCAGTTTGAACACAGCTTACTATTTTTAGTAGTATTTCAGGTCATGAAATTCTGGAGTCGTTCTGAGGTCCTAATGATCCAGGTGGATATTGGTGAGCACCCACCTATTCCATTTTAACCCCCACCATCGGTTCTTTGAGCTTTCTCAATTTCGGCACAACTTACTATTTTTAACATTTTTTCGGGTCCTGAACTTCCGAAGTTTTTTTGAGACCCTAAATGACATTTTTTGGGAAAAATGGGAGAAATATGGGTCCATGGACTGATGATGCTCACAAAAAAAGTTGTATTCCTTGGATAGATCTTTATAACAAGGTATGGTTTGCGTCAAACAGAGAGCGTATGCCAAAGTTACGTCCCCGGGAAGTTGAAACACCAATTTACCGAAACGAGGCCCATAGTTTTGATGCTTTATCTCCTAGGGTTAAGGTTTTGGATTTCTAGTTTTTTCCATTATTTCTAAGTAATAAATAGGCCTTCAAACCTCATTGTAACATAGAGTTCAGAGGCTTGTAGCCACCACATCTCTTTTGAGAGATAAGCGACCAGTGCCCTAGCTATTTTATTTCCATTTTGTCTGTAAGCAGGTTTTAGTTCTTTGATATTAATGAAATGAAGTGTTATTTTCACTGCATTTTTATACTTATGGTTATATGTGTATTCTGTTTCATTCCCGCATAACTCCGGATCAGGAGATTATGCCATTTCAGACACCCATGTTCTAAATCATATTAAAAAATTTGAGCTACTTAACGTGCATGATATTGAATCTAACCACAGACCTTTGTCTTTATCCCTCAGTATTCTTATGCATACCAACAACATGCACGAGACCAGTGAACGAAAAATACGCATTTTCTTCGATATAAGTAAGGTCTACCTTTTCTTAAATTAATTTATAAAGAAAATTAGGCTCCCTGACAGGTAGTAATAGTATTTATCAAATCTATTACCATTTTACATCTACCCTTTCCCCTACCATTAGTAAGTTCTCTAATGAGACGTTGTATATGCAAAATAATAGAACTTTCGATCCTAGGTATGGCAAAGACTGTAAAATTTTGTTGATCATCCCATAATAAAGAAAAAGCCATTGATGATCTTCTATTTTGAGAACTTGTTGAACATTCCAAGATTGACTAAGCTTTGTGTACTGAACATCATCTTTAATTCACATTTATAAAGAGATTGACACGCTTTTCTAAAACACACCTATAATTTATTTAAACATTGATTATAATATTATTGTTAACTATTTGATGACAAAATGGTAAAATATTATTAAGAATTGAAAATTAAGCATGAAATTTCTTAAAAAAATATTGTTGACATAATTAAATGTTTAAAATATGGTCAAACAGTTGCAAAGCCTTAACATCACATTATCTATACATAGCTTAGAACGATCCTAAAAAAGTTACACATATAATAAACTTACTTTTTATAATAATAAAAAACAATTATTACACATTCTCATAACTTTTATAATTACCCTTATCATATTAAGGCAGTTTAAAAAGTTTCTCATATATGAGGAAATAAAAAGTTGTGGCAACATAATAAACACACTTTAATTACAAAATATATGGCCCCCAATACTAATTGAATTTTCTCCTTATCTAAGTGGTTGGAATGATGAATAATTAGGAATATCCTGAGGAATAGATAATTATGAATTCTACTTTAATAATTCAATCATGTTCTATCAACCATATAGAAAGCTTGAGAATGGTGGAATAATTTTGTTTTTTTATATAATTAAAGGAAAGAGTATTGAAGGACACCTAAGACGATTTAAAGGATAGATAACACAATAGGCTTCGTTTGCTACGTATGCTGCCTTTGACGTCTTACTACAAGTGACCGACCGACATTTTAAAGCTTACTCGACATATCTTCCATGACTCCCTTTCCCAATCATTGTGCAGTAATGGGACAGGAAAGTCTACGAACTGTAATCTTCCACGCTTTTAGCTCACGATATTATGGGTATGAATATCGTGGTTTCCCAACGAATGCGTTAAGGCTTTTCAAAATGTTTTCCAATAAGGTTGCCACCGCATTTCAGATTAACAAATGTATATTTTCGTCGATAATTTTTTTAAATTTAGATACTTTTAAATAGAGGTTTTTTAAAATATAAAGATATTTATGGAGATAAAAATAAAATTATTTAAAAAATAAACTATATTTATATTATTATAAATCTGATTTATTTTAAATAATATTTTCACAAGAAAAGAAAAAAAATGGATTTAATTTTTATTTTTTAATAAAATATTTGAGTAATAATGAATTTTGGAAAGATATATTGTATTTTAAATTGAATGATTAATTTCTATTTAAATTAATTTTAATTATTTTTTTTATATAAAAATTTGAAACTTTTATATATAATGATTATTTTTCAATTTATTAATTAATTTTAAAAAAATTTATTGTTATCTAATGATTTTCTAAAAATAATAAACATTAAAACATATAAATATATTCATTAAATAAATAACAAATATATTATTTAATAATAATATAAAAGAGCTAATAATTATATGTTATATCAAATTTGAAGAGAATGGTGTCCACAACAAACCAATTTAATATAAATGGGAATACAATCATGTATTTAAAAAGTGAAATAGAAGGTGAATCTCTTATGAGATTTTTAATAATCAAATTATCAAGTAATATTTCAAAATAAATTTGAAAAATAACTGATAATTATTGTGTTCAAAGAGTGATCAAATTGAAAATATTAGATAATTTTTTTAAAACAAAATTTCATTTTATTATTGCGAAAATACTACTTTATATTTTTATTTTATATTGATTGAAATAAAACTTTAATTCACATGTGAATGGCATAACTTGTAAATTTAAACATGAGTATAATAAATATTATTCTAAATCTAAAATGAACATTTCATTTTGTTCTATATTTATAAATATTTTACTGGAACATGAAAGTTTTGAATATTATAATATAATTTTTCTTTCATAGAAATTAAACATCATAAGTCTAATGCTCAATTTTACAATGAAAATGTCACATTCCATCTTCTAATAAACAAATGATAACATTTCTAATATAAAATTTTTATATGTATTATATGAGCATGAAATCAATTAAATTTTTTAGTTCATGCATACAATATATGTTAATCTATGATAGTGGTTAGCTTTTGGATATTATATTTCTGTGCTCATGTAAGAAATTAATTAAATTTCGTTATCTCTTACCATGTGATGTCTATCCATTAAGCACACAAAATATGTATATAATGAGTAGCTATAGAATTAAAATGACCATGAGGAATGAGAAAATTAATCATAATGTCACAAACACAAAACAAACTCAATTTTTTTTTTACTTTTACCTTGATTTGAGAAATCTAACTATATAATTCCTATGAAATCCATTCCATATTAATTAAAGAACTTATACCTAAGGGTTGTGTAGCTCTAAAATTCTTATCTTGTCATTTATTATATTGGGTTCATAAAACCTTTAACCATAGACTACTTGTCACTAACATCATAGTAATTATATTTTCGCATAAGAATGTTATCATTGACATTATCAATTTATATTAACATGTTGTCGACATTACACTTGTAAAGTTGTACCCAACGCATACATTCATCCAGCTATGTCTTTGATCGAGGAGTTAACTGGCATGTTGAGATGTTAAGGTGGTAGGTTTGGTATTACTTTCCATATGACAGTTGTGACAACACTATTACTTGCAGTAGTCCTCAATAGTACCTGAGTCCATTTCCACCATTGGATTATTAGCATATTGAGGGTTCAGGCTTATGGTGGGAGTTTCATCGGGATAACTCCGCTAACGCTATATCCTTCCACCATTTTCTCTATTCTGTCATGTCGAAAAGCTCTTCTCCTCAGACTCTGTTCACTATGAAGTGGAGCTTCATTATTAGTAATGGTTTCTTTTACAGTCCATCAGACGTAGTCTCCCAGAACATTTGGGCTATGGTTAGAGAAGAATACTCTCCTCAGTGTTCTCTACGATGAGGAAGATTTTACTGCTAGTGCACAACCGAGCCACCAGAGGAAATCTGTCTCCCCATCTCCCAGATCTCTCCTTCAGGAACCCAATCTTGCAAACTTAGAACTAGCAGGTAGATTACCCTTATTTGTTTCCTTGATATCGTTCAATACTTTTTCCTCTGCAGGGTTTGTATAGCCATTACTTTATTTCCCTTTCTCTATTTGAATCTATATATTGTCGAACCAGAGAAATGGAAAAGCTCCCTCTTCAAGCAGTTCTCCTCATACTCTATTTTTTTTAATTTTGTATATTCAAAGTTTGTTGCTAATTTAAGTATTTTGACTACTCATCATTCTACATGTTTACTTACATGAGCTTTGCTTGTGATTTGTTGCAGTAAACAGGTTAGTCTCCCAACAGAACATGATTTACAAAGCTTAGTAAACAAACTTGGAGATAAATTTCCAGTTCGCCCATTAAAAGCTTCAATTTCCTCTACAGGTACTTCCAGTTTTAATGAAACTCATTTCTAGCCTTGTACAACCATCAGTTTCCAGTGAAAGGTTTACGGATTGGGTCCAATACACAAGTTAAATCCATTTCTTTTGATGTTAATAGACCGACCTCCTTCTGAGAGGGTTTTAGATAGTCGTCTTACGGTCGGAGCAACAGACCTAATGTAAATTATACTTGTTTGAATTTCATATTTACAGTATGTATAATTCCTTCATTACTCTTACCCTGTAAATTGTATCACATAAACTATTTATGCCTCGTCCACGCTGAGCCTAGACTAAGCTTATAATATTTACATTTTCAGGTTACAAATGGATTTTACATTTCAGGTGATAAGTGGATATGCAAGCTTTCTTCTTAATTTTCCATCATTATGAAGTTTTTTCCATATTTCTTTTCTTTGAACTTTCACAAATACTCACAGTTTTATGAATTTGTTCAATAGTATTTTTTTTTTAAAGAAAAGGTTCTCATTAAAATCTTTAGTCCTTTTATTCTCCTTGTTACAGAAAATAAGTATTTTGCAATTCTCCTCCGTCATACAGTAACTAAACTTTTAATGTTAAATAATTAGTTAGTGAATTCTGTGTCCGACGTACATGTGTTTATCTTTGCATGGAATTCAACATGTAAGGGACTCTACTATTTTTCTTTCTTTAGTTTAACAATCAATATTGTTTTAAAATATTCTTAGGGTATCTCTCGAAAGTGTAAATACTCTATTTTATTTACTATTCATGTTGCACAATATTGCTCTAAATACACTCATTGTATCTCTTGAAAGTGTAAATAATCTATTCTATATATTGTACATGTTGCTTGATTATTTTTCTATATAGTTTCTTTCCTTCGTTAGAATTGCTCCTCTGGAAAACTTACTTATTGAAAATTTTTAGAATACTACTATTCTTTTATTACTATTTCATTTTTGTATAAGGTGACCAGACCACCCAAGAAACTGTCCGAGTATAGTCAGAGGGGAAATAACTATGTATTCTAGGTTTCTTTCGTTACCCAGGATCAGTTGTTCTATTCTGACTGAGAGGATAAATTTTTCTTTTTATTTTCTTAATCATTCTAATAGAACCCAGAACTATCTTTAGCCCAACTTTGTCACAATTTTAAAACATTAGCTACACTATATCTATGAATAAAGATATAAAAACTACATCATCATTACATATCCTCTATTCAAAAGAATAACAACAGTTGTCTCAGATTTTATATCTCTGTTCCCTTCAATACAATATCCAGAATTCGTTTTATTCTACCATTCTACTACAGTTTCTGGATTCCAGTTTACTTCTCAATCTGAAATAAATAAAATAAATACTTATCTGCACAATACGTTCTCTTGCTGATGTTCGTCCCAACCTTAAGAGCGACAATGACGTCCAGCTCTTCCCCCGTGTTTCCACTGAAATGCTCAGGTTGGCAGTAGACTTGTTCTGCTATGACCTTAGGACCCTAGGTCTAGGCAAGCCAGAAAACTTCAGGAATGTTGAGTGCTTTTCCACTATTCTATACCATCTCAGGAAAATATCCACCTTTTCTTAGCCCATGAATAGAACTGCCACTCCTCACTAGGATGAATTTCTTATCCCCAGAGGAGCAGGTAACTACTCCAACTCTCCAACCACTTTTTAGTTCTTGGAACAACATTACCATCAGCCCTTTTGACCTTTAATTTTCTTAAATAATTTTATTATTTCATAATAACAAGATGAAAAATAACTTTTTCCATCAACATAATGATTGTCTCAGTCTTTTATTTTCCTTAAACAATATTTAAAAGTCATTTTAACTATTTAACAACTAGTTAGCAATAAATGCAGCTGTCACAAATTCCCCTCCTGGAAGTAACATCGTCCTCAGTGTTTCACTCCACCACAAAAAATATCTCTGGGTAGGCCTCACGCACAAGCTTTTCATCCTCCCAAGTAGCCTCATCCGGATCGAAGTGCTTCCACAACACTTTAACCTGGGTGATGGCTCTCTTTCGGATCATAATTTCTCTCCGGTCAAGTATGTGTTGTGGCTTAACCAAATACTTGTCATCTAGTTCTACCTGCAAACAAAAAACTTTCTTATAAAATTCTCTTTAAAAAAAAATCAGATTCCAAGTTAGGATCTCTAATTTTATCCTACCTGAATATTTTTCCAATGAATTACATGCTTTGAATCATGCATATATCGCTTCAACAGGGACACATGAAACACATTGTGAATTCATATGTGACTAAAGCCAGATGATAAGCCACAGGTCCTACCCTTTTCCAAAATTTGGAAGGGTCCATAGAATCTGGGAGCCAACTTTACAGAAGAGGTCCATTGCAAGGTAATCCTCTTGGGTTTGACCCTCACATAAATGTGGTCTCCCACTTTGAATTCTCGATAAGATCTATTTTTATCTGCATAGGTCTTCTACCGATCTTGTGTAGCCTTCAGATTTTGTCTTATCCTTTTTACTTATGATTCAATTTCAGCAAGCATCTCTGGTCCCAACATTAATTTTTTTCAGGGCTGCTCCAGTTCATGAGTGTGTGACACTGCCTCCCATATAAAGCCTCGAAAGGAATCATCTTCAGGGACTCCTAGTAGATATTTTTGTAAGAAAATTCAACTAGATCCAAATATTCCTCCCACTTGTTTGGTTGCTGCATCACATACATGCCCAGCATGTCTTCCAATACTTGGTTTACTTGCTCATTTTGACCATCAGTCTGGGGATGATAAGCTGTAATAAAGTTTATTTGGGTCCCCAAGCCTGTAAACAATGTCTTCCAAAATGCTGAGGTAAACTTAACATCCCTGTTTGAGGTAACAGCCTTCGGAATGCTATGCAGCCTGAAAATTTCCTTCATGAATATGTCTGCTATCTGTACAGTCTTCTAAGTAGAGTACACAGATATAAAATGTGCAGATTTATTCAATCTCTACACTACCACCATTATGGAGTCACTATGTATTTTTTTTTTGTGGTAAACTTGTAATGAAGTCCAGGGATATAACTTCCCACTTCCATTCAGGCACTGATATGGGTTGAAATAATTATGCGGGATGTTGGTGCTCCACCTTAACTTGAGTTAGGTATTCAACAATATTTTTACGCATACCAGGCCAGAAATATACTTTTCTGATTGTCTTCAACATTTTCTGGTATCCTAGATGACCTGCATAGTAACTTCTTTGGTATTAATTCATAATCAATTCTTTCAAGCCCACACGCTTTGGTATGTACAATTTTCCTCTAAAAGGTAAGCATCTAGTCATTATTTATTCCATAATCAGAGGTATTTCCTTGATTTCTAGTCTCTTCCATTTACTGCCATAGGAATTGATATTTCGGATCTTTTTGTGCTTCATCTTTTACTTGAGCTAAAAAATTACTTTCCAGCTAATTTTAGTAAAGCTCATAAACGCAATGTAGTTTTCTACTTAAAGCATCAGCTACCCGGTTTTCCTTATCCTTCACATGTTGCATGTCCATATCAAACACACTAAAGAAGGCATTCCATCTCACCTGTCTTGAGTTCAAATCGGCTTGCTTGAAATAACTGGTTAAGCTGCTATGGTGTGTTTTTAGCACAAAATATTTACCTAGCAAGTAGTGTCTCCAAACCTGGAGTGCATGTACTAAGTCTGTTAATTCCAGATCTAATGTTGAGTACTTTTTCTCGTGCTCTTTCAACTTTCTTGATTCATATGCCACTATCTTGCCTTCTTGTGATAAAACTACCCCAACACCATATTTCCTTGCATCTGTACAAACTTCAAATTCTTTTTTGGGGTCAGCTACCCTTAATATTGGTGTAGTAGTCAAATATTGTTTTAGCTTTTCAAAAATGTTCTGACATTCAACATTCCACTTGAAAACTTTTCCTTTCCTCTACAAAGAGGTAATGGGAAAAACAATTCTTGAAAATCCCTCAATAAATCTTCGATGGTACCCTGCTAACCCCATAAAGGATCAAATGTATGCCACATTTTGGGGTACTTGCCATTCCATAATTGTCTTAATATTTTCTGGGTCAACATCAATCCCTTCTACTGATATGAAATGGCCTAGATACTGAATCGTTGTTTTAAAGAAATCACATTTGCTGAACTTATCGTACAACTAATGTTTTCTTAACATTTCCAATACGATCCTCAAATGCTCTTTATGTTCTTCTTGATTTTTGGAATAGATCAAAATATCATCTATAAATATAAGCAAAAAATTATCCAGGAAAGGATGAAAGATTCCATTCATTAACCTCATAAAGGTTGTTGGTGCATTTGTTAACCTGAAGGGTAATACCACAAATTCATAATTCCTGTACCTAGTACGAAATGTTTTCTTGCAAATTTCTTCATCCTTGATTTGAATCTGGTGATATCTAGATGTTAAATTGATTTTAGAAAACACTGTGGCTCCCTTCACTTGATCAAATAGATCATCAATTCTAGGTAAGGGGTATTTATTCTTGATTTTTAGCTCGTTAATCTATCTATAATTCATGCACATTCGCATGGCTCCATCCTTCTTCTTCACGAACAACAGTGGTGCTCCCCAAGGGGACAAACTTGGACGAATGTAGCCCTTGTCCAGTAGTTCCTGTAACTGTATTTTCAACTCTGTTAGCTCTAGCACACTCATTCTGTAAGGAGCCCTTGACACAACAGAAGCTCCTGGCATTAAATCAATGGTGAAGTCTATTTCTCTCCTTGGTGGTAATACATGAATATTTTCTAGAAAGACATCCATAAAATCTTGCACCACAGGTATATTTTCCATCATAGGTGATTTTTCCATGGAATCAACATATCCTACTTGAATAGTGTAAATCTGGAATTCCTTCCTTATACATTTATTTATTTTGGATGCTATAATTGGTTGTAATTGTAATGGCTTCTTGACTCCCTGAATCTCCTTACATGTTCCATCTTGCATTCTGTAATAAATAACTTTTTCCTTGCAGTCCACTAAGGTCCAATGTTTTTCTATCCAATCCATGCCCTGAAAAACATCATAGGACCCTAATGGCATTATATTCAAACTCACATTCAACTGATGTTCTGCAATTTATAATACACAGTTTGGAATCTTAGTAGTCACTTTTCTTTTTGCTCCTGTGGCTAGTTGTACCAGCCATGAGTTTTTAAAATTTTGTTCTTTTAATTTACATTTCTTGGGAGTAACATAACTCAAACTTTCACCTCGGTCTACCAAAATAGAAACAGATTGAGTCAATAATTTTCCTTCCAACTCAATCATCGTTGCCTAATAATCTGCCTGTCGATCCTTAAAACAAGTGACAAGCCTATAATTTTAAGCTCACTCAACATATCATTGTGCAGTAATAGGACAGGAAAGTCTACAAACTGTGATCTTCCATGATTTTAGCTCACGATATTATGGGTATGAATATCATGTTTTCCCAACGGATGCATTGAGGTTTTTGAAAATTTTTTCCAATAAGGTTGCCACCGCATTTCAGATTAACAAATCTATATTTTTGTCGTTAATTTTTTTAAATTTAGATAATTTTAAATAGAGATTTTTTAAAATATAAAGATATTTATTGAGATAAAAATAAAATTATTTAAAAAATAAACTATATTTATATTATTATAAATCTAATTTCTTTTAAATAATTTTTTCACAAGAAAAAAAAATGGATTTAATTTTTTATTTTTTATAAAATATTTGAATAATAATCAATTTTGGAAAGATATATTGTATTTTAAATTGATTATTAATTTTTATTTAAATTAATTTGAATTAATTTTTTTTATATAAAAATATAAAAATTTGAAACTTTTATATATAATAATTATTTTGCAATTTATTAATTAATTGTGAAAAATTAATTGTTATTTAGTAATTTTCTAAAAATAATTACTATTAAAACATAAAATATATTATTTAAATAAATAACAAATATATCATTTAATAATAATATAAAAGAGTTAATAGTTATATGTTATATCAAATTTGAAGAGAATCGTGTCCACAACAAACCAATTTAATATAAATAGGAATACAATCATGTATTTAAAAAGTCAAATAGAAGGTGAATCTTTTTATGAGATTTTTAATAATAAAATTAAGTAATATTTCAAAATAAATTTGAAAAAAAAACTGATAATTATTGTGTTCAAAGAGTGAAGAAATTGAAAATATTAGATAATTTTTTTAAAATAAAAATTCATTTTATTATTGTGAAAATACTACTTTATATTATTTATTTTATATTGATTGAAATAAAACTTTAACTCGCATGTGAATGTCATAACTTGTAAATTTAAACATGAATATAATAAATATTATTCTACATCCATCTCCAATTTGTAAAATGAACATTTCCTTTTGTTCTATATTTATAAATATTTTACT
The DNA here is from genome assembly GCA_034641835.2 of Pinus albicaulis. Lineage (NCBI taxonomy): Eukaryota > Viridiplantae > Streptophyta > Pinopsida > Pinales > Pinaceae > Pinus > Pinus albicaulis. The sequence continues at coordinate 1,294,096,418 of CM076570.1, read as the reverse complement.
TGGATATCAAAGTTTTGAATATTATAATATTTTCTTTCATAGAAATCAAACATCATAAGTCTAATGCTCAATTTTACAATGAAAATGTCACATTCCATATTCTAATAAACAAATGATAACATTTCTAATATTAAGTCTTTATATGTATTATATGAGCATGAAATCAATTAAATGTTTTAGTTCATGCATAAAATCTATGTTAATTTATGATAGTGGTTAGCTTTTGGATATTATATTTCTGTGCTCATGTAAGAAATTAATTAAATTTCATTATCTCTTACCATGTGATGTATATGCATTAATCACACAGAATATGTATATAATGAGTAGCTATAGACTTATAATGATCATGAGGAATGAGAAAATTAATCATAATGTCACAAACACAAAATAAACTCCAAAAAAAATTTACTTTTACCTTGATTTGAGAAATCTAACTATATAATTCCTATGAAATTCATTCCATATTAATTAAAGAACTTATACCTAAGGGTTGTGTAGCTCTGAAATTCTTATCTCGTCATTTATTATATTGGGTTCATAAAACCTTTAACCCTAGACTACTTTTCACTTACATCATAGTAATTAGATTTTCACATAAGACTGTTATCATTGACATTATCAATTTATATTAACATGTTGTCGACATTACACTTGTAAATTTGTACCCAACAAATACATTCATCCAGTTATGCCTTTGATCGAGGAGTTAACTGGCACGTTGAGAAGTTAAGGCAGTAGGTTTGGTATTAATTTCCATATGAGAGTTGTGACAACACTATTACTTGTGACGGTCCTCGATAGTACCCGTGTCCATTTCCACTGTTGGATTATTGGCAAATCGAGGGTTCAAGCTTATGGCGGCAATTTCATTGGGATAACCCCGCTAACCCTAGATCCTTCCACCATTTTCTCTATTGTGTCATGTCGAAAAGCTCTTCTCCTCAGACTATCTTCGCTCCTAAGTTGAGCTTCGCTGTTAGTAATGGTTTCTTTTACATTCCATCAGGCATAGTCTCCCAGAACTTTTGGGCTATGGTTAGAGAATAATACTCTCCGTGATGTTCTCTGTGATGAGGGAGAGTTTATTGCTAACGCACAACTGAGCCACCGGAGGAAATCTATCTCCCAATCGCCAAGATCTCTCCTTCAGGAGCCCGAGCTCGCAAACTCATAACTAGTAGTTAGAGTACCCTTATTTGTTTGCTTGATATCGTTCAATACTTTTTTCTCTGTACGGTTTGTATAAAAATTAATTTATTTCCCTTTCTTTGTTTGAATCTACAATTTTCCGAACCGAAGAAACAGAGAAGCTCCCCCTTCCGATACGTCTCCTCATACTTCCTTTTTTTTTAATTTTGTATATTCAAAGATTGTTGTTAATTTAAGTATTTTGACTACTTGGTGTTCTACATGTTTACTTACATGAGCTTTTCTTTTGTGTTGTTATAGTTAACAGGTGAGTCTCCCCATAGAACACAATTTAGAAAGCCTAGTAAACAAACTTAGATATAATTTTCCAGTTCGCCCATTGAAAGCTTCAATTTCCTCTAGAGGTACTTCTAGTTTTAATGAAACTCATTTCTAGCTTTGTACAACCATCAATTTCCAGTGAAAGGTTTACGGATTGGGTCCAATACACAAGTTAAATCCATTTCTTTTGATGTTAATAGACCGACCTCCTTCTGAGAGGGTTTTAGACAGTCGTCTTACAGCCAGAGCCCTTAATGTAAATTATATTTTGTTTGATTTTCGGATTTACAATATGCGGAAGTCATTCATTATTCTTAGCCTGTAAATTGTATCACACAAATTGTTTATGCCTCCTCCACGCTGAGGCTAGACTGAGCTTATAATATTTGCGTTTTCAGTTTATAAATGGATTTTACATTTCGGGTTATAAGTGGATATGCAAGCTTTGTTCTTAATTTTATTTGAACTTTCACAAAGAACTACTCACACACAGTTCTCTGAATTTTTTCAATAGTATTTTTTTTTAAAGAAAAGGTTCTCATTAAAATATTCAGTCCTTTTATTCTCCCTGTTATAGAAAAATAAGTATTTTGAAATTCTCCTCCATCATACAGTGACTAAACTTTTAATTCTAAAGAATTATTTACTGAATTCTTCATCCAATGTACATGTGTATATCTTCGCAGGGAATTCAACATGTATGGGGCTCTACTGTTTTGTTTTCTTTAGTTTAACAATCAGTATTGTTTTAAATATTCTTAGGGTATCTCTTGAAAGCATAAATACTCTATTTTATTTACTGTTCATGTTGTAGAGTATTGCTTTAAGTACTCTTAGTGTATCCCTTGAAAGCATAAATACTCTATTCTATATACTATTCATGTTGCTCGATTATTTTTCTATACAGTTTCTTTCCTTCGTTAGAATTTCTCCTCTGGAAAAGTTCCTTAGTAGAGTATTGTTTTTCTTTTATTACTATTTTCTTATAGTATAAGGTGACTGGACCACCAAAGAAACTATCCGAGTATAGTCAGAGAAGAAATAATGATGTATTATAGGCTTCTTCCAATACCCATGATCAACAATTCTATTCCAACAGAGAGGATAAATTGTTCTTTTAATTTTCCTAATCATTCTAACAGAACCAAGAACTATATTTAGTGCAAATCTGTCACAATTTTAAGACATTAGCTACACTATATCTAGGAATAAAGATATAAAAGCTGTAACATCATTACATATCCTCTATACAAAAAACTAACAACATATATCTTGGATTTTATATCTCTGCTCCCTTCAATACAGTATCCAAAATTTGCTTTATTCTACCATTCTAATACAATATCTGGATTCCAGTTTACTTCTCAATCTAAAATAAATAAAATAAATACTTATCTGCACAATATGTTCTATTTTTGATGTTCCTCCCAACCTTAAGAGTGGCAATGACGTCCAAATATTCCCCCGTGCTTCCACTGAAAAGCTCAGGTTGGCAATAGCCTTGTTCTGTTATGACCTCAGGACTCCAAGTCCAGTCAAGCCATAAAAATTTGGGAATACTGAGTGTTTTTCCACTGGTCTATACCAGCTCAAGAAAATATCCACCCTTTCTTAGCCCATGAATACAACCCCCACTCCTCACTGGGATGAATCTATTATCCCCAGAGGAGTAGGTAACTGTTCCAATTGTATAACCACTTTTCAGTTCTAGGAACAACATTACCATTAGCCCTTTTTAATTTTAATTTTCTTAACTAATTTTATTATTTCATAATAACAATACGGAAAATAAATTTTCCATCAACATAACAATTGTCTCAGTATTTTTTGTTCTTTAAACAATATTTAAAAGTCATTTTAACTAGTTAAGAACTAGTTAGCAATAAATACATATGTCACAACTTCCCCTCCTGTAAGTAACACCGTCCTCAGTGTTTTACTCCAACATATAAAAAAACTTTGGGTAAGCCTCACACACAAACTTTTCATCCTCCCAGGTAGCCTCATCCAGGCCAAAGTACTCGCTTGGTTTGACCATCAGTCTGGGGATGATAAGATGTAATAAAGTTTATTTGGGTCCCCAGGCCTGTAAACAATGTCTTCCAAAATGCTGAGGTAAACTTAACATCCTTGTCCGAGATAACAATATTTGAAATTCCATGCAGCCTAAAAATTTATTTCATGAATATGTCTGCTATCTATACACTCTTCTATGTAGACTGCACAGGTATAAAATGTGCAGATTTATTCAATCTGTCCACTACCACCATGATGGAGTCATTTTGTCTTTTTGTTCATGGTAAACCTGTAATGAAGTCTAGGGATATAACTTCCCTCTTCCATTCAGGCACTGGTATAGGTTGCAATAATTCTGTGGGATGTTGATTCTCCACATTAACCTGTTGACACTCTAAACATGTATTTAGGTATTCATCAATACTTTTAAGCATACCAGGCCAGAAATATACTTTTCTGATTTCCATCAACATTTTCTAGTATCCTGGATGACCCACGTAGTTAATTCTTTGGTATTCATCCATAATCAGTTCTTTCAAGCCCACACAGTTTGGCATGTACACGTTTCCTCTAAAGGTGAGCATCTAGTCATTATTTATTCCATAATCAGAGGTATTCCCTTGATTTCTAGTCTCTTCCATTTGCTGCCATAAGAATTGATATTCCGGATATTTTTGTGCTTCATCTTTTACTTGAGAAAAATACTTACTTTCCAGCTGGTTGCAGTGCAACTCATAAATGCAACGTATTTTTCTACTTAAAGAATCAACTACCTGGTTTTCCTTACCCTTCACATGCTGGATGTCCACATCAAACTCACTTAAAAATGCATTCCATCTCTCCTATCTTGAATTCAAATTGATTTGCTTGAAATAACTGTTCAAGCTACTATGGCATGTTTTTAGCACAAACCTTTAACCTAGCAAGTAGTGTCTCCAAACCCGGAGTGCATGTACTACTGCTGTTAATTCAAGATTGTAGGCTGAGTACCTTTTCTCATGCTCTTTCAACTTTCTTGATTCATATGCCACTACCTTGCCTTCTTGCAATAAAACTGCCCCAACACCCTCTTTGCTTGCATATGTACAAACTTCAAATTATTTGTTGGGGTCAGCGACCCTTAATATTGGTGTACTAGTTAAATGTTGTTTCATCTTTTGAAAACTGTTCTAACATTCAATATTCTACTTGAAAACTTTTCGTTTCCTCTGCAAAGAGGTAATGGGAAAAGAAATTTTGGAAAATCCCTCAATAAATCTTTGATAGTACCTTGCTAACCCCATAAAGGATCGAATGTCTGCCACATTCTGAGGTACTCGCCATTTGATAATTTTCTTAATATTTTCTAGGTCAACATCAATCCCTTCTACTGATATGATATGCCTTAGATATTGAATCTTTGTTTTAAAGAAATCACATTTGCTAAACTTAGTGTACAACTAGCGTTTTCTTAACATTTTAAGTACGATCATAAAATGTTGTTTATGTTCTTCTTGATTTTTGGAATAGATCATAATATCATCTATAAATATAAGCACAAAAATATCCAGGAAAGGATGAAATATTCCATGCATTAACCTCATAAATTTTGTTGGTGCATTTTTTAACCCAAAGGGTAATACCACAAATTCATAATTCCCTTACCTAGTACGGAATGTTGTCTTGCAAATGTCTTCATCCTTGATTTGAATTTGGTGATATCCATATATTAAGTCAACTTTAGAAAACACTGTGGCTCCTGTTGGGTGTGGAGCCTGATTATCTTGTTTACTTCGTATCACAGCATTGGACCCCTGTACCTTAAAAGGGGCGACATCACCACCCATAATTAATTGCTACCGTGGGGGGTCCAAGGGGGCGGCAGTGCTTTTCGGAGCCCCCCCCGGCAGGGATTTTCAAGGCAACGCCCCCGAAGCTAAAAACAGATGTAAAATTGCCTTGTAAAAGTATAGTAATTTCTAGTCAATTTGGGTCATTCATTAGGCAAATGATCTGACGGTAGAAGTTATGTTTAGATTAGGTTTTTTTTTACTAGAAGGCAACCCCTTGCTTTTACGAGGGTATTGTATTACGGCTATGTATTGTGTGTGTATTCTAGGAGAAAGAAACAGAGAGGGATATTGTGAGAGAGAAAAGAGGATGTTACAGTGGATCTGCTGTAGGTTTTGTCTCTTCATTTTTTTGGATAATAGAAAGGAAGGACTTGTTGTTTGGGGTGGACATAGGCCAAACTGGGTGAACCATGTATATCTGTGTCTCTCTGGTTTTATGTGTTTTGTGTGCTTGTATTTTCCACATATTTTATGTGTTGCATTGCTCCATAATATATAATTTTCTAACAACTGGTATCAGAGCCGAAGGTATATTTGGTTGATAAACTCGCAGGAAATAAGGGTTTCCTGGTTTGAGTGGGAGCAATGGCGGAAGATGGTAAGTTTAGGGTCGAGAAATTTAATGGCCAAAACTTCCCGATGTGGAAGATGCAGATGGAAGATTATTTGTATCAGAAATATCTATACCTACCATTAAGCGGAAAATGAAGAAGCCGACAGCCATGAAAAATGCGGAATGGAACATTCTCGATAGAAAGGCTCTCGGAATAGTACGTTGGTGAAACTATATGAAAAACCCTCGGCCTCAAACAAAGTATTTCTTATGAAATGACTATTTAATATGAAGATGTCGGAAGGTGGATCTGTTGCAGACCATTTAAATGATTTCAATACAGTTACCAGTCAGTTAAGTTCTGTAGGGGTAAACTTTGATGATGAAGTTAGAGCTTTGTTATTCTTGTGCTCATTGCCAAAGAGTTGGAATGGTTTAGTAATGGCCATTAGTAACTCTATCTTTTGATCTAGTACTTTAAAGTTTGATGATGTTGTCGGTGCTATCCTTAGCGAGGAAATGCGACGAAAAAGCTCCGATGAGACATCGGGTAATGCTTTGAGTGCAGAGTCTAGGGGAAGGAGAATGGAAGGAGGAAAGAGCTCGAGATATCGTAGTAAATCAAGGAAAGGAATATCCAACACCAAATTGGGGATAGTGTGCTGGAAATGTGGAAAGAAAGGACACCTAAAGAAAGACTGTAGATCTCAGAAGGGAAAAGAAGGACACACACAACAAGAAAAAAATCATGAAGAAAATGTGACAGGTGATGTGTTACAAGATGCTTTGATTCTTTCTTTCGAAAATTTTACTGATTCTTGGGTTGTAGATTCAAGGGCTTCATTCCATGCCACACCTGATAAGAATTATTTTCATGACTATGTTCAAGGAGATTTTGGACAAGTTCGTTTGGGTGATGATAAACCCTGTAAAATTGTTAGAATGGGTAAAGTTCTTGTAAAAAAATAGAATGGAAACCAATGGCTACTAAAAGAGGTAAGGCATGTTCCAGATCTGAAGAAAAATATGATTTCAACAAGGTAGTTAGGTGGTGAAGGTTGTGTTACAAATTTCACAGATAAAGCTTGGAAGGTTACCAAAGGAGCCCTGGTAATAGAAGAAGGCGAAAAGGTTGGTACATTGTATTTATGCAATGGTATTTCTAACTCTATTAATGCTTTAACTTCCAAAGGAGTAGATGCAGCATTATGGCATCATAGGCTCAAACACATGAGTGAGAAGGGGATGAAGATTCTCCACTCAAGAAATTTGTTGCCAGGTTTGAAGAATGTTGATTTGGATTTCTGTGAGAATTGCATTTATGGAAAATAGAAGAGAGTCAGATTTCTCAGAGTTGGGAAAGAAAAGAAGTATGAAAAATTAGAGCTTGTGCATACAGATGTATGGGGACCTGCTCAGGTATAATCTCTCGGTGGCTCTCGCGATTATGTTGCGATTATTGATGATGCAACTAGAAAAACTTGGATTTATTGTATTCAAAATAAATCTGATGTATTTGATACTTTCAATAAATGGAAAGCTTTGGTTGAGATTGAGACGGGAAAGAAGTTGAAGTGTCTCAGATCAGACAATGGAGGTGAATATTGCAGCAAAGAGTTTGATAGGTACTATTCAAAGCATGGAATTCGTAGAGAGAAGACAGTTCCAAGAACACCACAAGAAAATGGTGTGTCAGAAAGGATCAACAGAACAATCATGGAGCATGCAAGGTGCATGAGATTACATGCATGATTTCCTTTACAATTTTGGGCAGATGATGTAGATATTGTTGTTTATCTGATAAACAAAGGGCCTTCAAGTTCCTTGGATGGTGGTATTCCAGAGGAAGCATGGATAGGTAAAAAGGTAAACTACTATTTTTTAAAGCCTTTTGGTTATGAGGCCTTTGTCAATATTAATAAAGAAAATAGAACAAACCTTGAGGAAAAATCAAAGAAATGTACCTTTATTGGATATGGTGTTAATGATTTTGGTTATCGCTTATATGATTATGAAGATCACAAAATCATTAGGAGCATACATCTAATATTCAATGAAAAGGTCTTGTATAAGACTCAGTTGCAGGAAAATAAATAGGAAAAATAAAGCAATGAATACACAGTTCTTGATGAGATAACTGAAAAAGTTAAGGTGCCTGAAAATAATAATAATCAACAACCACAGCAGTAGCAACCACCACAACAGCAACATGCACCTCAAACACCTGAAAGTGGTGTTAGAAGATCTACCAGGATAAGTAGACCCCCTTAATGATACTCTCCTTCATTATATTATTTATTGTTGACTAATTCTGGTGAACCCGGATGTTATGAAGAAGCAATGCAGGTTGAAAGCAGGAAGAAGTGGGAGCTAGCCATGGATTAAGAGATGGAATCCTTAATGCGTAACTAGTCTTGGGACTTAGTCAGGTTTCCTGCAGGTAAAACTACATTGCAGAATAAATGGGTTTACAGGCTGAAGGAAGAAGATGGAGGAAAATAGAGGTACAAAGCTAGACTTGTGGTGAAGGGGTTTGCACAGAAGAAAGTGGTGATTTTGATGAAATATTTTCTCATGTTGTTAGGATGACTTCAATCAGAACTATCTTAAGTCTTGTAGCGGCGGAAGATTTACATCTTGAACAGTTAGATGTAAAGACGGCATTTCTCCATGGAGATTTGGAGGAAGAGATATAGATGCAGCAACCAGAAGGATATGAGGTCAAAGGGAAAGAAAAATTGGTGTGCAGGTTAAAGAAGAGCTTGTATGGATTAAAACAGGCTCCAAGGCAGTGGTATCTAAAATTTGACAAGTTTATGTCTGAACAAGGTTATACTAGATGTCACTATGATCATTATGTTTATCTAAAAAGGCAAAATGATGGCAGCTATATTATATTGTTATTGTATGTAGATGACATGCTTGTTGCAAGGTCTAACATGCAGGAAATAAATGTGCTCAAAAGAAAATTGGCAAATTCATTTGCAATGAAGGATTTGGGAGCTACAAAAAAAATCCTTGGTATGAGAATAACTAGAGATAGGAAAAATCACAAATTAACACTATCTCAGAATGAGTACATACAAAAGGTGTTGAAAAGATTTAATATGCAGAATGAAAAACTAGTTGGTGCACCTTTTTCTAGGCATTTCAAACTTAGTAAGGAGATGTGCCCCAATACCCAAGAAGAAATGGACTATATGTCTAAAGTTCCATATGCATCAGTAGTTGGAAGCTTAACGTATGCAATGGTCTGCACAGAGCACGATATTGTATGTAGTGGATGTTACATGCAAGATGGAACATAATCAGAAAATAATGACTGAGTCTAAATAGATTCTCAGATATTTTGAGAGGTACATAAATCAGCATGTACTTTGGTGGATTCAACCATGCACTCATACAGGGATATGTTGATAGATTATGAGATGGCAGAGACAGAGGGAACCTCAGGATGTGTTTTGAAAATAGGTGACATTGTCAGTTGGGTTTGAAAAATCCAAAGTGTTGTTTCACTTTCAATAACAGAAGCCAAGTACGTTGCTGCTACAGAGGCTAGTAAAGAAATAATTTGGTTACAAAGGTTTATGGATGAATTGGGTAAGAAGCATGATATGGGCACGTTATACAGTGATAGCCAAAGTGCCATTCATCTTGCAAAGAAATTAGCATTTCATTCCAAGACTAAACACATACATCTCAAGTACCATTTCATATGGTCAGTATTGGAAGATGGAGAGTTGAAGCTGGAAAAGATACACACTAGCCAGAATCCTATAGATATGCTAACAAAAGTTGTAACCAGGGAGAAACTGAGAATGTGCTCAGTTTCAATTGGTCTTCAAGGATGACGATGAAGATGAGGAATAGCCAGGTCCAAAGAGGAGTCATTGTCCAGCAAATGAAGCAGTGGTGGAGTTGCTCAATCAGTCTCCAAGTGGGAGATTGTTGGGTGTGGAGCCTGATTATCTTGTTTACTTTGTATCATAGCATTGGACCCTTGTACCTTAAAAGGGGTGGCCACGCCGCCCATAATTAATCGTTGTCGTGGGGGGTCCAGGGGGGGATGACAGCGCTTTTCGGAGCCCCCCCTGGCGGGGGGTTTCGGGGGCAGTGCTCCCAAAGCTAAAAACAGATGTAAAATTGCCTTATAAAAGTATAGTAATTTCTAGTCAATCTGGGCCGTTCATTAGGCAAATGATCTGACAGTAGAAGTTATGTTTAGATTAGGGTTTTTTTCCCTAGAAGGCAACCCCTCAATTTTATGAGGGTATTGTATTGCGGCTGTGTAATATGTGTGTATTCTCGGAGTGAGAAACAGAAAGGGAGATTGTGAGAGAGAACAGAGGATATTACAGTGGATTTGATGTAGGTTTTGTCTCTTCATTTTTCTGGATAATAGAAAGGAAGGACTGGTTGTTCGGGGTGGACATAGCCCAAACTGGGTGAACCACGTATATTTGTGTCTCTCTGGTTTTATGTGTTTTTTGTGCTTGTATTTTCCGCATATTTTATGTGTTGCATTGCTCCATAATATATAATTTTCTAACAGCTCCCTTCACTTGATTAAACAGATCATCAATTCTGGGTAAAGGGTATTTATTCTTGATTGTTAGCTTGTTAAGTTATCTATAATCCATGCACATTCACATGGTTCCATCCTTCTTCTTCACGAACAACACTGGTGCTCCCCAAGGGGACACACTTGGAAAAATGTAGCCCTTGTCTAGTAGTTCCTGTAACTTCATTTTCAGCTCTATTAGCTCTCGCACACTCATTCTGTAAGGAGCCCTTGACACAGGAGAAGCTCCTGGCATTAAATCTATGGTGAAGTCAATGTCTCTCCTTGGTGGTAATCGAAGAATATTTTTTGGAAAGACATCCATAAAATCTTGCACCACAGGTATATTTTCCATCATAGGTGATTTTTCCTTGGAATCAGCATATCCTACTTGAATAACATAATTCTGGCATCCCTTCCTTATACATTTATTCATTTTGGACACTATAATTGGTCGTAGTTGTAATGGCTTTTTGACTCCCTGAATCTCCTTAAGTGTTCCATATTTCATTTTGTAATAAATAAAATTTTCCTTGCAGTCCAGTAAGGTCGAATGTTTTTTCTATCCAACCCATGCCCTACAAAACATCATAGGACCCTAATCACAGTAAATTCAAATCCACATTAAACTGATGTTCTGCAATTTCTAATACACAGTTTGGAATCTTAGCAACCACTTTTCTTTTTTCCCCTGTGGCTAGCTGTACTAGCCATGAGTTTTCAAATGTATTTTCTTTTAATTTACATAGTTCCACTATCTTGGGACTAACATAACACATACTTGCACCTCGGTCTACCAAAATAGAAACAGATTGAGTCAGTAATTTACCTTCCAACTCAATCATCGTTCGCTGATAATCTGACTATGGATCCTCCAATGTTGCGTTGCTAGGAGGAATGTTTTTCACCACATCTCCAACTATAGAAGCCTCCTACAAGTTTGCAACTCTATCATTCCTTTCTCTCTGTGGGAAATTTTTGTAGTAGTGTGCCTCACCTGTAATATCCCAAAATGGGGAAGCAACAATACATGAAAACAATAATGGAAGTAGTAGTGATAAATCAACTCATGAAATGTGAGAAGAACATATAGCCATAATATTATTATTATAGCAGAAAATGTATACAAGATCTTGAGGAAAGATTTACTCAAGATGGGCAAAATCAGCCTTATGAAACATGTACATAAAATATGAAGAACACTGCTACACAAAGAATGCCCAAGGCTATGACAGCATAGTTTTATTAAGTAGAACTGCTGCTGGAAACTTTCAATACATATATCTACAAATACATGGCTAATATAATGCCAAGAGTGAAGATATAAACTCCCAAAACCATTCCAAGACAATCCGGAGAGGATTTCCTGAAATATGCAAAAGTACAAAAATGTCGGAGTGTAGCCCTAGGGTTGAGTAGTAGCTGCAACTCAGGAACTAGATGGAGATGGTTGAAGATGATGCATAAGATGAATAGAACTCCTCCAATGGATCCTTTAGGTGAAAGGCTGATCCAATCACTGAATATATCACCCTCCAATGAAACACTGCAACCCTCACTGAAATAACATAGTCAAAGAGAGCGAATATGCTGTAGGTGATGGAAAATATGTTGGCCAAGTGCCAAGATGTGAAATAAGCTACATAATCTCCGTCCCTAATCTCCCAAAGGAAGGAAAGCTTCCCCTTCTTGAAAACAAGCTCCAGAAGTGGTGTTCTCAACCCTCCACTGCAATACCCTCGAACAAAACCCACCTCTAAACAGAAACTACGTTGTAGCTGAAGGAGGTAGCTTGGCCTCAAGCATCAATGTGAAGAAATGAAGTACAAGCTCCCTCAAGAGGCCTCTCAAGAAAGGAGATGGAATTCCTAAATAGGAAATACTTGTGCTAAGCAGAACAATAATCTCAACTAAATAGATGAAGATTGCAAAATAGTCATGCAGACCACAAATTCAATAATCCATAACATGTATTTATATGGCTACCTTTCCCTCCTTATATACAATTGGAAGCCTTCTCACGTTGGGTCCCACTCATTAGGTTTTCCTCCACCAAGGAATCTTCCTTCCACTATCACTACGTTTTCTTCATAGATGATCTCCACCTTCCATTCCAGCACTGTTGACTTGATCAAACTTGACCTTGTCCACATGTAATTTCCCTTGTTCACACATGGGGGTGTGAAATACATATATTATAATGATCCCTTTTCATATCATAAATGATTTTATTTATTTTAGAAATGTATGGGCCTCTTTACCCATTTATTCATCTCCTATGTGTCAAAAGCAAAAATCAATGTTCCAATTAGTTGTTTGCTAATTTTCGAATATTAAAGTCCTCCCCTACGAAATTTTTCTTGTCCTCAAGAAACTACAAGGATAGAACTGAGAAGTATCCCATCATCCTCCTCCTGTAGCATCCACATATGATAAGCTCCTCCAAGGAATAAGATGGTGTCTCATCAGTAACTCTCCATATTGCCCCTCCCAAGTATGCAATCTAGCTAAATAGCTATAATCATGAAGAAGTACAGTACTGAAGGAGGAAACAAGGTGTTGTCTAGAGGTCCCTTTGAGGCATGGGGTCCGAAATTAACGGGGAATAATCATTCCCATGTGGATCCTCCATCCCCAAGCTATCATCCATACAAAATGACTTACCTCCCAACATGGAAACTCCTGAAAATTTCCCTCCACCTGTAGCTCCTGTAGAATAGGTGCGATGTATAGCTGAATATGGCAAAAAAAATAGCCTACCCCACGTTTTCCATCTCTCCACTTATGATAAGTGTAGAGTAGCTACTGATCTTGGGTTGCAATAATGTTTCCCTCGAGTGGCAAGAAGAAGACTGGATCTCCAAATATCTCCTCTCCAATTTTATGAATCATGTTGGCCCAAACCATCCCATATATGATGAATGGAAAATAACCACCATATGGCATCCAAATGAAATGAATACTGAAGGTTTCATGTAGTGCTCGAAGGTACCAACAGTTTCCCAAGTAGTCACAGTGCAGTTCTTCTAACTGTTGTTTCCAAACATAACATGGAAAACCATCTCCCATGCTCCCCTTGGAACATGTAATGAAAAAAGTGTGGGGAATCTCTTTCCAAAAGTACACATCCAACCAATGTGTCTCTCTTCCAATCATGTCCAAAATAATGAAAAGGATAATATTAGCATATGGAATCATGATTAGCATCATGCTAGCTGCCATATGCAGTAAGGGAGAATGAAAATGGTCCCTCAAATGCAACCATCAAATTTTTACTCTAAACTTTATTAGAAAATGGCATGGTGTGTGGCTTCCGAACCACTTACTTGCTACCCCAATATCCTCACAAGTTTGGAGAAAATGTATGATGTATGGTGCAAAGTGAGCATGCTCTGCATAAGATATCATCTCCCCAAGACCTCCTAGGGAGTGGCCATCATCAATGTTTCTTATGGCCTGAAGTATACCATGAAGTCTAGAAGAAAGAATGCTCCTTATTTGAGAAATTTCCTACACATATATGGTTAAGGAATGCACATATTCATTATATAAATCATTATGCAAACAAACAGTTTCCTTACCATATGCTTTGCCCCTGAAAATGGAGTTGCTTATAGATAAATCCCCTCTTATTCTCAAAGAGAAAAGAGGTGGTTGTGTTAATTCCCCTAAAGAGTTATGTATCTCCTCCATCTCCACATGATCCATGCATCTCTTCAAGTGCCGATATATCTCTTGCTCAAATCATTCCTAAATTTACCCCTCCATGATGGTGTGGTATGCTCTCATAGAATAAGTGTGGCTGAAAAGGAAATCTTCATGAGCTGTTTGTAGTAACTTATTTTTGAGCTTGAAATATCTACGTAATAATATCCTACCATGACAGTAGATTACCCCATCTCTGATTGAATATCCCTCCTCATGCAACTGGTCATCCAATATCATACCAGTAAAAAGATCCTTGGAATAATCCACCAACAGCTGGGATTCCCAATATGGATCTATCCTCCATAGTGACAATGTTGATGATCTATAACAAAGAAAATTTGTGATATGGTTGTCCTCCTTTTTAACATCTCCCATGCCAAATATGCAAGTCGGAAGGCTTCTATCCTTCCCCTGCGACTCCTGCCACAGTGCAGATCTTGGAATGAGAGTGGGTAATGATGATGCTGGGAGATTGCATCTCCTCTCCTTGAGTCTACCTAAGACTCTCGATGATGTACCAAGATCTCCTAAGGTCCTCACCTCTATGGAATCAATGAGTGGTGCCTCCAAATGTGAAGCATCCCTCACCATCTGTTGATCTGGTCATCCCCTCGGTGAGATGCCTCCATGCAATGAGACATCAATATCAAGAGTAGACTGCATACATGAATGGAAAAACTTGTCCCTACCCTCACTACACCATCCAATCTCCCTCTTCTTGCATCAAACCTCTAAAATAGATAGGGGTGTGTGCTCCTCATCAAATGATGTTGCTCATCCTCCCTACCTCCTCCTTTTATCTACATGGTTTCACAACCTGTCAACAATGGAATATGCTGATCATGGGTTGTGCCTTGATCTCGACATATGATATCCTTGGGAATTCCTTGCAATAATATAATAATCCCTCTTGTTGGATCAAGTGCTCCATCTACCTCTGCATGACGTGCTAGATATGCTCGATATATGAAAGCAATGTTGCCCTTAATCATCTCTTCCTCCTTGATATGAATGGGAAACCTTTCAATAAGTGGATCCTCCTTTGGAAAAGGGATCTCCATGCCCTCTTGTCCAAGAATGTGAGACAAATATCCTACCTCTCCAGTAGTTTTATGAAATGGATTTGAGTTTATAAGTCCTTTCAACCCATGCAAAAGTTTGGTTTATTTTGGTTTTTTTAACTTCTTCAGAGGTGCTTCCGAATGTCCTCCATAAAACCTTTATACTAATCTCTTAGTGAACTTTGCATAAGAAGAAGTATCTACATTTTTTAATGAAAAGGACTCAAATATCCACTAAGCATAGGCCTTACCTTCAAAATGCAGCGTTGTAGCTTTGATGGCTTCATCTTCAAAAACTTGGTGCTACTGCAAATAGGTGTGTAGCTCTTCCATCCAAGCTCTAGCTAAACATGTTGGTGACCCATAAAAATTCGATAGGAAAAATCTACCCTTGTCATGCTTCTTGCTCCTATTCACCTTGATCTTGCAAAAATCTTGGAAGGTGATATGATCTCTGAACTTCTTAGTGTGAGATTCATATTCTTGTAGAAAATCACTAAGAGTTTCCCTCCTAGGCATTTCTACTTCTTTCATCTCCCACATAATAGATTTGGGCATATGACTGTGATGTGCATCATAATATGCGACTACATGCTCACACTAATTATGTAGAAATCTAGAGTTTACTTCAGATTCAAACTCTCTTGGAGATTTTGTACACATCTCCCTTCTCATATTCTTAAGATTTCCATGAATGCTTTGCAAAGATTGAGAAAGAAGCTTTGAGAGCTTCCCTTCCTTCCTTCCTCCAAATAATGGAGTCTTATTCTTGTATTTTCTGTACATTTCTTCTTCTTCTTGTCTTCTTGATAGCATAATTGATGAAATCAATAGGTTAAGCCAATATTATGCTCTGATACCACTGTAATATCCCAAAATGGGGAAGCAGCAATACATCAAGACAATAATGGAAGTAGCAATGATAAATCAACTCATGAAATGTGAGAAGAACATATAGCCATCATATTAGTATTGTATCAGCAAATGTGTAAAATATCTTGAGGAAAGAGTTACTGAAGATGGGAAAAATCAGCCTTAAGAAACATGTACATAAAATATGAATAACACTCCTACACAAAGAATGCCCAAGGTTATGACAATGTAGTTTTATTAAGTAGAATTGCTGCTGGAGAGTGTCAATACAAAGATCTACAAATACATGGCTCATATAATGCTAGGAGTGAAGATGTATACTTCCAAAAACAATTCCAAGGCAATCTGGAGAGGATTTCCTGAAATATGAAAAATTATAAAAATGTCGGAGTACAGCCCTAGGGCTGAGTAGTAGCTAAAACTCAGGAATTTTATGGAAATGGCTGAAGATTATGCATAAGATGAATATACCTCCTCCAATGGATCCTTTAGGTGAAAGGCTGATCCAATCACTGAAGATCTCACCCTCCAATGAAACACTACAGCCGTCACTGCAAACCCTCACTGAAATAACACAGTCAAAGAGAGGGATTGCGTTGTAGGTCATGGAAAATATGTTGGCCAAGTGCCAAGATGTAAAATAAGCTCTAGAATCTCCCTCAATAATCTCCCAAAGGAAGGAACACTTCCTATTCTGAAAAACAAGCTCTGGAAGTGGTGTTCTCAACCCTCCACTGCAACACCCTACAACACAACCCATCTCTAAACAGAAACTGTGTTGTAGCTGAAAGAGGTAGCTTGGCCTCAAGCCTAGATGTGGAGAAATGAAGTAAAATCTCCCTCAAGAGACCTCTCAAGAAAGGATATGGAATTCCTAAATAGGAAATCCTTGTGCTAAGAAGCACAACAATCTCAACTAAACGGATGAAGAATGCACAATAGTTGAATGCAGACCAAAAATTCAGTAATCCATAACATGTCTTGCTATGGATGCCTTGCCCTCCTTATATACAAGTGGAAGCCTTCTCACCTTAGGTCCCACTCATTAGGGTTTCCTCCACCAAGGAATATTCCTCCCACTATCACTGTGTTGTCTCCATAGATGATCTCCACCTTCATTTCCAGCACTGTTGACTTGGTCAAACTTGACCTTGTCCACATGTAATTTCCCATGTTCACACATGAGGGTGTGAAATGCAACTATTATAAGATCCCTTTTCACATAATAATGGATTTTATTTATTTTAGAAATGTATGGGCCTCCTTACCCATTTATTAATCTCGTAGGTGTCAAAAGCAAAAATCAATATTCCAATTAGTTGTTTCCTAATTTTGGAATATTACATCACCAAACCCCCAAATTTGTAGAGCCGGCTTAGTCACCTATAATTGCTCAGGCTTTCTGGATGCTTCCGTAGGCTTTTATTTTGTTGGCCATTGGATTCTCTGGCGATTTCTGCCAAATTGTTTACTGACAGAATTCCAGGTAGAATTTTTAAAACTACTGCTTTTAGCTCCTTTGAAGTCGGAGTTGCTTTTATGTCCTTTCCTCGGCTGCCAACTTTTTCCAACCTCTCCCTTAGCCTTGGACTGATGATAGCACATTCGTGCCTTATGAATGGCTTCATCCATGGTTCTAGGATTAACAAACTCAATATTCTCTTTCCTATGGGTCGGCAAGCTGCTTAGAAATCTCTGCACCTTAGCCTTTTCCTCTCGAAGATATGGAACATATCGTAACAGGTAGGTGAACTTAGTGATATATTCATCCATAGTCATTTGTCCCAGTCTGAAGTCATGAAATTTCTTAGATTTTTCATCATAGAATCATTCTGTGAAATACTAGTCCTTAAAGTATTGCTGGAATGATTCGCAAGTGACATCTTGTTCCTCAATGCTGCATACATTCTTTACTTCTTCTCACCATAGAGTTGCTTTCTCTCTTAGCTGATATATGGCCAATCTAGCCTTTAGGTTGTTGTTATATTAATACACCTAAAAATACTTGTTCATGTTTATTAACCATGCCTCTGCCACTTCCTTAGCCTCACCATCAAATGTTTGTGGTTTTATTTTTCGAAATTCCCCATGAAGCTCTTCTTTTTACTTCTTAACCTCTTGTTGATCTGACAAATTGCCAGATTCTTCTTCATTGTAATTTTTGCTCTTTCTTTGCTGGGATGGGCTTATTTCTACTCTACCATTGGTATTTTGTCTTGTTTGTAGCTCATCCTCTTCTTGCATGCCTCTGTCAGTACTAGGATGTTCCAATTCCTAGTTTTTCTTGTCTGACAAACTCTTTAATATCTTTTCCTGCTCTTGTCGTAATCGTTCATTATCTTTTCGAACACGCACCATTTCCTCCTACAGTTTCTTTATCGTGTTTAACAGGAAGCTGGTTTGGTGTTGTTTTTCCTCCAACAGTCTACTAGTTTGTTGATGCTAGTGAAACTTAACTGAACCCACATTTCTAGGTTCATCACTGGTTGAGCTTGGGGTTCCCCAATGTCTTGGGGGGTTTGCTGCGTTTTTCCCCTTCTCATGATGTTTCCTGCTATGCTGCTAAATTTTGTGCATCAGTATACACACAGCTTATCGTTAGTTTACCCTTAGGGTCTTGGCGTATGAACACTACTTTGATACCACTTGTCCCAAACGCAAAACAAACTAATTTTTTTCTGCTTTTACCTTGATCTGAGAAATATAACTATTGAATTCCTATGAAATTCCTTCCATATTAATTAAAGAACTTATACCTAAGGGTTGTGTAGCTTTGAAATTATTATCTTGTCATTTATTATATTGGGTTCATAAAACCTTTAACCCTAGAGTACTTGTCACTTACATCATAGTAACTAAATTTTTGCATAAGACTCTTATCATTGAAATTATCAATTTATATTAACATGTTTTTGGCATTACACTTGTAAAAGTTGTACCCAACACATAGATTCATCCAGCTATGTCTTTGATCGAGGAGTTAACTGGCACATTGAGAATTTAAGGCGGTAGGTTTGGTATTAATTTCCATATGATAGCTATGACACCACTATTACTTGTGGCGGTCCTCGATAGTACCTGAGTCCATTTACACCATTGGATTATTGGCAGATTGAGGGTTCCCGCTTATAGCAAGAGTTTCATCGGGATAACCCTGCTAACCCTAGATACTTCCACCATTTTCTCTATTATGTCATGCCGAAAAGCTCTTCTCCTCAGAATCTCTTCACTCCGGAGTTGAGCTTCACTGTTATTAATGGTTTCTTTTACAGTCCATTAGACGTAGTCTCCTAGAACTTTTAGGCTATGGTTAGATAATAATACTCTCCGCGATGTTCTCTGCGATGAGGGAGAGTTTACTACTAGCACACAATCGAGCCACCGGAGGAAATCTATCTCCCAATCACCTAAATCTCTCCTTCAGGAGCCCAAGCTCACAAACTCAGAGCTAGTAGGTGGAGTACCCTTATTTGTTTGCTTGATATCATTCAATACTTTTTCCTTTGCAGGGTTTGTATAGCCATTAATTTATTTCCCTTTCTCTATTTGAATATATAGATTGTCGAATCGGAGAAAGGGAGAAGCTCCCTCTTCTGTTAGTTCTCCTCATACTCTGTTTTTTTTAATTTTGTATATTCAAAGTTTGTTGTTAATTTAAGTATTTTGACTACGCAACGTTCTACATGTTTACTTACATGATATTTTCTTGTGCGTTGTTGCAATTAATAGGTGTGTCTCCCCACATAACACAATTTACAAAGCTTAGTAAACAAAATTGGAGATAAATTTCCAATTCGCCCATTGAAAGCTTCAATTTCCTATACAGGTACTTCCAGTTTTAATAAAACTCATTTCTATCCTTGTACAACCATCAATTTCCAGTGAAAGGTTTACGGATTGGGTCCAATACACAAGTTAAATCTGTTTCTTTTGATGTTAATAGACCGACCTCCTTCTGATAGGGTTTTAGATAGCCGTCTTATGGCCGAAGCCGCAAACTTAATGTAGATTATATTTTTTTTGGTTTTCGGATTTACAGTATGCGGAAGTCCTTCATTATTCTTACCCCATAAATTGTATCACATAAATTGTTTATGCATCCTCCTTACTGAGGCTGGACTGAGCTTATAATATTTACATTTTCAGGTTATTAATGGATTTTACATTTCAGGTTATAAGTGGATATGCCATCTTTTTTCTTACTTTTCTGTCATTTAAGAAGTTGTTTCCATATTTATTTTTTGAACTTTCACAAAGAACTACTCACAGATTTGTTCAATAGTATTTGTTTTTTTTAAATAAAAGGTTCTCATTAAAATATTCAGTCCTTTTATTCTCCTTGTTACAGAAAAATAAGTATTTTGCAATTCTGCTTCGACATACAGTAACTAAAATTTTAATGTTAAAGAATCAGTTACTGAATTCTTCATCCAACGTACATGTGTATATCTTTGTAGGGAATTCAACATGTAAGGGACTCTACTGTTTTGTTTTCTTTAGTTTAACAATCAGTATTGTTTTAAATATTCTTAGGGTATCCCTTGAAAGCGTAAATACTCTATTTTATTTATTGTTCATGTTGCAGAGTATTGCTTTAAATACTCTTAATGTATCCCTTGAAAGCGTAAATACTCTACTCTATATATTGTTCATGTTGCTTGATTATTTTTTTTGTAGAGTTTCTTTCTTTCGTTAGAATTGATCCTCTGGCAAAGCTACTTATTGAAATTTTCTAGAATTCCGTTGTTCTTTTATTACTATTTTCTTGTAGTATAAAGTGACTGGACCAGCCAAGAAACTGTCCGATTATAGTCAGAGAGGAAAGAATGATGTATTTTGGGTTTCTTCCGTTACCCAGGATCAACAGTTCTATTTCTACTGAGAGGATAAAATGTTCTAATAATTTTCTTAATCATTCTAACAGAACCTAGAACTATCTTTACCCCAACTCTGTCATAGTTTTAAAACATTAGCTACACTATATCTATGAATAAATATATAAAAGCTGCAACATCATTGCATATCCTCTATTCAAAAGAATAACAAGAGTTATCTCAGATTTTATATGTTCTCTTTCTGATGTTCCTCCCAACCTTACGAGTGGCAATGATGTCCAGCTCTTCCCCGTGCTTCCACTGAAAAGCTTGGGTTGGCAGTAGACTTGTTCTGCTATGACCTCAGGACTATAGGTCCAGTCAAGCCAGAAAAATTCAGGAATACTGAGTGTTTTTTCACTCATCTATACCAGCTCAAGAAAATCTCCACCCTTCCTTATCCCATGAACAGAACCCCCACTCCTCACTCGGATGAATTTCTTATCCTCAGAGGAGCCACTTTTTTGTTCTTGGAACAACATTACCATCAAGCTTTTTTACTTTTACTTTTCTTAACTAATTTTATTATTTCATAATAACAATATGGAAAATAAATTTTTCCATCAACATAAAAATTGCCTCAACTTTTTTTTTTCCTTCAACAATATTTTAAAGTCATTTTAACTAGTTAACAACTAGATAGCAATAAATGCAATTTTCACACATAACTTAATTTTTTTCCCAATACCTACTATTAAATTGTAGTTACAATAAATACTTAATATATGAACAAATAGTTCCATGATGATATTGTATTGGATAGAATGTTAAGCCCTTTTTATAAAGTGATATACACAACTTTTAATATTTATAAATAACTAATAAAATAAGAAACGTATCAAATCAATGACTATTAGAATATATTATAAAAAATTCCTCACACTTCAATTTAAAAAAGAAAATGAAATAATTCTCATTTTTAAATTTTTTATTTTAACTTCCATTTGGATATAAATTAATTATATGACCTTCTATTTTAGGTTAGAAGTTTTTGGATGACAATAATGACTCCGATTTTAAACCTTAATAACAAAATAATTAGGGATAAATAAAAAATAAAATGTTTTAGATTTAAGGGAAAATAAAAATTAAGTTGGAATGCTAGACTAAATATTTATAGAAATCATGAGTTTTAGATTTATGTATTTTCAATATCACTTATTATAATACTTTATTTATAAGTTTTATAATGGAACCTATATGATAAGGTTTTTTATTTATATTAACATATACAAAAATAGTAAAATATCTATTCATATGATCAAAAAATTATTTACATAATGAAAACTAGTCACATTTTAAAACTCTAATATCTTATTGGTTAAGAGAATACTTCAATATGCACATATAGTTATAAATAATTAATATTATCAAATCATGCACATATATAATTACAAATAATTAATATTATTAAATCATGAAAATATTTGTATTAGGATGCATCTAAATTAAAGCACACATATTTTAAAAATTGATGTTAAATGTACATGAAATTTTTTACGAAGTAATCAAAATTGGTTATAGAATATTTAATGCTCAATATAGAGTGATGTTGTTTCTGGAGTAGCGAGCATTAAATGAACTGTAACATGGTAATTTTTTATTGAGCATTAAATATTTACAAGATTCTTATTTTTATATAGGCTACATCCGACACGCTTTTCATTATTTCAACAAATTTAAATGAGATAACCACCAATGAATTTTTTGGTCAACTGACCCTACCTATTGGGATTATTAACTCATGTGTTATAATATTCGCAAATGTAGTCATCTGGACAACTTGGGCTAGCTAATTTTTCTTTCTAACTTTTTGTTTTTATTTCACAACACACAGATAATATTTATTGTTCACTGAAACATTTACAAGATTCTTATTTTCATATATGCTACATCTCACACACTTCTCATTATTTCAAGGTCTTTATATGAGATAATGACCAATTAAATTTTTGGTGACTCAACCCAATGAGGATATGGAGTGAGGTATTATAATATCCCAATCATCACTCTACGTAATATATATATATATATATATATATATATATATATATATATATATATATATATATATATATATATATATACTTTAATTAAGAATTTATAATTCTCAAATCATAGAATTAAAATATATTTTTTTAATTTTTTATATTCACATAATTTGTTAATTAATATTTATATATTAAATAATTAAAATAATTTCGTAAAAATAGTGTTTGAAATTTTTATTTGATTATATTTTATTTAAATTTTATACTAAATAATTTTAATACCAATTTTTTTTAATATATCATTGAATAAAAGAAAATATGTGATAACAAGATATTAATAAATATTTCTTAATTTATTGTAGTTAAAATTGTATAAAAATAGAGTAGGTCATTATAATTTTATAAAAATATAACAACATTATTTTTATTTTATTTATTTATATTATTTAATAATAATTATATTTAAAAATTATAAAATATTCTTAAATAATCTTTTAGATACCATTTATTTTACAAAAATTATGTAATTTTATATAACAATAATCAACATTTTATAAATATAATAATTTTATTCTATATAACATGAAAATTCCATTTTATTTAACATAAAATTTTCATTTTATATAACATAAATGTATTAAAAATTTTAGTTATTTTATAAATAAGAATGTTTTTGTTTAAAAAAATCACTAGGAATTCTCTTTAACATATTGTTTTTCTTAAAAAATATAATTTCTGCCATTTTTATTTGATTGAAAAAAAAAACTGTTTAATTTTTATACATATACTTTGCATAGTTAAAATTTTTATTTTTAATATTCCACATAGTGATCACAATATACAAAACAGCTATCATGTTGGAGAATTAGCAATCTAGAAAATTGTATAAATTAGTGATATTATAAGAAGTTAATGCTTCAAAAAGTGTAGCGACCCAAGAGGTTCCTTAATACGAGGATTAGGGTTATCACCAGGGTTGGCCACAAATTTGACATTGGCCTCAAGAACTTGAAATTGGAGCCATGACTTTAATAAGTCGATAATACCAACAAAGGTTATAACCACAATTGGCGAAAAATTCACACGAGGCACAAAAATTGTCATCAGAGGCACAAAAATTTGCTTGAGAAATTTGAAATTAGGTACATCACATTAATCTCTCACCTTTCCCATGCTCCAACTGGCCTTGCTAGATGACAATGACCTCAATTACAGAATTCGTATTAACACCTGTGCGCGTTTATGGCATGATAATCTTCCTAGGATACCCATTTTCATTTCCGAAGCTTCCTCGTGTAGCCAAACACCTCATTGTAGTTTGACTTTTAGAATAATCGAATTCAAACATTTAATGACCCTCTAACAACTCAAACTCTAAAAAGAATACTTCTTGAACCAGTTATGAATTTGCTTTTTATTAGAGATAGCTATTACTTGGTATGGCTATCCAATGTCGATATATAGAATTGTGCTTCTCATGAACTAAGAATTATGGTGAGCATCATTGATTTTGAAGGATGCCCTTTGTTCAACAATAACTGCTAATTTGAAACTTCTTCTACTTTCTTTCTATTTATAGGTATTTCAGTTTCAATTGTTGACAGTGGAAGAATTCATATTGATCTTCTCTCTTCTGTTCAATATGAATCCAAACAATCATTGGCCTAGTATTTTCAAGGAAAATCCCTCAATGTCTCAGAGTCAATGGTGTGAAGCTTCAATTCCTTCACCAATATTTGGCTAAAGAAAATCCTATGAAGGTGACCATGCACTATAACTCCAACTTCCTCTTCCTTTGTTTGTGATGCCATCTTTATGATATCAATAATTAAAAGATATTTCTGGGCACAAATTTCCTTGGAGATTAATACACCCACTCTTTTTTACTCCACCTCCTATAAATGTGTAGATGCATAGAAACAATAGGACTTCACCCACATAAATGCAGCATAACGTTCTATGTCTCATATTCAAATGTGCAATTGTAATAGATTTAGAACATTATTTAGCCATACACAAATCATTTAATAGCAACTGGGTTTTGATGGAATGAAATTTGACTTTTAGCTTTGAGCTGGAATATTTCATGGCCAAACGAAACCCTAGATATGCATTTTTAGGCTGCATAACCTACTTTCGTGGTCTAAGTTTTCCTCTTAATATAGTTTCCCACTGCTTCCAAGGGTGAGTTGAATTAACACGACCATAGAATGGTCAATAATATGAATTCAGTAGAATATTATTTCAAATATAATTAAGATACAAGGAACATGGCTCTTGTTGGAGATCAGAAGCACAGCAATATAAAACAAATACTCAGCAAATAAACCAAGCACATAAAACACAGAGGTTTACCGTGGTTCACCCAACCAATCTGGGCTACGTCCACACAACATAGGCATCGGCAATTCTTTATTAATCAAACAGGAGATTACATAACTCAATCAATCCTCACACACTCAAACCATCCGTTTGGATACCTGTTATATAGCAAGGAGAATCTAACTCCTCATAAATCCTCTCACATCAAATTTAGGATGCATTAACTCTCTCCCAACAACCTGGAGCTAATCTAGCAACAAATTCCTAATTTTTGTCACCTACTGAGATTTTTGACTATTTTAATAAAACAGAAAATCTCAACAATCTCCACCTGGACAACAATTAGCCTGATGCCCTGTTATTATTATTTTATCTTTTCTGCAAGCCAAGAGAAGCCAAACACCAGCGTAGCTTCTCTAACAAAACTGGTTTCGTGAACATGTCTGCACAATTTTCCTTTGTATGCACCTTTTCAAGAGAGACTCCCCTTTCAGTAATAACCTGTCTTACAAAATGGTACTTAATTGGAATATGCTTTGATTTACTATGATAGGCTGGATTCTTAGCCAAATGTATTGCACTTTGACTATCACAAAGTAACCTGATGTTGTCCTGCAACCTACCAAATTCACCAAGCAAACCTTTCAACCAAACCGCCTCTTTGCAAGCATGAGAAGCAGCAATGTATTCTGCTTCAGTAGTGGATAAAGCAACGATGTTCTGTAGCTTTGACATCCAGCTAATAGCTCCACCTGCAAGAGTAAAGACATACCCTGAAGTTGACCTTCTCTTATCCAAATCACCTGCAAAATCAGAATCAACATACCCGCAAACAAATTCACTACTCTTATTGTAAGTGATACAATAACTACTTGTGCCTCTCAAGTACCGAAGCACCCATTTCACTGCTGACCAGTGTTCTTTACACGTATTTTCCATGTACCTGCTGACAACCCCAACTGCATGTGAAATATCTGGTCGAGTACAAACCATCGCATACATTAAACACCCTACTACATTGGCATATGGAATTCGAGACATATAATCCTTTTCTTCATCTGTATTAGGACATAAACTGGAAGAAAGCTTAAAATGGGAAGCGAAAGGGACTGACACAGGCTTCACATTATTCATACCAAACCTCAAAAGTATTTTCTCAATATACTTCTGTTGTGATAGCCACAGCTTACCATTGCTCCTGTCTCTGAAAATCTCCATGCCCAAAATCTGTCTTGCTGCTCCTAGATCTTTCATATCGAATGTCCTTGCCATATGAGTCTTCAACCTGTTGATTTCTTCAATGCTTTTGCTTGCTAAAAGCATATCGTCAACATACAACACTAAGATAATGAACATGCCATTACCTAACTGCTTAAAGTAAACACAATGATCATATTCACTTCTTATATATTTTTGACTCAACATGAAAGAATCAAATTTCTTGTACCACTGTCGAGGCGACTGCTTCAGACCATACAATGACTTCTTGAGCCTGCAGACAAATTTCTTATTGCGATGTTGAACAAACCCTTCCGGTTGTTCCATATAAATTTCCTCATCTAAGTCTCCATGTAGAAATGCAGTCTTAACATCTAATTGTTGCAACTCTAAATCAAGCAAAGCCACTAATGCTAACACAATTCTAATTGAAACAATTTTAACCACTGGTGAAAAAATCTCATGAAAGTCAATACCGGCTTTTTGAGAAAACCCTTTTGCAACCAGTCGCGCTTTGTACCTGTCTTCCGTATCATTCACACCCCGTTTCACCTTGAAAACCCATTTTCATCCCACATTTTTCCTGTCTTTCGGAAGCTCAACCAGATCCCATGTGCCGTTCTTACTTAAGGCCATCATTTCGTCCTTCATGGCTGCTTTCCACTTGTCACTTTTCGAACCTTCTATTGCTTCCTGATAGCACAGAGGTTCATCGTCATTAGTAGTAAATGCAACTGAAGTAACATAATCATCATACCTTCTCGGTGGCCATTTGATTCTTGTAGACCTCCTTAAGGATGTTTTTGGTGCTTCCGCAATTGGCTGACTACCATCTGTAGGAACTTCTTGCCGATCAGTATCTGAGACCTGTTCATGATCTAAACCTGAACCCTGTTCATGTTCTGATTCTGAAACCTGTTCATGACTAGTATCTGAACTATGGTCATCATGACTATCATTAGAAGTGCTGTCAAACTGAATGTGTTGAAAATCAAATACATCGTCCTGTTTCAATTTACTATCTACATCTAACTATACAAGAGAGGATTCATTAAACTTTACATCTCTGTTGATGATGATTTTGCGGGTAGTAGGATCCCACAATCTATATCCCTTTGTTCCAACACCATACCCAACAAAGATATACCTTTTAGACTTTGGATCTAATTTAGTTCGCTGATGTTTAGGCACTAGAGCATATGCATCACAACCAAACTCTCTGAGTTTAGAATAGTCACAAGGGTGTCCTTTCCATACCTCTTGCGGAATCTTGCAGTCTATCGCCGTCGATGGAGATCGGTTTATCACATAACAAGCTGTTGCCACTGCTTCCGTCCACAACTCCTTTTGCAACCCGGCGTTACTCAGCATACTCCTTGCTCTCTCTAGAAGAGTCTTGTTCATGCGTTCAGCAACTCCATTTTGCTGAGGAGTATAAACTGTGGTCTTATGTCTCTCGATCCCTGCATCCTTGCAATAGCTGTCAAACTCCTTGGAAGTAAACTCACCACCATTGTCAGTTCTTAAACATTTTATTGTTCTACCAGTGATGTTTTCTACCAATGCTCTAAACTTTTTGAAAATTGTAAAAACATCAGACTTCTTTTTCATCATGTAGACCCACACTTTCCTAGAAAAGTCATCAATAAATGACACAAAATATGACGAGCCACCATACGAGGTTGTAGGTGCTAGACCCCAAACATCTGAATGAATATAATCAAGTATCCCTTTACTAGTATGTTTGCATGTTTTAAACTTTTGTTTACTTTGTTTTCCAAACAGACAATGCTTACAGAAATCTAACTTTCCAGACTTCAGATTTGGAAGTAACTTTCGATCAGCCAAAATTTTCAACCCTCTTTCACTCATATGCCCCAATCTTTGATGCCATAAGTGAATGGAACTACTGTCATGTTCAGACACAGTAGACACAAAATCTGACCCTGTACTTCCTTCTAACTGAAACAGATTTCCTACTTTCTTAGCTTTCATTAATAGTAAGATACCTTTATAGATTTTCATAACTCCACCTTGAATTACAGTTTTATATCCATTCGTATCCAATGCTCCTAAAGAAATTAGATTTTTTCTTAAGTCTGGAACATGTCTCACATCAGTTAATATTCTAGTTGTCCCATCAAACATTTGTAGTTGTATGCTCCCAATCCCCACAATATTACATGTTACATCATTACCCATGTACACAACTCCATCATTAATTGATTTATATTCCTTAAACCATTCTTTATGGATACACATGTGGTTTGATGCACCAGAATCTAACAACCAATGTTGACCATGATTTGACACATTAACTGATAATACTTCGTCGCTCATACCTGAACCAGATGCCGAACCTGTATCTGTCGTGTTTTCTTCCTTCTTCTCTGTCGATGAAGCTTCTTTAGAAGATTGTTGTCGCTTCCAGCAATCCTTCTTCAGGTGTCCAGTTTTCCCACAATGCCAGCACTTCACCTTTGTCTTCTTTCCTTTAGACTTTGAACGAGAGTTGCTATGCTTACCCCCGGAGTGTCTCTCTCTAGAACGACCTCTAGCCATCATTGCCTCTGATGTAGAGGTGTCAGCATTCGACCGCTTCCTGGTCTCCTCGGACAACAAAGCTCCAACCACATCGTCAAACTCAAGGATGTCTGCAGTACTAAAGCTTATGGAAGTAACAAAGTGATCCCACGATTCGGGCGATGAACACAATAGAGTTATTGCCTTATCCTCTGAATCAAATTTTACATCTAGACTTTGTAATTGTACCAATAGAGTATTGAAAACATTCGGATGGTCAATAATCGAGGTACCTTCCTTCATCCGCAAACCATAAAGTTGTCGCTTTAGGAGAATCCGATTTGTCAAGGATTTCGTCATGTAGAGCTTTTCAAGCTTGATCCTGAGCTGCGGTGGTCTTCTACGACACAATGTTGAACGAACATCATACGCAGGACATAACGGTGCGCTCGGGCTACGTAAATCCAACTCATCCCATTCATCCTCCGTCATGGAAGAAGGCCTTTTGCTTCTCCCCAACAGCGCTTTCGCCACGCCTTGTTGAATCAGCATATCGTGCATCTTAAGCTTCCAGATCTCGAAATTTTTCTTGCCATTAAACTTCTCAATTTCAAAACGAGCACTTTGAGTTTTCGCCATCTTGTATCAGCAAAAAACACAATAATCTCCAGAACCCAACTTTAAATAAAATTTGATTAAAAAATTGCCCTTGCCAAAAAAAAAACAAACAAATATCTGCCCTTTGTACTTCACATACAAATTTATGCCATATGCACTTATATGCCTTTGCTTTCATACCATATGCAAATGGCATTAAAATTACAAATCGATTATTAAATCACAAATCGATTTATATTGAATTACAAAACTCCAAATCGATTTACAAAAAACTCCAAATCGATTTATAATTTTTAAATGTGACCACTTCATCTTTATAAAATGCCTTCTTCTAAATTCCATATTGGAATTCTAAGTGCCATCCTTCTTTAATAAAAAAAAAAAAATGCCACCACTCAAATCGATATATTATAACATTGATTTTTAAATATCGATTTTAAAACTTCAAACGTGAGCATTCCAATAAATCGATTTAAAGTGGCACTTGCACACCACCGATACTCCAAAAAAAAACGATTTTAATAAAGCATTTTCTCAATACACAATGCCGCTAACTCGCCCACACAGTGGCTCAGCTCACTGCTCATGGTGGCTCCCACGCAGCTTCATTTTCACTGTGCAGGGTGGTAGAGCTCATTTCACGCCCGGCTGCACTCACGCAGTGCACAGCTCCTGACAAAGTAAAGACAGTCCACGCATGGCTCACGTGGCAAGACACTCTCTCACATATAGTAGCCAGATCACGCAGTTTCCACGCACATAAAGAATAGCTGATTATACATTACTATACACTATTGATCGTAATAAATATGATTGAATATTGTTAAATATTCCACGCAAGACAGCACGCCACTTCCACGCACTCTTAATTTCCTCGATACACTCGTTGAGATCGTATACAAAGAATATAAAACAATACTCAAGAAATAGCCAAGCACAGGTCACGTAGGTTCTATCGGGTGCCCACTAAATTCACTGTAATATTTAGGTATCGCAAGAATCTTTTATTAACAAACAGAGATTACATACTCACCAATTTTCACACTCAAACCATCCATGGGATACCCGCTATATAATAATCGCCCATGTCTCACAAATTTGTGATGCATTAACCCTCTCCCAATACCTCACCCAGCAATAAATTCTAATTTTGTCACCTAATGATTTTGACTAATTTTTAATGTCAGAAATCTCAACAAATTTCCCGACAACTTAATTTGTGTAATATATCATCAAATCAATGAAAAAGCACCATCAAAGCCTGCATGGAATAAAAACTAGAATAGACCGGTCATGGAGTTCATATTTACAATTTGCCGCAGATGAAATAGAGACAACATAGTTTGGCCGCAAGAGCCTGCCGGATGCTAGTGTCTTCTAATGTTTTCATAATTAAATGGCTAGAACTGCTAACAGTGAAACACCATATCGACCTAGAGACAGCTCCTCTAAAAATTTGGTATAAGATCGATCAATCTAGTTAGGTCATCGTATTCTTGATAAAATATTAATAGTTGTAACACGAGAAAAAGACTCTTCAGTTATGCGCTCATTTTTTCAATTTTAATAAGATTGCTTCACTAAATAAATGAAGTGTCAGTAATGATCAATGTAGTTACACGACGTAATACACGACAATAAGAAGGAATATTTAACGAAGGCCTCGTATCACACCACCAAACACGTTCATATATCCAACCTGAACATACCTCCGCTCATCATTAAAAATAGAAATCTCGAAATCCCATGTATATAAAATATATAATTCTAATGAGAACAAACATCTAAAAGGCCTTTAGAAATTGTCATGATCACTTTTGTGACTACATCTGTTGATACATGTACGGCCTAATTAATGAATAGATTCAAATGGAATAAGCATGTGACCATGTATTACATGCCTATATTTAATTTCTCATACTCACTATATTTTTAGAAGCCTTAAAACTATGTAGACATCAGTGCTTTAATAGTTCTTTCTATTCAACAGAGCATGAAACGCATTACTTCATTATGGTGTTGCTGTCATGGCTGATTAGGTCAGATAGTGCTTGAGCCATTTCACGATAGATTTCATATTCTGGTTCGATTTTAAATTTCATATCGTTCGTTATTTGTGATAGCATGTTCTATGTCAGCCTTAAAGATATTTGAATATTGTTGTTTCTCTATCACAACTCAGATATCTGTTAATTTGTACCAGTATGTAGTCTTCAGTTGTTGCCTTGTATTTATGGTCTATCATGCCTCTTCATTTCAACAGCCAAGGATGGATATCATCACACTTTTATATCCACTATATATAAATATGGAAGCGTCATCATGGGCTCCAAAAAGCGAAAAGGCGGCATAGTTTGAAACATGTTTCAGATACTTACCTAAATTTCATAAATTAATAATCACTTTGATTATAATATCACAATAAGAATAGCCTCTGTCATAATAGTAAAAAAGTATTCACCATATAAACTATATCACATAGCATTCAATTGAACTCAGCTCATATTAAATCTTAAATTAGTTATTACAAAGAATATTTTTATATTTCAAGCCATTGTTTCTGAATCCTAACTTCAGAAAGGGAATGGCTGAAACAATATCATTTTCATTGATCTTATAAATAAATGAAATTGAAATATATTATCGAGATTTCTTTTCATTACAAAATGCTAAGATCAAATCCTTAGATCATAGTTATGATTATATTAGTTTATATCACATTCTTTATCTTTACTACATCTATAGAAGTACTGATATTTTATGCCGAGCTTCTGCTCTGGTAATTCTATCTATATTGTATAGAAGAATTCTGTGCATTTATTTTTAGGAATTATTTTATAAATAGATGCAATATTTTAATTGCCGTGGTAAGAATCTCGCTTCAAACCATTATATCTCAAGATGAATTGGTTTCAGCTTAGTGCTTTGGGCCAGCCTTGGAATAAATCCTTCATGCAAACATTGAAAGTTAATATTTGATAGTTCCTATTTCCCTAATGCTAATATATTGGAGGAAATTATGATTCTCATCTCAAGGATTTTCCAATATAATCATGTTTTTCTTCTTATGTTCTATCATCACCAAATCAAAGATATAATATTTTCATGACTCCTTTTAATCGAATTT
Source organism: Pinus albicaulis (assembly GCA_034641835.2). Taxonomy (NCBI): domain Eukaryota; kingdom Viridiplantae; phylum Streptophyta; class Pinopsida; order Pinales; family Pinaceae; genus Pinus; species Pinus albicaulis. The sequence continues at coordinate 1,294,063,668 of CM076570.1, read as the reverse complement.
AAATAATATAGTTCTTTCGATATCAAATGGATGTAAATACAAGCCTTATCTCTTATGTTGTCTAAGCAAATCCAAGATAAAAGTATAATATAATTTCTACCAAGAATAACAAATGCTTTCCACCATGTGAAGAAGCCTTTACCCTGGAAACAAATAAGGTATTGAAATGATGTTAAAAATATCACCGTATGTGGCTTTATTTAATAAATTTATATATGATAAATTATGTATAAAAATATATTCTCAGAAGATTTTACTTTAAATAAAATAGACTATAAATCCTGGCTTTAATAATCTCACTTCTCTTAACAATGTGAACAAGGACAACCTCACAAAATTTGGTATAATATTTGAAATTACCTTTCTTTAAATGGTCTAAAGAAATCCTTGCATAAGAGTTTAAGAATAATTCATGCTCTTAATGTTTTCTTAGTGTTCTTCCTTTTAGTATGATTTTAACATGAGGCTTTTCCTTCCTACATGAGAGCTGTAGGAAACTCAAATTTAGTACTCCCATGCTGACCTGTGCAAATCCTCCTCCTCTGGCAGGAGAGGCAAATACTCTTCTTCGTAACAATGGATTTTTGTCACGCTACTAAAGATCTTGATCTAAGAAAACTATACTTCTTATCCAGTCAAGAGATAAAATGTAATAAAAATAGCTCAAAATTCCAAAATACATTATAGAGTTTACCTAGAGAAGAAATGCTAATCTCCTAATATAAGACTAGCTACACAGAAAATCAAAAATTCACATATTTAAATTATCTTAAAAAATCAATTTCAGAGAACAAAATTTTATTGCAAAGACATTTCATGTATTCTTTAATGTAATATAGATTCTTATCTTGTTTTTACTAGTGATATCAATCCAACTAAAACTATTCAATAGAAAAATATATTATGTACAAAAATTTCCATCACAAAATATGGTCGCACTATATTAATGAAATTCTCGGGGTTGGAAGGATGATTAATTATGTCATTTTCAGAAATGAAAATTATGAATTATATTTTTATAATTCAATCATGTTCTTTCAATCATATAGAAAGCCGCAGAATGTTGGAATATCTGTCTTTTATATAAAAAATGAAGATGACTAATTAAAGGATTGATAGTCAGTGCTTTGTTTGCTATATATGATGATTTTTGACACGTCAGTGTCGCCAGCTGAATTTTTTATCATGTATCGTCATTCGTTTTTTAGGTGAGCACGGGGAGCAACTGGGACAGACAATAGCAGATTCCAATCTCGTCGACTTTAGCGTATGATACATGCTAAATAAAATATATGTTATGGATATCAATATGAACATGCTCTTTCCATATTGATCGGCGAGGGTTTTCAAATGTTTCCCTATTATGGACGAGTTAATGTAGGACATATGTTTTCTGCTCTTTAAATAGAATTTTTTAAATTAATATTCTTTTAATACGAAGAAATTATTTTTATAATATTATAAAGTATTTTATAAAAATTTGTGATAGTGGTATAAGTGATAATTTTAATTGGCAAAAAAGCATATTGAAAGCATATTGATATATTTGTATTCAAAATGATTGAAGCTCACTTTGATATTTTCTGACAGGCAAAATAGTAGTATATATCATACTCTTTTTACTATTATAATATAAATATTTTTAAAATTTGTATTTTTATGTTTCATATTTTATAAAGAAAGATAAATAGGAATCACCTTTTGAAAAAGATTAGCCTCAATTTTAATGATTACCTTATTGAATATTTAGACATTGATAAATTAAAATAAGTTATTTTTTTATGTAAAAATAAAATTTTATTTAAAATTCATTCATAAATATACTGATTGAGATGTTGAGGATGCAATTCATTTGGAGAAAATAAAATAGAATATTCTGCAAATAGAAAAGTAAATGTAAGCTATGATAAATAAATTAAAAAAAAAGTAATATGCTATGCATGCGTAGTTAGTTATTCATTTGCTGCAATATACTCTCATGTAGGTAATTGATGTAAAAATGCGTGTGAGAGACATAGAACCACAATTCTTTTCAAAGTTTGTCTTACTAAATAAATTTTATCCTTTAAATTTGTGCTTAGATATATACTCAATTATTTACAAATCATTAATTATGAAAACAATTATAATCTTATTATTCTCTAAATCTAAATATTTTTAAATCATATCGTATTTTTTAAATAATGAAAATATATCTTAATAATAATAATAATATAAATATATTAATATTTATATATATTTCGTAATTCCAGCTGAAATCCTTAATTTTTTAATATAACATAATAATATGTTTATGTAATATAAAATATATAAAGTTTTAAATTCAAAAAAAATTATAAATATAATTTCAAAATAAATTCTAGAGAAAATCATATATATGTACGTGAAAGGGAATGGCGTAATGACTATTATTAAGAATATGAGGTAAAGTCTTATTGAAGATTGTGAAAATACTTCATTATTACATATTTATTTTTTTAAAATAATTAAATTAATAAATGAAGAATATATGAAATTTCAATTTGTAAAGTGTAATTAGTATTATAAAAGTAATTAAACTATATAATCCTTTAATTTATAAAATAAAATTATTTTTAATTACTCTTAATTTTTCTATAAAAAATAGTCATCAATTTAATATTCATTTTTGCTAATAAAAATGCCATATTCTATTTTTAATAATTTTATATGTTTTCTATTTTTCTATATTGTTTATTAAATTAATTTATGCCACTTATTGTTTTTATATATTATATTATTTGGTTCATAAGATCAATAATATCGATAGATAAACCCAAAGAGAAAGAGGATGTGGTTGATTCAAATATAGTCATCCTATCTCATATTCCACTTTGTAATAAAAAGTTATATAAATTAATTCTCGTTATATAAACATGGAATCAATCAATTAAATTTTTGTCAATATATAAAGCCATTAAAACAATAGTCGCCATTAATTTCTATGCACATATTACTTTGTGTTCATAAGATCAAAATACGTAATTAGCGTTTCTAGAAACTCCAAAGAGCAAGAAGATGTGATGATTCAAATTGAAATCATCTCATCCATTTATGAGGAGAATAGCAAATCCACTAGAATCAGCATTTTCACAATATCCATTCAGTCTTAATTTTGATAAATATGTAATACATACATTTTAATAAATTCAATGATCATAAAATGCTTGGAATGTATCGATAAGGTTTTATAAATTAATTTGCCATAATGTTAATGATTCTAAATAATTATTAAAATAAAATAATACTGTGTCAGAATGACTAGAATATATGATTAAAAATGTCTTTGATTTTAAATTCAAAAAGTGAAATTATTTTCCTTTCAACGAGATGTAAATTTTATTTTAATTTAAATTTGTATAGAAATTAATTATATGTCTTAGTGTAAAAGTGAGAAGTTGATGACAAATAATTACCTCATTCCTAAACCTTAGTAACAAAGTGACTAGGAATTAATTTCATTTAAAAAAATTTCCATATATAAAAATTATAATTTTTGTTATACCTTACTTACAATCAGATTTGATTTCTAAATATGAGAATCAAGACATTTATGATAATGTTTTTATTAAACTTATTTAGATGATAAAATCTTTATTTATATAATAACAATTAGACATTTATTAAAGGCTTAATATCTTATTGGGAAGGGACTACTTAGATATGTCATATTATCATTATTACTATGGAAACGCGAGTTTCAGATCTTGATAGATAAGTTATAAAAATATACATTGTAACCTGGCATTAAATGATTCTAAAACAATTCTGAAGCCTAGCCTAACAATTTCTCCTCTTTCTTCGCCAAATCATGGAAATTTTAAGATTTTATCAAATCCAAGATTTTGTAAACTATTATAAATAATAAATTTCAAAATTTAAAAATCCTTGACCTTTTAAGGCCTACACTATCAATAACATTATTCAAATTTCATTATAATATTTATTAAAAAAATCGGCCCCTACCATTTTACGCAATTTCTCCTCGAGCAACTATTGCCCCCTAAAAACTTACATTTACAAGATTCTTAGATCCAATCATAGAGGCATTAAATTTACAATAGTTCTTTAGATCCAAACATGTAGAGGGAATTAAATACTCTATGATTATAGTCACGGTTTATTGTTCCTTGTAATTTACAAGATCTATTTGCAATTCCAACATAAAACTTCCCATATTTCAAAGATGTTAGGGTATATAACTAATTAATTAAAATTTTGGCAACCTAACCCAATCTAATTAAAATATAGAATGAAGTAAAATAACACATAAATAACCTAGATAATTGCTTGACGATTTCATATATAATTGTTAATATCAATAATTTCCAACTGCCCTTTAGTACTACAACACCAGTCATTTATTTAGCCTACTAAATTACTTTCTAGTCTTTTGCTCTATAGCCAATGGCCACTTATGGGGCTTCACTATTGGTTGATTTCGGTATAGTTATCTTCAGAGCGGGTTGTGAAAATTTTTGTATAGCTATATGTATCTTAGTAGCCTCCTCTCCAGGGCCTGAAAGCGGGGTTGTATGTATTTATAATATATATTGTGTTGTGGGTTGTATGATGGAGTTCGTTTATCGACTAAGACTTTGTTGTTGTGATCGTCGGCAGTTTGCTCATGAAAGGATATTCATAGTTATCCTTTGCACGTATGTAAATCTACATAAAAACTAAATTTCTTGACTAATATGTTTTTATTTATGAGGGAAGAAAATACTATCTTTATATGCGGAAAAAGAAGAATAACACTTTCTTTTACATATGTGAAAATAAACATAAAATTGTATAATAGAATTTTATTAGTATTTATAATACTAAATCATCATTAACACTTACAATTTTCACCTAGCAAAACCTAATAAAAAAATTATATTTCAATTAATTTAATGTAAAAATAATTATTTTATAAATATATATCGGAAAAAATAATAATTATAAAAATAATAATTATTATTTTTTCAAAATATATATTTTATAAAATAATTATTTTTACATTAAATTAATTAGAAATATAATTTTTTTTATTGGAATTTTACTAGGTGAAAATTGTAAGTGTTAATGATGATTTGAGTATTATAAATACTAATAAAATTCTATTATACAATTTTATGTTTATTTTAGCATATGTAAAGAGAGTGTTTTTCTTCTTTTCCACATATATATAAAAAGAGTATTTTTTCTTGTTTAACAAACTAAAACTTTATATTAATCAAAAACTAGTTTTATATAGATTTATATACATTCTAAAGAGATAACTATAGACGTATCCTCTCATGAGCAAACTACACTAGTGATCACACCAACAAAATGTTGAATCCCATTAAACCCAAAAACTCCATCCCATATTACATACAACCCCACAACTTTCAAATAGATATGTTCTAAATACATACAACCCCACAACACTCAAACCCCGGGGAGAGGCTACCCAAAATACATATAGCTATACAAAATTTTCACAACCCATCCACAAGATAACTAGACCAAGAAACCAACCAATAGTGAAGCCCCATAAGTTTTCATTGAACATAGAGCAAGAGGACTAGAGAGAGTGTGTTTAGTGGGCTAAGTAGAGTTATTAGGGTGTTGTGAAATACTAAGAGAACTTAGTTAGAGTCATTGAACATTATGAAATATATCTAAGAAGTCATTAAGTCAAATTAGCTAGGTTATTTGTGGTATTATTTTACTTCATTCTATATTTTAATTAGGTTAGTCAGGGTTGCCAAAATTTTAATTGGTGGATATCTTACTTAACATCTTTGAAATAATGGGAAGTTTGTATGTTGTAACTTGGGTGAAAATAAAGATCTCGTAAAAGTTTTTAGGGAACAATAAACACGTGACTATGTTATAGAGTATTTAATTCCCTCTATGTTTGGATCTAAAGAATCTTGTAAATTTAATTTCCATGATTTTCAGTGGCAAGAAAGGAAAGTGGTTAGACTAAGGCTTCAAGAATTGTTCTAAGAATCATTTAATGCCAAGGTTTAATGTATGTCTATTATAACTTATGCATCCAAAATACAAACAATTTCATGTTTCCATAATAATAATGATATATAATCATATTTGCACATATCTAAGTAGTCCCTTCCCAATAAGATATTAAGGCTTTAATAAATGTATAGTTCTTATTATGTAAATAAATATTTTATCATCTAAATAAGTTTAATAAAAACGTTATCATAAATTTCTTGATTCTCATATTTGGAAATCAAATCTGATTGTAAGGTATAGCAAAAATTATAATTTTTATATATGGAAAAACTTTTAAATGAAATTAATCTCTAGATACTTTGTTACTAAGGTTTAAAAATGAGAGTAATCATTTGGCCATAGACAACTTTTTCACCTACACTAAAATGACATATAATTAATTTCTATAAAAATTTAAGTTAAAATAAAAAAATTACATCTCCTTAAATTTGAAAGGAAAATAATTTCATTTTTTTTTAATTTAAAATCCAAGGAAATTTTTAATCATATATTCTAATCATTCTTGCTTTGGTATTATTTTTTATTTTAATAATTATTTAGAATCATTAACATTATGGCAGATTAGTTTATAAAAAAACCTTATCATTTTTGTTCAATGCATTTTATGATCATTGAATTTATTCTTGTATGTATTGCATATTTATCAAAATTAAGATTTAATTGTGGATATTGTGAAAAAAATGCTAGGTTGTAGTGGACTTATTCTCCTCTTAAAGAAGGGGTGAGATGATTGCAATTTGAATCATCCACATCTTCTTGCTCTTTGGGTTTATAGAAACATTTATCAATATTTTCGATCTTATGAACAAAAATAATATAATCTATAAAAAATTAATAAGTGACAAATTTTTTTTTAATAGCTTTTATATATTGACAAAAAGAATTTAATTGATTTGATTTCATATTTATATAACTAGCAAAAACAAATTTATATAATTTTTTTCTTTTTATTACAAAGTGGAATATGGGATGGGATGATTGAAATTTGAATCAACCATATCATCTTGCTCTTTGGGTTTATAAAAAATATCTATCAATATTCTTGATCTTATGAAAAAAGATAATATAATATATAAAAACTATTAAGTGACATAAATTAATTTAATAGCTATATAGAAAATAGAAAAAAAATCATATATAAAAAAACTATTAGAAAAATATAATATGGCATTTTTACTGTAAAAATTGAATAATTAAAAATAACTTTCATTTTACAAATTAAAGAGTTATATGTTTTAATTGTTGAGATTTTTTGTATATTAATTTGGAGAAAATCTCTTGGATATGCCAACAATAGGTTTTGTAGCAAAACCTGGTGGCATCAAATTAGCATGTGGAGATATTTCATCCTATTCTTGTGTGGATGAATTTATTATTCAAATTCTTCTCTCTTCTATAAATTGTAAGCCTATAGAGGCAAAACAGATGAGATGTGAGGTGTGTGAAGAGGAAGTGCGAGATGAATAATTCTATTGTTGTATTCTCCTATCGATGAATAAAATTGCCGATACCTCTGTTTGGTGGATGTATCCCAAATTGGTTGGGTGAACCACGTTAAATCCTATATTAATTACTTTTACTATACTAGTTACAAGTTTACAAATTATGAAAATCTCATCTAATATTATTCATTTGTTAATTTAATTATTTTAAAAATAAATATATTGATAATGAAGTATTTTCACAATCTTCCAATAAGAATTTACCTCATATTCTCAATGTGGGCATTGCATAAACAAAACCATTTTCACTTTCACGTCACATATATATGATTTTCTCTAAATTTATTTTCAAATATATTTGATAAATTTTTTTTGGTTAAAAAAACATATATAACATATTATATACATATTATTGTATTTATATTAAAGAATTAGGTTTTCAATTGGATATTTTTTTGAATTGAGATGTAGCATATAACTATTAATATATTTGTATTATTACTATTTTTTCTTTCATATTATTATTAAAAGATATATTTTTTTTCATTATTTAAAGAATACATTGATATGCTTTAACAATATTTAGGTTTAGAGAATAATAAGATACAAAATTGATTTTTTCATAATTAATGATTTGTAAAATAATTTGTATAGATTCATCTAAGCACAAATATAAAGGATAAAATTTATTTAGATACAAAACAAATTTTGAAAAAAGAATTGTTGGTTTTATGTCTTTCTCACACACATTTTTTTACATCCAATTACCTTACATGAAATTATATTACACCAAATGGATAACTAACGCATATTAGCATATAATCATAGTTTACATTGCTTTTCTATTTAGATAATATTCTATTTTTTATTTTTTTCGTGTCAACTCCAAATGAAATTACACATCCCTCGTACTTAATTGTAGAATAAGCATCTCAACTCGGTGATTTTATGTATGAAAGTTTTAAATAAATTTTATTTTTTACATTAAAGAATAACTTATTTTAATTTATCAATGTCTAAATGTTGAATAAAATTTAATCATTCAAATTGAAATAATGTTTTTTCAAATTTAATTCCTATTTACATCTTTCTTTATAAAATGTTAAAAACAAAAATACAAATTTTAAAAAACATTTTATATTAAAATAGTAAAAAAATTCATGAATATATTCTTCTATTTTATTTTTTTCACCTATTCAGAAATATCCAAAAAAATTGAACTTCCAATCAGTTGAATACACAAACTCTTATCAATATACATTTTGCCAATTAAAGCACGACTTATAAACATAAATCTATGTTTCTATCACACATATTTTTTTATAAAATACTTTTATAATATTATAAAAACATAATTTATTTCGTATTAAAAAATTATTAATTTAAAAATATATATATATATATATATATATATATATATATAAAAAAAAATTGAAAAAGATACTATACCAAAATGCCGTGTCGCATACCTTAACTCGTCCATAATAGGGGAAAACATTTGAAAACTCTCACCCATCAATATGGAAAAACATTTTCATATTGATGTCCATAACATATATGTTTTTTATTTAACATGTATCATACGCTAAAGTCGGCGAAGATTGAAATCTGTAAACTTGTCTGTCCCACTTACTCCCCCGTGCTCAGGGAAAAAACATTTGTGAAAAACAGATGGAGCGATACATGATAAAAAAAAATTCAGCTGGCAACTTTAACTCACACGTCAAAGTCATCATATGTAGCAAACGAAGCCTATTGTGTTATCTATCTTTTAATTAGTCATCTTCGTTTTTTTATATAAAAGACAAATATTCCAACATTAAGCAGCTTTCTATATGATTGACAGAACATGATTGAATTATAAAAGTATAATTCATAATTTTCATTTCAGCAAAATACGTATAATTAATCATCCTTCCGACCGCCCATAAAAAGAGAAGATTTAATTAATATGAGGGGCATTATGTTTTGTGATGGAAATTCTTGGTTATTACCTCTTCATATTTTTTATTGAATAGTTTTCTTAGATATAATATTAAATTATAAGTTATTAGTTAGATTGATGTATCACTTTAAGTACATAAAAAACAAAATAAGAATCTATATTACATTAAAAAAGTACATAAAGACATTTTGTTCTCTGAAATCTTTTTTCAGATGCAATTTAAATATGAAAATCTTTCATATTTTTTTTCTATTCAAATTAGCTTTGAGTATTCAATATCAGGGGTGTATTTGTTTCTTTAGATAGGTTTTATAATGTGTCTAGAATTTTGAGCTATCTCTATTATGTGTTTTTTTTATTTATTTCTTGGATAAAAAAATTATGGTTCTCTTAGATTAAGACTTTTAGTATTTGGTGATAAAAATCCATTGTTGCAACAAGAAGAATATTTGTCTATCCTACCAAAGGAGAGAGACCCTTTTAGGTCAACATGGAATTGCTAAATTTGAGTTTCCTACACAATACTCATGTAGGAGGAAAAACCTCATGTTAAAATCATACTAAAAAGGGAAAGATACTAAAGAAAGCATTAAGAAAACCTTAATTGTTCTTATTAGATAATAATTCACTTCTTTGACTTGAGCTTTAAAACTTTTATCTAAGGATTTCTTTTTAGACCATTTAAAGAAAATGGTGAATTTCAAATGTGTACCAAATTTTGTGCGGTTGTCCTTGCTCACATTTTTAAGAAGGGTAAGTTATTAGAAGCCAAGTTTACAGTCTATTTTATTTAAACTAATGTCTTATGAAATATATGTTTATATACATATTTATCATATATAGATATCTATTCGTATGCCACATACCAGTTTGATATTTTTTAACATCATTTCAACACCTTATTTGTTTCAAATTCAAGGCTTCTTCATAGTGGAAATCATTTGTTATTCTTGGTAGAAAGTATGATAACTTTTATCTTGGATTTACATAGACAACATAAGAGATTAAGGCTTGTCTTTTACATCTATTTGATATCAGAAGAACCCAATTATATATATTGTTGAAATTCCAATTAAAAGGCTCGAAGAAATGTTGTATCTTTGATTTGAGTGATCAATAGAATAGAACATAAGAAGAAAATCATGATCATATTGGAAAATTCTTGAAGATGGGAATCATAAATTCCTCCAACCATATTTAGCATTACGAAATAGGAACTATCCAAATATTATATCTTTGCAATGTTTTATTGTGCATGGGGATGACCATGGGATTTATTCCAAAAAATCACTTAACACTTAACTGAAACCAATTCATTCTTTGGTTATACTCGGATTTGGGGCGGATTCTTACCACTACAATTAAATATTGCATCTATTTCTAAAAAGAAATTCCCTAACAATATTTTCATTCACAAATTCTTCTATACCATATAAATAGAAATTTAACCACTTTAATTAAAAATACCAAAAAAAAACTCAACATAAAATATCAATACTTCTAAAAATGTAAATAAATTAAAAATGTGATATAAAATAATATAATTATAATTATGATTATAAGTTTGATCTTAACCATTTTAACAATGTAAAAAATCTCAATCCATATTTCAATTTCATTTAATTTATAAGATCAATACAATGTTAAAGGCAGATATCTTGTTTCAATATTTTCCCTTTCACAAAGTTAGGTTTCAAAGCAATGGCTTATATTTGGTAAAATATAAAATATTCTTTGTACTAACTATTTTAGTTCAACAAGAATGAGTTCAATTGAATGTTATGTGATATATTTGATATAGTTGAATAAACACTATTGTGACAGAGGCTATTCTTGTTGTGATAGTCTAATCCAAGTGATTAATAAATTTAGAGGAAATTTAGGTAAAGAATACCTAGAAACATGTTTCAAATATACTATAATTTTTCCACTTTTTGGAGCCACAATGAATTCCATATTTATATATAGTGTATATAAAAGTGAATTGACATCCATCCTTTTATTGAAATGAAGGGCATGATGTAAGACCATAAACACAAAAGACCAACAAAAGGACTACATAACCCCTGGTACAACTTAATAAATGCTAAATATAAAAACCAACTCTAACAAAGAGTTTGATAATTCTTAGAGAAGTAAGAGTATGCAAATATACTACCAGGAGTCGACATAGAATTTATGCTATCCTAGATAAAGAATTGTATGAAATTCAAAAATGGAACCAAGGTAGGAAATCCATCATCGATGAGTAGCACTATGCATTTCCAAATCCAACCATGACAACAACACCACCAATGATGAATAACGTTTCATATCTGGAAAGTTGATTAAAAGAACTGTTTAAAGCACAATGTTGAAGTTAAATTTTAGGTTAGTTCTACAAATAGTTTGAAAACTTCTAAAAATATAGTGGTATGAAAGTCGCCATGGGAATTAGGAATACCATATAATACATGGTTCCATGCTGCAGGCAATCCATTTTGAATCCCTATTCATTTAGTAAAATTGGATGGCCCATGCTATCGAAAAATAAATATGTAGTCATAGAAACAATCATGACCCAATCTCCTAATTTAAAGGAATTTTAGGTGTTTGTGCTCATTAGGGTTATATATTTATATACATGGGATTTCAAAGTTTTTCCAAACACTGAGGCTAGAGGTATGTTCAAGGTTGAATATGAAAATAGTGTTTTGGTGGTGTCACTACATGTACCTTCATTAAATATTCCTCTTCTTATTGTTGTATCTTCTATTATGTTAGTGTAACTGCATTTATGATTACTTATTACTTCATTTATTTGCAAAGTGAGAATGGTTTTGTCGAGTGGAAAAACTAGGTGCACAAAAAAAGAGTTGTTTTCCCATGTGTTACCCAACAAATTAGCTATTTTGTCAAAAACTCTAATGATTTATTTAGACTGATCAGTCTTACTCTTTTCTCGAGCCACATTTAGAGGTCTCTCCAATGTGAATATGGTATTCCCGTTGCTTGGTTCTGTCCTTTTTTGTTCTGAAAGTGGTAGAAGATACTAGCATTCACTGAACTAGTTCGAACTCTTGCGGCTGAGCTGTTATTGTCTCTATTTCATCTCTGGTAGGGTGTGTGACCTAAATATGGACTCCATGATTCAGATCTGTTCTAGTTTTTTATTCCATCTGGGCTTTGATTCTCGTTGGCACCTTTCCTCATTGTTTGATGATGTAATTGCACAAATTAGAGTTGTCAGAGCTGTTGAGATTTTCTGTTTTATTAAAATAGTCAAAAATCTCAGTAGGTGACAAAAATTAGGAATTTTGCTACAGATTAGCTCTGTGTTGTTGGGAGAGAGTTAATGCATCCTAAATTTGATGTGAGAGGATTTATGAGGCAGCTTAGACTCTCCTACAGAGTATTGTGTATCCATACGGATGGTTTGAGGGGTGTGAGGATTGGATTGAGTTATAAATTCCCTGCTTGATTAATAAAGAATTGCCATGCCTATGTTAGGTGGACGAGCCCGATTGGTTGGGTGAACCACTGAACCCTCCGTGTTTATGTGCTTGGTTTATTTGCCGAGCATTTGTTTTATATTGTCGTGCTTCCGATCTCCAACAAGTGGTATCGCAGGAAGTTGGAGTGCGTTGAATTGCCGGTGTGCGTAATCGTCAGACACGGTGGCTGCGTGAGGCCGGTAATGTTTTCTAATCATCGTCGTTGCCTCGTTGCGTGATTATCGGTGGTGTGTATAATCACCGTTGTCACATGGTATTGCGGGAGACTCACGGTGATGCCAAAGAGCACTATTGTGTGAGGAGAGTGTGTCGCCACACATTTGTTGAGCCATCTCGCGTGACCCGATGCCGCTCGATCGATGACGCCGCCACTCACGTGAGTCCGAGCCGCGTGAAGTGAGCCTACCACTCCCTCTCGCATGAAAATGAGCTCCGTGAACATGAACAGGGAAAGCCGAGGCCGTGTGGACCGAGTTGGCAACAAGTGATGTGCATTGGAAAATGCTTATTAAAAATCGCTTTTTTTTGGAGTACCTGGTGGGTGTGCAAGTGCCACTTAAATCGATTTATCGGAATGCTCACGTTTGGGTTTTAAATCGATATTTAAAAATCAATGTTATAATATATCGATTTGAGTGGTGGCATTTTTTTTTTTTTTATTAGAAGGATGGCACTTAGAATTCCAATATGGAATTTAGAAGAAGGCATTTTATAAAGATGAAGTGGTCATATTTAAAAATTATAAATCGATTTGGAGTTTTTGTAAATCGATCAGAGTTTTAATTCAACATAAATCGATTTGTGATTTAATAATCGATTTGTAATTTTAATGCCATTTGCATATGGTATGAAAGCAAAGGCATATAAGTGCATATGGCATAAATTTGTATGTATACAAAGGGCAAGATATTTGTTTGTTTTTTTTTCGCAAGGGCAATTTTTTAATCAAATTTTATTTAAAGTTGGGTTCGGAGATTATTGTGTTTTTTGTCGGGAGCATGAAGATGGCGAAAAACTCAAAGTGCTCTTGAAATTGAGAAGTTTAATGGCAAGAAAAATTTCAGATCCTGAAGCTAAGATGCACGATATGGGCCGATTCAACAAGGCGCATGAAGCGCTCATTGGGGAGAAGCAAAAGGCCTTCTTCCATGACGGAGGATGAATGGGATGAGTTGATGACAAAGAGTCGAGCGCAACTGCTAAGTGTCCGGGCAAGATGATGTTCCTTTGCTCAACATCAGGTCGAGAAGACCACCGCAGCTCGTAAGATCAAGCTTGAAAAGATGTACATGACGGAATCTTTGACAAATCGACTTCTCCCCGAAGTGACAACTTCTTATGGTTTAAGTGATGAAGGAAGGTACCTCGATTAATGACCATCCAATGTTTTCAATACTCTATTGGCAATTACAAAGTCTAGATGTAAAATTTGATTCGTGATAAGGCAATAACTCTATTGTGTTCATTGCCTTAATCGTGATCACTTTGTTACTTCCATAAGCTTTAGACTGTAGCCGTCCTCGAGTTTGACGACGTGGTTGGAGCCTTGTTGTCCGAGGAGACGAGGAAGAAGTCGAATGCAGACACCTCTACATCGAGAATGATGGCGCAGGTCGCCGAGAGAGAGACACTCCCGGGGTAAGCATAACAACTCTCGTTCAAAGTCTAAAGGAAAGAAGACAAAGGTGAAGGGGCCGGCATTAGGGAAAAATGGACACCTCGAAGAAGGATCGTGGAAGCGACACAAAGAACTTCTAAAGCAAGATTCTTTCGACAGAGAATATGGAAGAAAATGCGGCTGTATACAAAGTTCGAGCATCCGGGGTTCAGCATGAGTGATTAAGCATTATCGCTAATGTGTCAAATCATGGTCAACATTGGTTGTTAGATTCCTACATCAAACCACATGTATCCATAAAGAATGGTTTAAGGAATATAAATCAATTAATGATGGAGTTGTGTACATGGGTAATGATGTAACATGTAATATTGTGGGGATTGGGAGCATACAACTACAAATGTTTGATGGGACAACTAGAATATTAATCCCATGTGAGACATGTTCCACTTAAGAAAAAATCTAATTTCTTTAGAGCATTGGATACGAATGGATATAAAACTGTAATTCAAGTGTGGAGTTATGAAAATCTATAAAGGTATCTTACTATTAATGAAAGCTAAGAAAGTAGGAAATCTGTTTTAGCTTAGAAGGAAGCATGTGGTCGTATTTTGTGTTCACTGTGTCCGAACATGAGCGTAGTTCCATTCAGACTTATGGCATCAAAGATCAGTATGAGGAAAGAGGGTTGAAAATTTTGGTCGATCGAAAGTTACTCTGTAAATCAAGTCCTGAAAGTTAGATTTCTCAGAAGCATTGTCCTGCTTGGAAAACAGCAAACAAAGTTTAAAATATGCAAACATACTAGTAAAGGGATACTTCGATTATATTCATTCGATGTTTGGGGTTCAGACCTACAACTCGTATGGTGGCTCGTCATATTTTGTGTCATTTATCGATGACTTCTTTCTAGGAAAGTGTGGGTCTACATGATGAAAAAGAAGTCCTGATGTTTTTACAATTTTCAAAGTTTAGAGCATTGGTAGAAAATATCACTGTAGAACAATAAAATGTTTAAGAACTACAATGGTGGTGAGTTTACTTCCAAGGAGTTTGGATGCCTATTACAAGGATGCAGTGATCGAGAGACATAAGACTACCGTTTATACTCCTCGAAGAAATGGAGTTACAACCAAGGAACAGACTCTTCTAGAGAGAGCAAGGAGAGTGCCGAGTAATGCCGGTTGAAAAAGGAGTTGTGGATGGAAGCGGTGGCAATAACTTGTTATGTGATAAACCGATCTCCATCGACGGCCATAGACTCCAAGATTCCGCAAGAGGTATGGAAAGATACCCCTTGTGACTATTCTAAACTCACAAGAGTTTATTGTGATGCATATGCTCTAGCGAAACATCACCAACTAAATTAGACCTAAAGTCTGTACATTTGTTGGGTATGGTGTTGGAACAAAGGGATATAGATTGTGGATCCTACTACCCGCAAAATCATCATCAACAGAGATGTAAAGTTTAATGAACTTTCCTCTTGTATAGTTAGATGTAGATAGAAAATTGAAACAGATGATGTATTTGATTTTCAGCACATTCCGGCTTTGACAACACTTCTAATGAGCTATGATGACTATAGTTCGATACTAGTCATGAACAGTGTTTCGTAACCTATGATGAACAGGTTCAAAGCTAGACTGGTGAATGTGTCTCGTATATCGATCGGCAAGAAGTCTTACAGATGGTAGTCAAACTTAAACATCCTTAAGGAGGTCAATAAGAATCAAACGGCCACCGAGAAGGTATGATGATTATGTTACTTCAGTTGCATTTATCAAGCACGACGATGAACCTCTCGTGCTATCAGGAAGGTTAGAAGGTTCAAAAGTGACAAGTGAAAGCAATGAAGTGAAGGACGAAATGATGGCCTTAAGTAAGAACTGCACACATGGGATCTGGTGTTGAGCTTCCGAAAGATGAAAATGTGGATGAAAATGGGTTTTCAAGGTGAAACGGTGAATGATACCAACATTGTGCACAAAGCGGCCACCGGTCGTAAAAGGGTTTTCTCAAAAGCCGTATTGACTTTCTTATGATTTTTTCACCATGGTTAAAATTGTTTCAATTAGAATTGTGTTAGCATTAGTGGCTTTACGGATTTAGAGTTGCAACAATTAGATGTTAAGACTGCATTTCTACATGGAGACTTAGATGAGGAAATTTATATGGAACAACCGAAGGGTTTGTCTGACAACATCGCAATAAGAAATTTGTCCGCAGCTCAAGAAGTCATTGTATGGTCTCAAGGTACGCTTCGATGTTGGTACAAGAAATTTGATTCTTTCATGTTGAGTCAAACATATAAGAAGTGAATATGATCATTGTGTTTACTTTAAGCAAGCTAGGTAATGGTATGTCTATTATCTTAGTGTTGTATGTTGGATTTATATGCTTTTAGCAAGCAAAAGCATTGAAGAAATCAACAAGTTGAAGACTCATATGGCAAGGACATTCGATATGAAAGATCTAGGAGCAAAGAAGACAGATTTTGGGCATGGAGATTTTCGTAGACAGGAGCAATGGTAAGTCATGGGGCTATCACAACAAGTATGTTGAGAAGATACTTTGAGAGCCATATGAACAATGTGAAGTCCAAGCTCACCTTTGCTTCCCATTTTAAGCTTTCTTCCAATGAGTCCCACATGTATGAAGAAAAGGATTATATGTCTCAATTCCATATGCCAATGTAGTAGGGTGTTTAATGTATGCGATGGTTTGTACTCACCGCATATTCTACACGCAACTTGAAGTTGTCAGAAGACATGGGAAAAATACGTAAAGAACACCGTCAAACAGTGAAATGGGTGCTTCGGTATCGAGAGGCACAAGTAGTTATTGTATCACTTACAATAAGAGTAGTGAATTTGTTCAAGGGTATGTTGATTCTGATTTATACAGATTTGGATAAGAGAAGGTCAACTTCAGTATGTCTTTACTCTGGGTGGAGCTATTATCGATAAGCCAAAACTACAAACATTGTTGTTTTCTTTATCCTTACTCATCAAGCAGATTACATCATTGGCTTCCAGATGCTTACAAAGAGGCCGCTTGGTTGAAAGGTTTGCTTGGTGAGTTTGGTAGGTTACAGACAACATCAAGGCTACTTTGTGATAGTCAAAGTGCAATACATTTGGCTAAGAATCGCCTATCATAGTAAATCAAAAGCATATTCCAATTAAGTACCATTTTAAGACATGTTATCACCTAAAGGAGTCTCTCTGAAAGGTATAAAGGAAAATTGTGCAGATACAACTACTAAATCACTGTATAGAGAAGCCACACTGTGTTTGGCTTCTCTCGTTTCTGCGTAAAAGATAAAATAATAATAATGGTATCAAAGTTAATTATAACCAGTGGAGATTGTTGAGATTTTCTGTTTTATTAAAATAGTCAAAAATCTCAAGAGGTGACAAAATTTAATTTGTTGCTAGATTAGCTCCAAAGTTGTCGAGTTAATGCATCCTAAATTTGATGTGAGAGGATTTATGCGTTTAGATTCTCCTTACAGAGCAGAATGTAATTCACACGTGGATGGTTTGAGGGTGTGAGGATTGATTGAGTTATGTAATCTCCTCGTTTGATTAATAAAGAATCGTCGATGCCTATGTTGCCAGTGGACGAGCCCGATTGGTTGGGTGAACCACTGAAACTCGTGTTTTATGTGCTTAGCCATTTGTCGAGTATTTGTTTTATATTGCCGTGCTTCCGATCTCCAACAAGAGCCATGTTCCTTGTATTTTAATTAGATTTGAAATAATATTCTATGGAATTCATATTATTGACCATTCTATGGCTTCGTTAATTCAGCTCACCGTTGAAAGCAGCGGGAAACTATATTAAGAGGCAGACTTAGACCATCGAAGTAGGTTATGCAGCCTAAAAAATGTATATCTAGGGTTTCGTTTGGCCCTGAAATTTTCCTGCTCGAAGCTAGAAGTCAAATTTCATTCCATCAAAACCTAGTTGCTATTAAATGATATGTGTATAGCTAAATAATGTTCTAACTCTATTACAATTTCACATCTGAATATGAGACATAGAATGTTATGTTGCATTTATATGTGGGTGAATTCCTATTGTTTCTATGCATATACACATTTGTAGGAGGTGGAGTAAGAAAGAGTGGGTGTATTAATCTCCAAGTAAATTCATCCCGGACAATATCTTTTAATTATTGATATCATAATGATGGCATCACAAACAAAGGAAGAGGAAGTTGGAGTTACAGTGCATGGTCATCTTCATAAGATTGTCTTTAGCAAGAGATTGGTGAAGGAATTGAAGCTTCACACCATTGACTTTGAGACATTGAGGGATTTTCCTTGAAAATACTAGGCCAGTGGTTGTTCGGATTCATATTGAACAGAAGAGAGGGAAGATCAATATGAACTCTTCCATTGTCAACAATTGAAACTGAAATACCTGCAAATAGAAAGAAACTCAAAGAAAGTTTCAAATTAGCAGCTTGTTGTTTGAACAAAGGGCATCCTTCAAAATCAATGATGCTCACCATAATTCTTAGTTCATGAGAAGCACAATTCTATATATCGACATTGGATAGCCATACCAAGTAATAGCTATCTCTAATAAAAAGCAAATTCATAACTGGTTCAAGAAGTATTCTTTTTAGAGTTTGAGTTGTTAGAGGGTCATTAAATGTTTGAATTCGATTATTCTAAAAGTCAAACTACAATGAGGTGTTTGGCTACACGAGGAAGCTTCGGAAATGAAAATGGGTATCCTAGGAAGATTATCATGCCATAAACGCGCACAGGTGTTAATACGAATTCTGTAATTGAGGTCATTGTCATCTAGCAAGGCCAGTTGGAGCATGGGAAAGGTGAGAGATTAATGTGATGTACCTAATTTCAAATTTCTCAAGCAAATTTTTGTGCCTCTGATGACAATTTTTGTGCCTCGTGTGAATTTTTCGCCAATTGTGGTTATAACCTTTGTTGGTATTATCGACTTATTAAAGTCATGGCTCCAATTTCAAGTTCTTGAGGCCAATGTCAAATTTGTGGCCAACCCTGGTGATAACCCTAATCCTCGTATTAAGGAACCTCTTGGGTCGCTACACTTTTTGAAGCATTAACTTCTTATAATATCACTAATTTATACAATTTTCTAGATTGCTAATTCTCCAACATGATAGCTGTTTTGTATATTGTGATCACTATGTGGAATATTAAAAATAAAAATTTTAACTATGCAAAGTATATGTATAAAAATTAAACAGTTTTTTTTTTCAATCAAATAAAAATGGCAGAAATTATATTTTTTAAGAAAAACAATATGTTAAAGAGAATTCCTAGTGATTTTTTTAAACAAAAACATTCTTATTTATAAAATAACTAAAATTTTTAATACATTTATGTTATATAAAATGAAAATTTTATGTTAAATAAAATGGAATTTTCATGTTATATAGAATAAAATTATTATATTTATAAAATGTTGATTATTGTTATATAAAATTACATAATTTTTGTAAAATAAATGGTATCTAAAAGATTATTTAAGAATATTTTATAATTTTTAAATATAATTATTATTAAATAATATAAATAAATAAAATAAAAATAATGTTGTTATATTTTTATAAAATTATAATGACCTACTCTATTTTTATACAATTTTAACTACAATAAATTAAGAAATATTTATTAATATCTTGTTATCACATATTTTCTTTTATTCAATGATATATTAAAAAAAATTGGTATTAAAATTATTTAGTATAAAATTTAAATAAAATATAATCAAATAAAAATTTCAAACACTATTTTTACGAAATTATTTTAATTATTTAATATATAAATATTAATTAACAAATTATGTGAATATAAAAAATTAAAAAAATATATTTTAATTCTATGATTTGAGAATTATAAATTCTTAATTAAAGTATATATATATATATATATATATATATATATATATATATATATATATATATATATATATATATTACGTAGAGTGATGATTGGGATATTATAATACCTCACTCCATATCCTCATTGGGTTGAGTCACCAAAAATTTAATTGGTCATTATCTCATATAAAGACCTTGAAATAATGAGAAGTGTGTGAGATGTAGCATATATGAAAATAAGAATCTTGTAAATGTTTCAGTGAACAATAAATATTATCTGTGTGTTGTGAAATAAAAACAAAAAGTTAGAAAGAAAAATTAGCTAGCCCAAGTTGTCCAGATGACTACATTTGCGAATATTATAACACATGAGTTAATAATCCCAATAGGTAGGGTCAGTTGACCAAAAAATTCATTGGTGGTTATCTCAGTTAAAGTTGTTGAAATAATGAAAAGCGTGTCGGATGTAGCCTATATAAAAATAAGAATCTTGTAAATATTTAATGCTCAATAAAAAATTACCATGTTACAGTTCATTTAATGCTCGCTACTCCAGAAACAACATCACTCTATATTGAGCATTAAATATTCTATAACCAATTTTGATTACTTCGTAAAAAATTTCATGTACATTTAACATCAATTTTTAAAATATGTGTGCTTTAATTTAGATGCATCCTAATACAAATATTTTCATGATTTAATAATATTAATTATTTGTAATTATATATGTGCATGATTTGATAATATTAATTATTTATAACTATATGTGCATATTGAAGTATTCTCTTAACCAATAAGATATTAGAGTTTTAAAATGTGACTAGTTTTCATTATGTAAATAATTTTTTGATCATATGAATAGATATTTTACTATTTTTGTATATGTTAATATAAATAAAAAACCTTATCATATAGTTTTCATTATAAAACTTATAAATAAAGTATTATAATAGGTGATATTGAAAATACATAAATCTAAAACTTATGATTTCTATAAATATTTAGTATACCATTCCAACTTAATTTTTATTTTCCCTTAAATCTAAAACATTTTATTTTTTATTTATTCCTAATTATTTTGTTACTAAGGTTTAAAATGGAAGTCATTATTTGTCATCAAAAAACTTCTAACCTAAAATAGAAGGTCATATAATTAATTTATATCAAAATAATAGTTAAAATAAAAAATTTAAAAGTGAAAATTATTTCATTTTCTTTTTTAATTGAAATGTGAGGAATTTTTTATAATATATTGTAATAGTCATTGGTTTGATACGATTCTTATTTTATTAGTTATTTATAAATATTAAATTTGTGTATATCACTTTATAAAAAGGGATTAACATTTTATCCAATACAATTTTATCATCATGGAACTATTTTTTCATATATTAAGTATTTATTGTAACTATAATTTAATAGTAGGTATTGGGAAACAAATTAAGTTATGTGTGACAAGTGCATTTATTGCTAACTAGTTGTTAACTAGTTAAAATGAATTTTAAATATTGTTTAAGGAAAAAAAAAGACTGAGACAATTGTTATGTTGATGGAAAAACTTATTTTCCATCTTGTTATTATAAAATAATAAAATCAATTAAGAAAAGTAAAAGTTAAAAGGCCTGATGGTAATGTTGTTCCAAGAACTGAAAAGTGGTTGGATAGTTGGAAGAGTTACCTGCTCCTCTGCGGATAATAGATTCATCCCAGTGAGGAGTGGGGGTTCTTTTCATGGGCTAAGGAAGGGTGGAGATTTTCCTGAGCTAGTATAGACCAGTGGAAAAACACTCAGTATTCCTAAATTTTTATGGCTTGACTGGACCTGGAGGTCATAGCAGAACAAGTTTGCTGCCAACCTGAGCTTTTTCGTGGAAGCATGGGGAAGAGCTGGATGTCATTGCTGCTCTTAAGGTTGGGAGGAACATCAGCCAAATAAAGTATTGTGCAGATAAATTTATTTTATTTATTTTAGATTGAGAAGTGAATTGGAATCCAGATACTGTATTAGAATGGTAGAATAAAACAAATTCTAGATATTGTATTGAAGGGAACAAAGATATAAAATCTGAGATAACTATTTTTATTCTTTTGAATAGAGGATATGTAATGGTGTTGCAGCTTTTATATCTTTATTCATAGATATAGTGTAGCTAATGTTTTAAAATTGTGATAGAGTTGGGGTAAAGATGGTTTTGGGTTCTGTTAGAATGATTAAGAAAATTATTAGAACAATTTATCCTCTCAGTCGGAATAGAACTGTTGATCCTGGGTAATGGAAGAAACCCAAAATTCATCATTCTTTCCTCTCTGACTATACTCAAACAATTTCTTGAGTGTTCAGGTCACCTTATACTACAGGAAAATAGTAATAAAGAACAATGGTATTCTACAAATTTTCAGTAAGTAACTTTGTGAGAGGAGCAATTCTAACAAAGGAAAGAAACTCTACAGAAAAATAATCAAACAACATGAACAGTATATAGAATCGAGTATTTACGCTTTCAAGAAATACACTCAGAGTATTTAAAGCAATATTGTGCAACATGAACATTAAATAAAATAGATTATTTACACTTTCAAGAGATATCCTAAGAATATTTAAAACAATACTGGTTGTTAAACTAAAGAAAAAAAAACAGTAGAGTCCCTTACATGCTGAATTCCCTGCGAAGATATATGCATGTACGTCAGATGAAGAATTCAGTAACTAATTCTTTAACATTAAAAGTTTAGTTACTATATGACGGAGGAGAATTGCAAAATATTTATTTTTCTATAACAAGGAGAATAAAAGGACTGAAGATTTTAATGAGAAACTTTTCTTTAAAAACAAAATACTATTGAACAAATTCATAGAACTATGAGTAGTTCTTTGTGAAAGTTCAAAGAAAATAAATATGGAAACAACTTATTAAATGACGGAAAAGTAAGAAAAAAGCTTGCATATCCACTTATAACCCAAAATATAAAATCCATTTATAACCTGAAAACGTAAATATTATAAGCTCAGTCCAGCCTCACTCTAGCGTCGGTGTGGAGGATGCATAAACAATTTATGTGATACAACTTACGAGGTAAGAATAATGAACGACTTCCGCATACTATAAATCCTAAAACCAAAAAAAAATATAATTTGCATTAAGTCTGTGGCTCCGGCCGTAAGACGACTGTCTAAAACCCTCTCAGAAGGAGTTCAATCTATTAACATCAAAAGAAATGGATTTAACTTGTGTATTGGACCTAATCTGTAAACCTTTCAGTGGAAATTGATGGTTGTACAAGGCTAGAAATGAGTTTTATTAAAACTGGAAGTACCTGTAGAGGAAATTTATGCTTTCAATGGGCAAACTGTAAATTTATCTCCAAGTTTGTTTACTAAGCTTTGTAAATCATGTTCTGTGCAGAGAATCACTTGTTAACTGCAACGACGCACAAGCAAAGCTCATGTAAGTAAACATGTAGAACGTCGAGTAGTCAAAATACTTAAATTAACAACAAACTTTGAATATTAGAAATTAAAAAAAATGGAGTATGAGGAGAACTACCAGAAGAGGGAGCTTCCTTGTTTCTCTGGTTTTGCAATTTGTAGATTCAAACAGAGAAATGAAAATAAAGTAATGGCTATACAAACCCTACAGAGGAAAAATTATTGAATGATATCAAGCAAACAAATAAGGGTACTCTACCTGCTAGTTCCGAGTTTGCGAGCATGGGCTCCTAAAGGAGAGATCTGGGTGATTGGGAGACATATTTCCTCTGGTGGCTCAGTTTTGTGCTAGTAGTAAACTCTCCCTCATCGTAGAGAACACCATAGAGAGTATTATTCTCTGACCATAACCTGAAAGTTCTGGGAGACAACGTCTCATGGACTGTAAAAGAAACCATTACTAACAGTGAAGCTCAACTCCGGAGCAAAGAGAGTCTGAGGAGAAGAGATTTTCAGCATGACATAATAGAGAAAATGGTGGAAGGATATAGGGTTAGCAGGGTTATCCCGATGAAACTCTCACTATAAGCCTGAATCCTCGATCTTCCAATAATCCAATGGTGGAAATGGACTCGAGTACTATCGAGGACTGCTGCAAGTAATAGATGTTTCATAGTTGTCATGTGGAAATTAATACCAAACCTACAGCCTTAACTTCTCGACGTGCCAGTTAACTCCTTGATAAAAGACATAGCTAGATGAATGTATGTGTTGGGTACAACTTTACAAGTGTAATGTCGATAACATGTTAATATAAATTGATAATTTCAATGATAACAATCTTATGTGAAAATCTAATTACTATGATGTAAGTGACAAGTAGTCTAGGGTTAAAGGTTTTATGAACCCAATATAATAAATGAAGAGATAAGAATTTCAAAGCTACACAACCCTTAGGTATAAGTTCTTTAATTAATATGGAAGGAATTTCATATGAATTATATAGTTAGATTTCTCAGATCAAGGTAAAAGTAGATTTTTTTTTTTAGTTTGTTTTGTGTATGTGACAAGTTGTATCAGAGCAACGTTCATATGTTGGGACCCTAAGGTTCAACTAACGATAAGCTGTGTGTATATTTATGCACAGAATTTAGCATCATAGCAGAAAACATCATGAGAAGGGGAACAACACAGTAAACCCCCCAAGACACCGGGGAACCCCAAGCTTAACCAGTGATGAACCCAGAAATGTGGGTTCAGTTAAGTTTCGATCAGCACCGAAAAACTAGTAAAGTGTTGGAGCAACAACAACACTAAACCAACTTCCTGTTAAGCATAGTAAAGAAATTGCAGGAGGAAATGGTGAATGTTTGAAAATATAACAAACGATTACTGCAAGAGAGTGAAAAGACATTAAAGAGTTTGTCAGATAAGCAAAACCAGGAAGTGGAACATCCTAGTACTGACAGAGGCATGCAAGAAGAGGATGAGCTACAAAGAAGACACAATACCGCTGACAGAGTGGAAAGAAGCCCATCCCAGTGAAGAAAGAACAAAAATTACAATGAAGCAGATTCTGGCAATTTTTCAGATCAACAAGATGTTAAGAAGTAAAAAGTAGAGCTTCATGGGGAATTTCGGAAAATAAAACCACCAACATTTTCTGGTGAGGCCGATGAAGTGGCAGAGGCATGGTTAATAAAAATGAACAAGTATTTTTAGGTGTATGAATATAATAACAACCTGAAGGCCAGATTGGCCATATATCAGCTAAGAGAGAAAGCCGGTCTGTGGTGGGAAGACGTAAAGAATGTATGCAACATTGAGGAACAAGATGTCACCTAGGAATCATTCCAACAATACTTTAAGGAAAAGTATTTTATAGAATGATTCTATGATGAAAAATCTAAGGAATTTCATGACTTAAGTCTGGAATAGATGACTATGGATTAATATATAACTAAGTTCACCTCCCTGTTATGATATGTTCCATATCTTGAAGAGGAAAAGGCTAAGGTGTAAAGATTTCTGAGCACCCTGCCGAACCATATGAAAGCACATATTGAGCTTGTTAATCCCAGAACCATGGATGAAGCCATTTGTAAGGCACGAATGTGCTATCAGCAGTCCAAGACTAAGTTAGAGGTTGGAAAAATTTAGCAGCCAAGGAAAGGACATAAAAGCAGCTCCAACTTCAAAGGAGCCAAAAGTAGTAGTTTTAAAAACTCTACCCGGAATTCTATCAGTAAAAAATTTGGCAGAAATCACAAGAGAACTCGATGGCCAATAGAAGAAAATCCTACAGAATCATCCACGAAGCCTGAGCAAGGACAGCTGACCAAGCCACCTCTACAGTGTTGGGGGTGTGGTGATGTAATATTCCAAAATTAGCGAACAACTAATTGGAATATTCCTTTTTCCTTTGGACACCTAGGAGATGAATAAATGGGTAAGGAGACCCATACATTTCTAAAATAAATAAAATTCCTTATGATGTGAAAAGGTATCATTATAATAGCTAGATTTGACACCCTCATGTGTGAACAGGAGCAATTAC
The DNA here is from genome assembly GCA_034641835.2 of Pinus albicaulis. Lineage (NCBI taxonomy): Eukaryota > Viridiplantae > Streptophyta > Pinopsida > Pinales > Pinaceae > Pinus > Pinus albicaulis. Next base: position 1,294,037,271 of record CM076570.1, on the reverse strand, counting down.
ATGTGGACAAGGTCAAGTTTGACCAAGTCAACAACGTTGGAATAGAAGGTGGAGATCATCTATGGAGACAACACAATGATAGTGGGAGGAATATTCCTTGGTGGGGGAAACCCTAATGAGTGGGACCCAAGGTGAGAAGGCTTCCACTTGTATATAAGGAGGGAAAGGCAGCCATAGCAAGACATGATATGGATTATTGATTTTGTGGTCTGCATGACTATTGTGCTTTCTTTAACTCTTTAGTTGAGATTGTTGTGCTGCTTAGCACAAGGATTTCCTGTTTAGGAATTCCATCTCCTTTCTTGAGAGGCATCTTGAGGGAGCTTTTACTTCATTTCTCCTCATCCAGGCTTGATTCCAAGCTACCTCCTTTAGCTACAACACAGTTTCTATTTAGAGGTGGGTTGTGTTGCATGGTGTTGCAGTGGAGGGTTGAGAACACCACTTCTGAAGCTTGTTTTTCAGAGGAGGAAGCTTTCCTTCCTTTGGGATATTAGTGAGGGATATTATGGAGCTTATTTCACATCTTAGCACTTGGCCAACATATTTTCCATCACCTACATCACAATCCCTCTCTTTGACTGCGCTATTTCAGTGAGGGTTTGCAGTGAGGGTTGTAGTGTTTCATTGGAGGGTGAGATCTTCAGTTATTGGATCAGCCTTTCACCTGAAGGATCCATTGGAGGAGGTCTATTCATATTATACATCATCTTTAGCCATCTCCATCCAGTTTCTGAGTTGTAGCTGCTACTTAGCCTTAGGGATGCACTCCGGCATTTCTGTACTTTTGCATATTTCAGGAAATCCTCTCCGGATTGTCTTGGAATTGTTTTTGGCAGTCTATATCTTCACTCCTGACATTATATGAGCCATGTATTTGTAGATCTATGTATTGAAACTTTCCAGCAACAGTTCTACTTAATAAAACTGCATTGTCATAGCCTTGGGCATTCTTTGTGTAGCAGTGTTCTTCATATTTTATGTACATGTTTCTTTAGGCTGATTTTTCCCATCTTGAGTAACTCTTTCCTCAAGATATTGTATACATTTTCTTATATAATACTAATATGATGGCTATATGTTATTCTCACATTTCATGAGTTGATTTATCACTACTACTTCCATTATTGTGTTCATGTCTTGCTACTTCCCCATTTTGGGATATTACAGTGGTATCAGAGCATAATCTTGGCTCAGCCTATGGATCTCAGCCATTATGCTATGAAGAAGACAAGAATAAGAAGAAATGTACAGAAAATACAAGAAGAAGACTTCATTTTTTGGAGGAAGGAAGGAAGGGAAGCTCTCAAAGCTTCTTTCTCAAACTTTGCAGAGCATTGATGGAGATCTTAAGAAGATGAGAAGGTAGATGTGTAGAGAATCTCCAAGAGAGTTTGAATATGAAGTAAACTCTAGATTTTTACATAATGAGTGTGAGCATGCAACCACACATTATGATGCATAGCGCAGTCATATGCCCAAATTTTCTATGTGGGAGATGAAAGAAGAAGAAATGCCTAGGGGGGAAACTCTTAGTGATTTTCTACAAGAATATGAATCTCACACTAAGAAGTTCAGAGATCAGATCACCTTCCAAGAGTTTTGCAAGATAAAGTTGAAGAGGAGCAATTAGCATGACAAGGGTAGAATTTTCCTATTTAATTTTGATGGGTCACCAACATGTTCAACTAGAGCATGGGTGGAGGAGCTACACACCTATTTGCAGCAGCACCAAGTTTATGAAGATGAAGCCATCAAAGTTGCAGCGCTACTTTTTTAAAGTAAGGCCTATGCTTAGTGGATATTTGAGTCCTTTTCAATAAAAAATGAAAATACTTCTTCTTATGCAAAGCTCACTAAGAGATTAGTAGAAAGGTTTGATGGAGGACATTCTGAAGCACCTTTGATGAAGTTAAACAAAACAAAACAAACCAAACTTTTGCATGTGTTGGAAGGACCTATAAACTCAAATCCATTTCAGAAAAATATTGGAGAGGCAAGATATTTGTCTCATATTCTTGGACAAGAGGGCATGGAGATCACTTTTACAAAGGAGGAACCACTTATTGAAAGTTTTCCCATTCATATTAAGGAGGAAGAGATGATTGAGGGCAACAACGATGTCATATCTAGAGCATACCTAGCACCTCATGCAGAGGTAGATGGAGCACTAGCTCCAACAAGAGGGATTCTTGTATTATTGCAAGGAGTTCCCTAGGATATCATATGTGGAGATCAAGGAACAACCCATGATCAACATATGCCATTGTTGATAGGTTGTGAAACCATGTAGATAAAAGGAGGAGGTAGGGAGGATGACCAACATCATTTGATGAGGAGCACACACCCCTATCTATTTCAAAGGTTTGATGCACAGAAGAGGGAGAATGAATTGCACAATGAGGGAAGGGACAAGTCTATCCATTCATGTATGTAGTCTACTCTTGATATCTATGTATCATTGCATGGAGGCATCTCACCGAGGGGACCACCATATCAACAGATGGTGAGGTATGCTTCACATTTGGAGGCACCACTAATTGATTCTAGAGGGGTGAGGACCTTAGGAGAGACTGGTACAATGCCGATATTCTTGGGTAGACTCAAGGAGAGGAGAGGCATTCTCCCAACATCATCATTACCCACTTTCATTCCAGGATTTGCACTGTGGCAGGAGTAGCAGGGGAAGGATAACAGCCTTTCAAATTGCATCTTTGGCATGGGAGATGTCAAAGAGGAGGACAACCATATGAAAAATGTTCCTTTTTATAGATCATCAGCGCTAGAACTATGGAGGAGAGATTCATATTAGGAATCCCAGCTGTTGGTGGATTATTCCAAGGATATTTTTACTTGTATGATATTGGATGACCAGTTGCATGAGGAGGGATATTCAATCAAATATGGGTTCATCTACTGTCATGGTAGGATCTTCTTACCTAGAGCTTCCAAGCTAAAAAATAATTGACTACAAGAATCTCGTGAAGATTTCCTTTTCAGCCACACTTATTATATGAGAGAATACAACACCATAATGGAAGGGTAAATTTGGGAAGGCTTTGAGGAGGAGATATATCAACATTTGAGGAGACACATGGATCATGTGGAGATGGAGGAGATACATAACTCTTTAGGGGAGTTAACACAACCACCTATTTTCTCTTTGAGAATGAGAGGGGATTTATCTATAAGCCACTCCATTTGCAGGGGCAAAGAATATGGTAAGCATAATGTTTGTTTGCATAATGATTTATATAATGAATATGTTCATTCCTTAACCATATATGTGCAGGACATTTCTGAAATAAGGAACATTCTTTCTTCTAGACTTCATGGTCTACTTGAGGCCATAAGTAACATTGATGATGGCCACTCCCTAGGAGGTCTTGGGGAGATGATATCTTATGCAGAGCATGCTCACTTTGCACCATACATCATACACTTTCTTCGAACTTGTGAGAAGATTGGGGCAGAAAGTAAGTGGTTGGGAATCCACACACCATGCCATTTTCTAATGCAGTTGAGAGTAAAATTGCGCTGGTTGCATTTGGGGGACCATTGTCCTTCTCCCTTATTGCATATGGAAGCTAGTATGATGCTAATCATGATTCCATTTACTGATATAGTCCTTTTCCTTATTTGGGACATGATTGTAAGTGAGAAACATTGGTTGGATGTGTCCTTCGGGAAAGATATTCCCCACACTTTTTGCATTACATGTTGCAAGGGGAGCATGGGAGATGGTTTTCCATGTTATGTTTGGAAACAAAAGTTAGAAGAACTGCATTGTGACTACATGGGAAACTATTGGTACCTTATAGCACTACATGAAAACTTCAATATTCCTTTCATTTAGATGCCATATGGTGGTGATTTCCTATTCATCATATATGGGATGGTTTGGGCCAACATGATTCATAATGTTGGAGAGGAGATATTTGGAGATCCAGGCTTCTTCTTGCAACTTCAGGGCAACATTATTGCAGCCCAAGATAAACAACTACTCTACATTTATCATAAGTGGAGAGATGGACAATGTGGGGTAGGCTATTTTGTCTACCATATTCAGATATACAACGCACCTATTCTACAGGAGCTACAGGTGGAGGGAAATTTTTAGGAGTTTCCATGTTGGGAGGTAACTCATTTTGTATCGATGATAGCTTGGGGATGAAGGACCCACATGGGAATAATGATTCCCCATCCATTTCAGACCCCATGCCTCAAAGGGACCTCTAGACAACACCTTGTTGCCTCCTTGAGTACTCTACTTCTTCATGATGATAGCTATTTAGCTAGCTTGCATACTTGGGAGGGGCAATATGGAGAGTTATTGATGAGACACCATCTTATTCCTTGGACGAGATTATCATATATGGATGCTACGGGAGGAGGATGGGAGACTTCTCAGTTCTATCCTTGCAGTTTCTCGAGGACAAGCAACATTTGAGAGGGGAGGATTGTAATATTCCAAAATTAGCAAATAGCTAATTGGAACATTGATTTTTTCTTTTGACACCTAGGAGATGAATAAATGGGCAAGGAGGCCCATAAATTTCTAAAATAAATAAAATCCCTTATGATGTGAAAAGGGATCATTATAATAGCTGGATTTCACACCCTCGTGTGTGAAGAGGGGCAATTACATGTGGACAAGGTCATGTTTGACCAAGTCAACATCACTGGAATGGAAGTTGGAGATCATCTATGGAGACAGTGCAGTGATAGTGGGAGGAAGATTCTTTGGTGGAGGAAACCCTAATGAGTGGGACCCAAGGTGAGAAGGCTTCCACTTGTATATAAGGAGGGCAAGGAAGCCATAGCAAGACATGTTATGGATTATTGAATTTGTGGTTTGCATGACTATTATGCTTTCTTCAGCTGAATTGTTGAGATTGTTGTGCTGCTTAGCACAAGGATTTCCTGTTGAGGAATTCCATCTCCTTTCTTGAGAGGCCTCTTGAGGGAGCTTGTACTTCATTTCTCCACATCTACGCTTGAGGCCAAGCTACCTCCTTCAGCTACATTGCAGTTTCTATTTAGAGGTGGGTTGTGTTGCAGGGTGTTGCAGTGGAGGGTTGAGAACAACACTTCTGGAGCTTGTTTTTTAGAGGAGGAAGCTTTCCTTCCTTTGTGAGATTAGTGAGGGAGATTCTGGAGCTTATTTCACATCTTGGCACTTGGCAAACATATTTTCCATCACCTACAGCACAGTCCCTCTCTTTGACTGTGTTATTTATGTGAGGGTTTGTAGTGAGGGTTGCAGTGTTTCATTGGAGGGTGAGATCTTTAGTGATTGGATAAGCCTTTCACCTGAAGGATCCACTGGAGAATTTATATTCATCTTATGCATCATATTCAACCATCTCCATATAGTTCCTGAGTTGCAGCTGCTACTCAGCCCTAGGGCTGCATTGCGGCATTTTTGTACTTTGGCATATTTCAGGAAATCCTCTCCGGATTGCCTTGGAACTGTTTTTGGGAGTCTATATCTTCACTCCCAACATTATATGAGTCATTTATTTGTAGATATGAATATTGAAACTTTCCAGTAGCATTTCTACTTAATAAAACTGCGTTGTCATAGCCTTGGGCATTCTTTGTGTAGCACTGTTCTTCATATTTTATGTACATGTTTCTTAAGGCTGATTTTCCCCATATTGAGTAACTCTTTCCTCAAGATCTTGTATACATTTGCTGCTATAATACTAATATGATGGCTATATGTTCTTCTCACATTTCATGAGTTGATTTATCACTGCTACTTCCATTATTGTGTTCATGTATTTCTGCTTCCCCATTTCAGGATATTACAGGTGAGGCACACTACTACAAAAAATTTCCCATAGGGATAAAGGAGTGACACAGTTGCAAACATGCAGGAGGCTTCTACAGTTGGCGATGTGGTGCGAAACATTCCTCGTATCAACACGGCTTTGGAGGATCGACAGGTAGATTATCAGCCAATGATGATTGAGTTGGAAGGTATATTACTAACTCAATTTGTTTCTATTTTGGTAGACCGAGGTGCAAGTCTGAGTTATGTTAGTCCCAAGATAGTGGAAATGTGTAAATTAAAAGAACATAAATTTAAAAACTCATAGTTGGTACAACTAGCCCCAGGAGAAAAAATAAAAGTGACTTCTAAGATTCTAAACTGCGTATTAGAAATTGCAGAACATCAATTGAATGTCGATTTGAATATACTTCCATTAGGGTCCTATGATGTTTTGTAGGGCATGGATTGCATAGAAAAACATTCGAGCTTAGTGGATTGCAAGGAAAAAGATATTTATTACAGAATGCAAGATGGAACACGCAAGGAGATTTAGGGAGTCAAGAAGCCATTATAGCTACGACCAATTATAGCGTCCAAAACGAATAAATGTATAAGGAAGGGATGCCAGATTTATACTATTCAAGTAGGATATGTTGATTCCAAGGAAAAATCACCTATGATGGAAAATATACCTATGGTGCAAGATTTTATGGATGTCTTTCCTGAAAATATTCCTGGATTACCACCAAGGAGAGACATTGACTTCACAATAGATTTAATGCCAGGAGCTTCTCCTGTGTCAAGGGCTCCTTACAAAATGAGTGTGCCATAGCTAACAGAGCTGAAAATGTAGTTACAGGAACCACTGGACAAGGGCTACATTCGTCCAAGTGTGTCCCCTTGGGGAGCACCAGTGTTGTTCATGAAGAAAAAGGATGGAACCATGCGAATGTGCATGGATTATAGACAACTTAACAGGCTAACAGTCAAGAATAAATACCCTTTACCCATAATTGATGATCTGTTTGATCAAGTGAAGGGAGGCACAGTGTTTTCTAAAATTTATTTAAGATTTGGATATCACCAAATTTGAATCATGGATGAAGATATTTGCAAGAAAACATTCCTTACTAGGTACGGGCATTATGAATTTGTGGTATTACCCTTCAGGTTAAAAAATGCACCAACAAACTTCATGAGGTTAATGTATGGAATTTTTCATCCTTTCCTGCATAATTTTGTGCTTATATTTATAGATGATATTCTGATCTATTCCAAAAATCATGAAGAAAATAAAGATAATCTGAGAATCGTACTTGAAATGTTCAGAAAACACCAGCTGTATGCTAAGTTCAGCAAATGTGATTTCTTTAAAACAAAGATTTAGTATCTAGGCCATGTCATATCAGTAGAAGGGATTGTTGTTGACCCAAAAAAGATTAAGACAATTAGGCAATGGCGAGTACCCCAGAATGTGGAAGACATTCGATCCTTTATGGTTTTAGGAGGGTACTATCGAAGATTTATTGAGGGATTTTCCAGAATTGCTTTTCCCATTACCTCTTTGTAGAGGAAAGGAAAATTTTTCAAGTGGACTGTTGAATGTTAGAATAGTTTTGAAAGATGAAACAACATTTAACTACTGCACCGATATTAAGGGTAGCTGACCCCAGCAAAGAATTTGAATTTTGTACAAATGCAAGAAAAGAGGGTGTTGGGGAAGTTTTATCGCAAGAAGGCAAGGTAGTGGCATATGAATCAAGAAAGTTGAAAGAGTATGAGTAAAGGTACTCAGCCTACGATCTGGAATTAACAACAGTAGTCCATGCACTCCAGGTTTGGAGACACTACTTGCTGGGTAAAAGGTTTGTGCTAAAAATAGACCATAACAGCTTGACCAGTTATTTCAAGCAAGCCGATTTGAACTCAAGACAGGCGAGATGGAATTCCTTTTTAAGTGAGTTTGATATGGACATGCAACATGTGAAGGGTAAGGAAAACCGGGTAGCTGATGCTTTAAGTAGAAAACTACATTGCGTTTATGAGCTTTACTACAATCAACTGGAAAGTAAGTTTTTAGCTCAAGTAAAAGATGAAGCACAAAAATATTCGGACTATCAATTCCTATGGCAGCAAATGGAAGAGACTAGAAATCAAGGGAATACCTTTAATTATGGAATAAATAATGATCATATGCTCACCTTTAGAGGAAAAGTCTACATACCAAACTATGTGGGCTTTAAAGATTGATTATGGATGAATACCAAAGAAGTAGCTACGCGGGTCATCCAGGATACTATAAATGTTGACGGCAATCAAAAAAGTATATTTCTGGCTTGGTATGCGTAAAAATATTTTTGAATACCTAACTAGATGTTTGGAATGTCAACAGGTTAAGGTGGAGAATCAACATCCCGCAGAATTATTACAGCCCATACCGATGCCTGAATGGAAGTGGGAAGTTATATCCTGGACTTCATTACAGGTTTACTACGAACAAAAAGACAAAATGACTCCATCATGGTGGTAATGGCTAGATTGAGTAAATCTGCACATTTATATGTGTGTAGTCTACTTAGAAAACTGTACAGGTAGTAGACATATTCATGAAGGAAATTTTCAGGCTGCCTTGCATTCCAAAGACTGTTATCTCAGATAGGGATGTTAAGATTACCTCAACATTTTGGAAGACATTGTTTACATGCCTGGGGACCCAAATAAACTTTAGTACAACTTATCATCCCCAGACTGACAGTCAAACCGAGCAAGTAAACCAAGTATTGGAAGACATGATGCACATGTATGTGACGCAACATCCAACCAAGTGGGAGGACTATTTATATCTAGTTGAATTTGCTTACAACAATATCTACCAGGAGTCCATGAAGATGAGTGCTTTCGAGGCTTTGTATGGGAGGCAGTGTCACACGCCCATAAACTAGAGCAGCCCCAAAAAAAAATTAATGTTGGGACCAGAGATGCTTGTTGAAATGGAATCAAAGGTAAAAAGGATAAGACAAAATCTGAAGGCTGCACAAGATCGGCAGAATATCTATGCAGATAAAAATAGATCTTATCGAGAATTCGAAGTGGGAGACCACATTTATGTGAGGATAAAACCCAGGAGGAGTACCTTGCGGTAGACCTCTTGTGCCAAGTTGGCTCCCAGATTCTGTGGACCCTTCCAAATTTTGGAAAGGGTAGGACCTTTGGCTTAACAACTGGATTTACCTAGTCACATACGAATTCACAATGTGTTTCATGTGTCCCTAATGAAGTGATATATGCATGATTAAAAGCATGTAATTCATTGTAAAAATATCCAGGTAGGATAAAATTAAAGGTCCTAGCTTGGAATCTGATTTTTTAATTTTGAAGAGAATTTGATAAGAAACTTTGATGTTTGTAGGTAGAACTGGACGACGAGTTTCTGGTCGAGCCGCAACACATACTTGACCAGAGAGAAATTATGATCCGAAAGAGAGTCATCACCTAGGTTAAAGTGGAGTGGAAGCACTTCAGTCCAGAAGAGGCTACTTGGGAGGATCAAAAGTTTATGCACGAGGCTTACCCAGAGCTATTTTCTGCAATGGAGTGAAATACCGAGGATGGTGTTACTTCCAAGACGGGAAGTTGTGATAGCTGCATTTATTGCTAACTAGTTGTTAACTAGTTAAAATGACTTTTAAATATTGTTTAAAGAACAAAAAAGACTGAAACAATTTTTAGGTTGATGGAAAAGTTATTTTCCATCTTGTTATTATGAAATAATAAAATTATTTAAGAAAATTAAAAGTAAAAAGGGTTGATGGTAATGTTGTTCCTAGAACTGAAAAGTGGTTGGACAGTTGGAACAATTACCTGCTCCTCTGGGGATAAGAGATTCATCACAGTGAGGAGTGGGGGTTCTGCTCATGGGGTAAGAAAGGGTGGAGATTTTCCTGAGCTGGTATAGACCAGTGGAAAAACACTCAGTATTCCCGAAATTTTATGGCTTGACTGGACCTAGAGTCCTGAGGTCATAGCAAAACAAGTCTACTGCCAACCTGAGCTTTTCAGTGGAAGCACAGGGGAAGAGATGGACGTCATTGCCGCTCTTAAGGTTGGGAGGAACATCAACAAGAGAACATATTGTGCAGATAAGTATTTATTTTATTTATTTCAGATTGAGAAGTAAACTGGAATCCAGATACTGTATTAGAATGCTAGAATAAAACAAATTCTAGAGACTGTATTGAAGGGAATAGAGATATAAAATCTGAGATAACTGTTGTTATTCTTTTGAATAGAGGATATGTAATGATGTTGCAGCTTTTATATATTTATTCATAGATATAGTGTAGCTAATGTTTTAAAACTGTGACAGAGTTGGGGTAAAGATAGTTCTGGCTTCTATTAGAATGATTAATAAAATTAAAAGAACAATTTATCCTCTCAGTCGAAATAGAACTGTTGATCCTCGGTAACGGAAGAAACCCAGAATACATCGTTCTTTCCTCTGTGACTATACTCGGACAGTTTCTTTGGTGGTCCAGTCACCTTATACTACAAGAAAATAGTAATAAAATAACAATAGTATTCTACAAATGTTCAATAAGCAACTTTTCCCGAGGAGAAACTCTAACGAAGGAAAGAAACTATATAGAAAAATAATCAAGCAACATGGATAGTATATAGAATAGATTATTTACGCTTTCAAGAGATGCAATGAGAGTATTTAAAGCAATACTCTGCAACATGAACAATAAATAAAATAGAGTATTTATGCTTTGAAGAGATACCCTAAGAATATTTAAAACAATACTGATTGTTAAACTAAAGAAAACAAAATAGTAGAGTCCCTTACATGTTGAATTCCCTGTGAAGATATACACTTGTACGTCGGATGAAGAATTCAGTAAATAATTCTTTAACATGAAAAGTTTAGTTACTGTATGATGGAGGAGAATTGCAAAATACTTATTTTTCTGTAATAAGGAGAAAAAAAGGACTGAAGATTTTAATGAGAACCTTTTCTTTAAAAAAAAAATACTATTGAACAAATTCAGAGAACTATGAGTGGTTCTTTTTGAAAGTTCAAAGAAAAAGAATATGGAAACAACTTCTTAAATGACAGAAAATTAAGAACAAAGCTTGCATATCCACTTATAACCCGAAATGTAAAATCCGTTTATAACATGAAAACATAAATATTATAAGCTCAGTCTAGCCTTAGCATGGAGGAGGCATAAACAGTTTATGTGATACAATTTACAGGGTAAGATTAATGAAGGAATTCTGCATACTGTAAATCCGAAAATGAAACAAAATATAATTTACATTAAGGGCTCTAGCCATAAGACGACTGTCTAAAACCCTCTCAGAAGGAGGTCGCTCTATTAACATCAAAAGAAATGGATTTAACTTGTGTATTGGACCCAATCCGTAAACCTTTCACTAGAAATTGACAGTTGTACAAGGCTAGAAATGAATTTCATTAAAACTAGAAGTACCTCTAGAGGAAATTGAAGCTTTCAATGGGTGAACTAGAAATTTATCTCCGAGTTTGTTTACTAAGATTTGTAAATCATGCTCTATGGGGAGACTCACGTGTTAACTACAACAACGCACAAGCAAAGCTCATGTAAGTAAACACGTAGAACACCGAGTAGTCAAAATACTTAAATTAATAGAAAACTTTGAATATACAAAATTAAAAAAGAAGGAGTATGAGGAGAACTACTGGAAGAGGGAGCTTCTTTGTTTCTTTGGTTTGGCAATCTGTAGATTCAAACAGAGAAAGGGAAATAAATTAATGACTATACAAACCCTGTAGAGGAAAAAGTATTGAATGATATCAAGAAAACAAATAAGGGTATTCTACCTGCTAGTTCTGAGTTTGCGAGCTTGGGCTCCTGAAGGAGAGATTTGGGCAATTAGGAGACAGATTTCCTCCGGTGGCTTGGTTGTGCGCTAGAAGTAAACTCTCCCTCATCACAGAGAACATTGCGGAGAGTATTATTCTCTAACCATAGCCCGAAAGTAATGGGAGACTACGTCTGATGGACTGTAAAAGAAACCATTACTAACAGTGAAGCTCAACTCCGGAGTAAAGAAAGTCTGAGGAGAAGAGCTTCGGCATGATGCAATAGAGAAAATGGTGGAAGAATATAGGGTTAGCAAGGTTATCCCAATTAAACTCCCGCCATAAGCCTGAACCCTCGATCTACCAATAATCCAACAGTGGAAATGGACATGGGTACTATCGAGGACCACTGCAAGTAATAGTGTTGTCACAACTGTCATATGGAAATTAATACCAAACTTACCGCCTTAACTTCTCAACGTGCCAGTTAACTCCTCGATCAAAGACATATCTAGATGAATGTATGTGTTGGGTACAACTTTACAAGTGTAATGTCGACAACATGTTAATATAAATTGATAATGTCAATGATAACAGTTTTATGTGAAAATATAATTACTATGACGTATGTGACAAGTAGTCTAGGGTTAAAGGTTTTATGAACCCAATATAAGAAATGATGGGATAAGAATTTCAAAGCGACACAACCCTTAGGTATAAGCTCTTTAATTAATATGGAAAGAATTTCATAGGAATTATATATTTAGATTTCTCAGATCAAGGTAAAAGTAAAAAAAATTTGGAGTTTTTTTTTTGTTTGTCACATTATGATTAATTTTCTCATTCCTCATGGTCATTACAAGTCTATGGCTAGTCATTATATACATATTCTGTGTGCTTAATGCATAAACATCACATGGTAAGAGATAATGAAATTTAATTAATTTCTTACATGAGCACAGAAATATAATATCCAAAAGCTAACCACTATCATAAATTAACATAGATTGTATGCATGAACTAAAAAGTTTAATTCATTTCATATTCATATAAGACATATAAAAACTTTATATTATAAATGTTATCATTTTTTTATTAGAAGATGGAATGTGACATTTTCATTGTAAAATTGAGCATTAGACTTATGATGTTTAATTTCTATGAAATAAAATATTATAATATTCAAAACTTTCATGTCCCAGTAAAATATTTATAAAAATAGAACAAAAAAAATGTTCATTTTACAAATCGGAAATGGATGTAGAATAATATTTATTATACTCATATTTAAATTTACAAAGTATGCCATTCACATGTGAGTTTAAGTTTTATTTCAATCAATATAAAATAAATAATATAAAGTAGTATTTTCACAATTATAAAATGAATTTGTATTTTAAAAAAATAATCTAATATTTTCAATTTGATCACTCTTTGAACACAATAATTTTCGTTTTTTTTCAAATTTATTTTAAAATATTACTTGATAATTTGATTATAAAAAATCCCATAAAGAAATTCACCTTCTATTTCACTTTTTAAATACATGATTTTACTCCCATTTATATTAAATTGGTTTGTTGTGGACACCATTCTCTTCAAATTTGATATAACATATAATTATTAGCTCTTTTATATTATTATTAAATAATATATTTGTTATTTATTTAATGAATATATTTATATGTTTTAATGTTTATTATTTTTAGAAAATCATTAAATAACAATTAGTTTTTTTAGAATTAATTAATAAATTGAAAAATAATCATTATATATTTCAAATTTTTATATTTTTATATAAAAAAATTAATTTAAATTAATTTAAATAGAAATTAATCATTCAATTTAAAATACAATATATCTTTCCAAAATTCATTATTACTCAAATATTTTATTAAAAAATAGAAATTAAATCCATTTTTTTTCTTTTCTTGTGAAAATATTATTTAAAATAAATCAGATTTATAATAATATAGTTTATTTTTTAAATAATTTTATTTTTATCTCCATAAATATCTTTATATTTTAAAAAACCTTTATTTAAAATTATCCAAATTTAAAAAAATTATCGACGAAAATATACATTTGTTAATCTGAAATGCGGTGGCAACCTTATTGGAAAACATTTTGAAAAGCCTTCACGCATTCGTTGGGAAAACACGATATGCATACCCATAATATCGTGAGCTAAAAGCGTGGAAGATTACAATTCGTAGACTTTCCTGTCCCATTACTGCACAATGATTGGGAAAGGGAGTCATGGAAGATATGTCGAGTGAGCTTAAAATTGTCGGTCGGTCACTTGTAGTAAGACGTCAAAGGCAGCATACGTAGCAAACGAAGCCTATTGTGTTATCTATCCTTCAAATCGTCTTAGGTGTCCTTCAATACTCTTTCCTTTTATTATATAAAAGAACAAAATTATTCCACCATTCTCAAGCTTTCTATATGGTTGATAGAACATGATTGAATTATTAAAGTAGAATTCATAATTATCTATTCCTCAAGATATTCATAATTATTCATCATTCCAACCACTTAGATAAGGAGAAAACTCAATTAGTACTGGGGGCCATATATTTTGTAATTAAAGTGTGTTTATTATGTTGCCACAACTTTTTATTTCCTCATATATGAGAAACCTTTTAAACTGCCTTAATATGATAAGAATAATTATAAAAGTTATGAGAATGTGTAATAATTTTTTTTTTTTTAAATAAAAAGTAAGTTTATTATATGTGTAACTTTTTTAGGATCGTTCTAAACTATGTATAGATAATGTGATGTTAAGGCTTTGCAACTCTTTGACCATATTTTAAACATTTAATTAGGTCAACAATATGTTTTTAAGAAATTCCATGCTTAATTTTCAATTCTTAATAATATTTTACCATTTTGTCATGAAATAGTTAATAATAATATTATAATCAATGTTTAAATAAATTATAGGTGTGTTTTAAAAAAGCATGTCAATATTTTTAGAAATGTGAATTAAAGATGATGCTCAGTACACAAAGCTTAGTCAATCTTGGAATGATCAACAAGTTCTCAAAATAGAAGATCATCAATGGCTCTTTCTTTATTATGGGATGATCAACAAAAAAAATAAGGAAATATGATGATGATGATCATCATGATTAATGTCCACTAAGACCAATGTGATCTATCGGACCTCAAGAAAAAAAAGTCTGGTTGTCATTTCTTCAAAGTCTTATTTCTATGACCAAGGAGAAGGGGAATAAGTGCTCTAAGATCGCTATAGTGGGATAGGCTTAGTAAGTCAAGAATATTAGAGGTGCGGTTGATGATAAGAAATTGAGAGCGGATGTGGGAAGGAGTTGGGAAGCCTAAAAGGAAGTGATTTTCATCTTCCACCTTCTTATTATCACAAATCTGACAGATTCTATCATTCCAGGTAGTCTTGGGAGTAGAACACTGCCCGGTCTCACTTTAAAGCTCATGCGAATTAGTTCTTAAATTAGCGATGTTAATTTTGTTCTTAGCGTTGGTAAACATAGAGAGGTATTTCTGGTTATCAAGGGTCGAGTTGATCACCTCCTTATAGTATATTAACTTCCTTTTACCCTCCAGCTCCTTAGCATCCCACATATTCTCCTTAAAATTATAGATAATAGTATGCTTGATACTAACCTTGATTCCCTTGATGATCTTCTGTAATCCCCCAAAGGGATCCAAGACTAGACATCGTTATGTGACCCATGCTTGAGGCACTGGTGGGGGTTTTGACTAACTTTAGAAGTAATTTTTGGGATCCTCTTGGATTCCATGTTGTAACACTTCTTCTTATACATCAGATATATAAACATAGCCATACTTTCAATGGGGGATAGGCTCGCTTCGATCAAGAGGATAGGATAGGGAGTATTTCCCTTGATCTTGAGGTTATAGGCTATGAATATCTTTTCGGTCATCTCAGTCTTTCTCCATGACTCTCTAGATATACTACAACCCCAAAATTTACATCTGTCTAAGACAACAGGGGTGACAAGAGTCTCAAAGAGGAACCTTTTTTTTACTCCAAATGTAGAGATCGACTGGCTTACAATTGTTTTCAAGCTCATAATAAGCTTTCCAACCTTCAATAATTATTTCATTGATGTTATAATAATAGTTGAGCTGGTGAGGAAAGTCAATACCCAAATATTTATAAGACGAAACATGCCCTAGAAAATGGTTATCATATAAAAAACTAACATGGGTGATATTTTTGGATTGAATGATCATGACTTTAGTCTTGTCGATATTCAGTGTCATACTCATCTTGGAGCAGTAGATATCAGTAGTCTTAAGGTGCTTGTGTAGGTCATCATGGATTTTTCAAGAAGAACGATATCATCAACGTAAAGGAGAAGAGTAATTATTACACCAGTGAGCTCGGTGCCCTTGCAAACTGTATTTTATCAACACTGCTCTAGGTTATCGATGTAAATAACAAAAATAGTAGGGGATATGGGACACCCTTTCTTAACCCCGCTATTGCATTTAATATATTTATACCACCCTTTGTTGGTCTTAATCTTGGAAATGACGGTCTCGTAGAGGTAGGTTACATTAATCCTAAGTTCAAGAGGAACCATGATCTATTCAAGCCTCTCCTAGAGCTTGTCTCAAGGGATAGTATTGAAAGCTTTTATAAAGTCTACAAAACAACAAAAGAGATCAATTTTACTATAGTGAAATTCCTCTCCAAAGATCCTAAGAGTGACAAGGTGGTCGATATTTGCATGTTTTATCCTAAAACAAGTTTTCCCTTTAGCCCTTTTAACCCAGTTCTCAAGCTAAAGGCTAAGCTTCTTTTCTAAAATGATCCCATATAGCTTGGCTAGGATGTGGCTAATCTTAATGGTCATGTAGTTAGAGGGAAATTTTTTGTCCTCATTTTTAAAGATAGGCACAATAAGGTTTTGCATCCAAAGCTTATGGAATCCATGTCTTACATCCAAATTGAGAACCTTGTGGAGACGAGGAGTGAGGATAGATCATATAAAGATCTCAACTTGGAATCTTCAAATATATTTAGCTTTCCCATTAGCAAGCTTATTAATCCTAGACTCAACGTCTTCCAGAGAAAATATATCTTCCTTAATAGGAGTTTTTAAGATGGTGCCCACAGTGTCTCGAGAGTCATACAACTTCTTAAGATAGTAAACCCAATTTTCTAAAGGGATAGAATGATTATATTTAGTTTTACGAACAAGCATATTACGCCAAAAAAAATTGGGCACAACTTTAGAAAGGTGGAGAATATGCTCTTGTCTCTTATTAATATATGACCTCTTCTTCCTCTTGATGAAAGATTTGTATATACTTATATTATGGAGATTAATGATTTCATTAGGGGCCTTTATGATTGCTTTCCTTTAAATTTTATAGTCTTTGCCATACCAAGGATTGAAAGTTATATTATTTTTCATATACGATGTCTCATTAGAGAACTTACTAATGGTAGTGGAAAGGGTAAAATTAAAATGGTAATAGACTTGATAAATACTATTACTACCTGTCAGGGAGCCTAAGTTTCTTTATAAATTAATTTAAGAAAAGGTAAACCTTACTTATATCGAAGAAAATGTGTATTTTTCTTTCACTGGTCTCGTGCATGTTGCTGGTATGCATAAGAATACTGAGGGATAAAGAAAAAGGTCTGTGGTCAGATTCAATATCATGCACGTTAAGTAGCTCAAATTTTGTAATATGATTTAGAACATGGGTGTCTGAAATGGCATAATCTCCTGATCCGGAGTTATGCAGGAATGAAGCAGAATACACATATAACCATAAACATAAAAATGAAGTGAAAATAATACTTCATTTCATTAATATCAAAGAACTAAAACCTGCTTATAGACAAATTGGAAATAAACTAGCTAGGGCACTGGTCGTTTATCTCTCAAAAGAGATGTGGTGGCTACAAGCCTTTGAACTCTGTGCTACAATGAGGTTCGAGGGCCTATTTATTATTTATAAATAATGGAAAACACTAAACATCCAAAAACCTAACCCTAGGAGATGAAGCATCAAAACTATGGGCCTCGTTTCGGTAAATTGGTGTTTCAACTTCCCGGGGACGTAACTTTGGCATACGATCTCTGTTGATGAAAACCATACCTTGTTATAAATATCTATCCAAGGAATACAAATTTTATGTGAGCAACATCAGTCCATGGACCTGTATTTCTCCCATTTTTCCCAAAAAAACGTCATTTAGGGTCTCAAAAAAGCTTCAGAAATTTAGGACCTGAAAAATTGTTAAAAATAGTAAGTTGTGCTGAAATTGAGAAAGCTCAAAGAACCGATGGTGGGGGTTAAAATGGAATAGGTGGGTGCTCACCAATATCCACCTGGATCATTAGGACCTCAGAACGACTCCAGAATTTCATGACCTGAAATACTACTAAAAATAGTAAGCTGTGTTCAAACTGACAAAATGAAAGAATTGATGGTGCAGGTCCAAATGGAATGGGTGGGTGGCCACTAATATCCACGTGGATCACTACTCACTCCTTAGGAATAAATGGTCCCCGTTGCGTTAAGTTCCTCCATCAGAGGAAAATTTTGGTGTACTTGGTATTAGATTTGTCCATGATGTCGTGGACCTACTGGCGGATGTGATCTACAAGTTCAATAAATTTGGTTGCCTCAAACAATACATGTGTGGATTCTTTTAGTGTATTCGCATGGGGTATGGAAACATTAGGCGGCGGTGTGCCGTGGGTCAGATCAATGGAGTGCTTGTCTTGACAGTGTAGCGGAAGCTCTATGGGTGAGGAGAAAATGTCCTCACATTCCTCCATGACTTTTTCCATTTGCTGCAGCCGTGCAAGGGAGCCCTGTTTCGAGGTTGTGGCCACACCATTCTTTTTTCACTGTGAGTGAGTTATAGGGAAAATAAATTTTATGGTTTGAGAAACAATCTTACTGTGATGTTTTGAAAAGTCGAGGAGATGGCAGGAGGCAGTACTACCTCTGGTATCCTACAAAATTTATTTCCAAAAGTAATAAGAACAGAATGAGGCCTAGACTCATACACATCATGCTGCCTCCACAAGTATGGTTGGCCCAATAATACATCAGCTACATCAAGAGGAGCAACATCACATAATACCTCATCCGTGAATGACTTGATGTTTTTACGAAAGGCGGCATTGTTGGCGGATGCGGATATCTCTCCCTGGGTGAAGCCACCCGATGGTATATGGTTGCGGGTGTTCTATAGTCAGTAGGCCGAGCCGCTTCACGACCTCTGCTGAAATGAGGTTCTTTTGGCTTCCGCTATTGACAAGAAATTGCAGCGGAGAACCCTTCACCCACATTTGTGAATGGAAGAGGCACTCCCCCTCCTCTGGATCCTTGGGGTCCTCCCTCTGGGGCTTGGTGGTGGCAAAAATGGCACTAGGATCTGCATCAATGATATGCTTCCCTTGTCATCTCCCTTGTTTGGTTCCGGCTCAGGATCAAAACATGCATCTGATTCAGGTGCCTTCAATTTGGCAACCAACGACTGTTTGGCCTGACACTCGTTTATTCTTTGAGTGGGGTTGTTATGAAATTCAAACCATTTCCCCGTGTCCTTATTTGGATTTGTGGTGGTGTTATGAGTCACCCCACTTTGGCTCTACCCCATGTTCTGTGGTTCGAGGGCACCTTTCCCTATCTTCGGATTCACAGATCCAAAGTCTTGCTTATTCTCCTTAAATAATTTCTCAACCTTGGAAGATGGAAGATAGCGATATTCCAAGCAAGCATGGTAATGTCGAGGAAGACCCATTTCCCTCGACAATGTCATATATAAGATAGTTGCGTATCTTGAGCACCAAAGGTCTCTCTCAATCTCTAATACCCAATCTCAGGTGTAGGGTATGGAATAATTTCACGCTTCATGCACTTATGAGACTTTGTTGCCGCAATATTTTCCATTGGATGTGCTTTCTCTTCATACCTCCTGCACAGTAATATTTTTCCCCACCTCATCTAAAAAATCTAAGTGGGTGCGTTCGAGAACAAAGAGGGTTCCCTCTTGTCCTTTTTATCACAATAGGTTTCCTATGAGTCTTTGACATGGGGGGGAGGCTTTGAGGAGTGCAAAAATAATATTTTCTCGGTCAGAGAAATCATGGACTTAGAAATACCCTTCAAGAAAATTCAACCATATATCTACGACATCTGCATTTATTTGGCCTTCAAATATAGGAATGTAAAATTTGACATGTACCTTAAAATATAGGAATGTCAAATTTGACATGTACCTTCAAAGGAGTGGCACCACCAGAGTTGGTGTAGGATGTAGATGCGCCAATAGTGGGCAGCCATTAAAGGATCTGGGCAAAGTTATCCATCATCGCATTCCTATGTTTCTCAAGGGCCTCCTTGAGAAATATTTTGATAGGATCTACTACTCCCTCGTCTTTATTTTCTTCTGACATGGGAGGTCATCGGGGTTTCTGAGGTTAATATTGCAAGGGTTCTACCAGATCGAGCCCTAACTCCTTACACCCTGACCATGTTGGGGACATGCAAAGAAAAATAGAGAAAGATCAAACTACTCTAATACCATTGATCCGGGGATTTATGTAGGAACGCAACATAATACACATATAACCATAAATATGAAAATTCAGTGTAAATTACACTTGATTTCTCAAGTAATGTCGTATAACCAAATTTTTCATGCATAATGGAATTAAACTAGCTAGGCGATGGTAGCTTATCTCGAGAAGAGATGTGGTGGCTACAGTGGCTCGAACTATGTGTTACAATGAGGCTCAAAGGCCTATTTATTATTTATAAATAATGAAAACACTAAACATCCAAAAAACCTAACTCCTAGGAGATGAAGCACCAAAACTATGGCCCTATTAGGTAAATTGTTGTTTAAAATTCTAGGGACATAACTTTGGCATACGATCTCGTTTGACGCGCACTATACCTCGTTAGAAATATCTATCCAATGGCTACAAAGTTTATAATAATAGTTGATCTCGTGAGGAAATTTCAATACCCAAATATTCATAAGACGAAACATGCTCTAGAAAATGGTTATCATAGACAAAACTAACATGGCTGATATTTTTGGATTGAATGATCATGACTTTATTCTTGTTGATATTCATTATCATGCTCATCTTGGAGTAGTATATATCAAAAGTCTTAAGGTTCTTGTGTAGGTCATCATGGATTTTTCAAGAATAACGATATCATCAATGTAAAGGAGAAGATTAATGATTACACCAGTGATCTCGGTGCCCTTGCAAACCGTAGTTTACAAACACTGCTCTAGGTTATCGATGTAAATAATGAAAATAGTAGGGGATATGGGACACCCTTGCTTAATCCTGATATTTCATTTAATATATTTATACCACCCTTTGTTAGTCTTAATCTTGGAAATGACGGTGTCGTTGAGGCAGGTTACATCAATCCTAAGTTCAAGAGGAACCATGGTCTCTTAAAGCCTCTCCCAGAGCTTGTCTCAAGGGATAGTATTGAAAACTTTTATAAAGTCTACAAAACAAAAAAAGAGATCAATTTTACTATTGCAACATTCCTCTGCAATGATCCTAAGAGTGACAAGATGGTCGATATTTGAGTGTTTTATCTTAAAACAAGCTTTCCCTTTAGCCCTTTTAACCCAGTTCTCAAGCTAAATGCTAAGCTTCTTTTCTAAAATGATCCCATATATCTTGGCTAGGATGTGGCTAATCATAATGGTCATGTACTTAGAGGGAACGTTTTTGTCCCCATTTTTAAAGATAGGCACAATAAGTTTTTGCATCCAAAGCTTAGGGAAGCCATGTTTTACATCCAAATTGAGAAGCTTGTGGAGACGAGGAGTGAGGATAGATCATATAATGATCTCAACTTGGTATCTTTAAATATATTTAGCTTTCCCATTAGCGAGCTTATTAATCCTACACTTAATGTCTTCCTGAGAAAATATATCTTCCTTATTAGGAGTGTTTAAGATGGTTCCCACGGTGTCTCAAGAGTCATACAACTTCTTAAGATAGTAAACCCAATTTTCTAAGGGGATAGAATGATTGTATTTAGTTTTACGAACAAGCAGATTATGCCAAAAAAAATTGGGTGCAACTTTAGAAAGGTGGAGAATATGCTCTTGTCTCTTATTAATATATGACCTCTTCTTCCTCTTGATGAGAGATTTGTATATACTTATATTATGGAGATTAAAGATTTCATTAGGGGCATCTATGATCACTTTCCTGTAAATTTTACAGTCTTTTTCATACCAAGGATTGAAAGTTCTATTATTTTTCATATATGATGTCTCATTAGAGAACTTACTAATGGTAGTGGAAAGGGTAGAAGTAAAATGATAATAGATTTGATAAATGCTATTACTATATATCATGGAGCCTAAGTTTCTTTATAAATTAATTTAAGAAAAGGTAGACCTTACCTCTATCGAAGAAAATTTATATTTTTCTTTCACTGGTCTCATGAATGTCCCTGGTATGCACAAGAAGACTAAGGGATAAAGGCAAGGTCTGTGGTCAAATTCAAGATCATACATGTTAAGTAGCTCGAATTTTGCAATATGATTCAGGACATGGGTGTCCAAAATGGCATAATTTCCTGATCCGGATTTATGCAGGAATGAAACAGAATATACATATAACCATAAATATAAAAATTTATTGCAAATAACACTTCATTTCATTAATATCAAATAACTAAAAGCTGCTTACAGGCAAAATGGAAATAAACTAGCTAGGGCATTGGTAGCTTATCTCTGAGAAGAGATTTGGTGGCTATAGGCCTCTGAAATCTGTGTTACAAAGAGGCTCGAGGGCCTATTTATTATTTAGAAATAATGGAAAACACTAAACATGCAAAAACCTAACCCTAGGAGATGAAGCGCCAAAAATATGGGCCCCGTTTTGGTAAATTGGTGTTTCAACTTCTCGGGGACGTAAATTTGGCATACGATCTCTGCTTGACACACACCATACCTCATCAGAAATATATATCCGTGGAATACAACTTTTGATGTGAGAAACATTGGCCCATGGACCCATATTTCTCCCAGGTTTCCCAAAAAGCTTTGTTTAGGGTCTCAAAACAACCCCGGAAGTTTAGGACCCGAAAAACTGTTAAAAATAGTAAGTTGTGCTGAAATTGAAAAAGATGAAAGAACCAATGGTGGGCGTTCAAATGGAATAGGTGGGTGCTCACCAATATCCACCTGGATCATTAGGGCCTCAAAAGGGCTCCAAAAGTTCATGACGTGAAATACTGCTAAAAATAGTAAGTTGTGTTCGAACTGAAAAACTGAAATAATTGATGTTGCAGATCAAAATGGAATGAGTGGGTGGCCACTAATATATACCTAGATCATTACTCAATCCTTAGGAAGAAATAGTCCCCATTGCATTAATTTCCTCCATCAGAGACAAATTTTGGTGAACTTGGTATTATATTTGTCCAGGATGTCATGGACCTACTGGTGGACGTGTTGTATGCGTTCAATAAATTTGGTCGCCTCAAACAATACCTATGTGGATTATTTCTGTTTATTTGTGTGAGGTATGGCAACATCAGGCGACGGTGCACCGTGGGTCATATCAATGGAGTGCTTTCCCTGACAATGTAGAGGAACCTCTATGGTGAGGAGAAAATGTCCTCACATTCCTCCATGAATTTTTCCATTTGTTGCAGTCGTGCAGGGGAGACCTGTTTCGAGGCTGTGGCCACAACATTCTTCTTTCGCTGTGAGCAAGTTATAAGGAAAATAATTTTTATGTTTTGAGAAACAATCTTACTATGTTGTTTTGCAATAGTCGAGGAGACAACAGGAGGTAGTACTACCTCTGGTATCTTGCACAATTTATTTCCAAAAGTAATAACAACAGAATGAGGCCTAGACTCATACACATCATGCTGCCTCCACAAGTATGGTTGGACCAATAATACATTAGCTACATTAAGAGGATCAACATCACACAATACCTCATCCATGAATGGCAGACTTAGAGATCTCTCCCTGGGTGAAGCCACCGGATGGTATATGATAGCGGATCTTATATGATTAGTAGGCTGAGCCACTTCACGACCTTTGCTGAAGTGAGATTCTTTTGGCTTCTGCTATCAACAAGAAATTGCAATGGAGAACCCTTCACCCACATCTCCGAATGGAAGAGGCGCTCTCCCTCTTGTGGATCCTCAGGATCCTCCCTTTGGAGCTTGTTGGTGGAAAAAATTACATTGGGGTCCACATCAATGATATTCTTCCCTTTTTTATCTCCCTTTTCTGGTTCTAGCTCAGTATCATAACATGCATCTAATTCAGGTGCCTTCAGTTCGGCCACCAGTGACTGTTTGGCCCAACACTCGTTTGTGTTGTGAGTGGGGCTATTATGAAATTCACATCACTTCCTCGTGTCCTTATTTTGATTTTTGGTGGTGTTATGAGTCTCCTCGCTTTGGCTCTGCCCCTTTTTCTGTGTTTTGGGGGCACCTTTCCCTGGATTAGGATTCACAGATCCAAAGTCTTGCTTCTTCTACTTAAATTTTTTCTCAACCTTGGCAGCATAGAAATATTCCGTGCTAGGCGCAGTAATGTTGAGGAACCCCATTTCCTCCTGAATGTGTCTATGCAGACAGTTGCAGTACTTGAGCACCAAAGGTCTCTCTTAATCTCTAATACCCAACTTTGTGTGTAGGGTATGGAATAATTTCACTAGTTCATGCAGATCTTGATCCCTTTGCTACCATAGCGTGGTCCATTAGATGTACTTTTCTTCATACCTCCCCACGGGATGCGTCCGAGAACAAAGAGGGTTCCCCCTCGTCCTTTTGCCCATAGTAGGTTTCTCACTAGTCTTTGACATGGGGGGCGGCTTTGAGGAGTGCAAAAATAATCTTTTCTCGATCGAAGAAATCATGGAAAGAGAAATACCCTTCTAGAAAATTCAACCATATATCTACGACGTCTACATCTACCTGGCCTTCAAATACAGGAATGTCAAATTTTACCTATACCTTGAAGGGAGTGGCACCTCCAGAGTGGTTATTAGATGTAGATGCGTCATAGGTGGACAATCATTGAATGATCTGAGGAAAGTTATCCACCATCGCGTTCCTTTCTTTCTCGAGGGCCTCCTTGAGCAATATTTTTATAGGATCTCCTACTCCCTCTTTTTTCTTTTCTTTTTCCATGGTTGGTCGTCGAGGTTTGTGAGGCTAATCTTGCAAGGGTTTAACTAGATTGACCAATAACTCCTTATACCCTGACCTCATTGGGGACATGCAAAGAAAAACAAATAAAGAGTAGACCACTCTGATACCACTAATCCGGATTTATGCAGGAATGCAACATAATACTCATATAACCATAAATATAAAAATTAAGTAGAAATAACACTTTATTTCATTAATGTCAAAGAACTAAATTTGCTTACAGACATAATGGAATTAAACTAGCTAAGGCGCTGGTAACTTATCTCTGAGAAGAGATGTGGTGGCTACAGGCCTCTGAACTATGTGTTACAATGAGGCTCAAAGGCCTATTTATTATTTAGAAATAATGGAAAACATTAAAGATCCAAAAACCTAACCCTAGGAGATGAAGCGCCAAAACTATGGGCCTCGTTAGGGTAAATTGTTGTTTCAAATTCCCGGGGATGTAACTTTGGCATACGATCTCCGTTTGACATGCACTATACCCCGTTAGAAATATATATCCAAGGGATACAAATTTTTTTGTAATAAACATGGTTCCATGAATTCATGTTTCTCCCGATTTTCCCAAAAAACGTCGTTTAGGGCCTAAAAATGGCTCTGGAATTTCAGGACCCAAAAAGATGCTAAAAATAGTAAGTTGTGTTGAAACTAAAAAATTGAAAGAACCGATGTTGGGTGTTCAAATGGAAAAGGTGGGTGGCCACCAATTTCCACCTAGATCATTAGGGCTTCAAAACAGCTTCAGAAGTTCATGTCCTGAAATATTTCTAAAAATAGTAAGTTGTACTAAAACTGAAAAAGTGAAAGAATTGATGGTGCGGGTCCAAATGGAATAGGTGGGTGGCCACCAATACCCACCTGGATCTTCCTCAATGCTGCTACCTATCCCATGGAAACATTTCATCTAACTAGATAGAGGTTTCTTGTTAATACAATTACAAATCATCAAGTCTTGGGAACTACAGAGTTTGAGCAGCTCGATGTCGAATAAATTCTTGACTATGTCTTCAGAGTTTCACTTGAATATATTAGATAAGTTACCATCCTCGTCAAGCCACAAGGTGTTTGGGCTAGAGCTTTTACTTAGCATAATATCTTGGTTAACTTAGTAGTTTGAGATTTAAAGTCCCTAAGCAAAAGGATATTACCGTCATTCCTTAGATTGAAGATGTCATTTTATCTAGGTTATTTTTTTAAAGGATGTAGAGTTGATTGGGGTGAAATAGCATATTGCAAGAAATTTCCTATTGGTTGTAGAATCATATATCTCTATCCAAATGTATTTATTTAATGGGTCAATTTTATGAAACTAGATGTGAGAGGAAACAATGTTCCTAAGATAACACATTATACCATCAAAACCTCTCTTGAATGATTTACTATTCCAAGTTGACCAAAGTTTGAATCTGTCAAGATGAGGGACTGTAGATTTGTCAAATTCCATACAAATGAATATATAACTTACCAATTATAAAAATTATAACCAATTCCAAAGTTCAAAAGTAGTGGTCTCTACACTAAAAAAATATAACAGAAAAATCATATGATCTAGCTTATCATGCATGTCAATAAGTGGGTTCACTCTATTAAAGTGGAGTACCAAGTAAAATAAGTTTTATATCCTAGAAAATCCCAACCATGGTACCAAGATAGTAGTAATACATTGTTCTCAGCCTAGATATGTAACTAGAGTGCGTCACCACCAATAAAGTAACAGCCAATTATTATATCATTAGACCTTAGAACTGGCTAGGTTACCATGGAATTTAATTTAGTACCCCCATGTTAGCTCAAACATTAAAATAATATACATAATCAAATACAACTTCCCACTAAGTGATGTCAATAAATATTTTAATTTTATAATAATAAATCAAATTGGAAATCACATTAAATAAATGTGAATCACCACCCTAAATGACATCAAACACCATAGAAAATAAGCATAATAAATTTCTAACTCATGTATGTCCCCAACAAATATTCATCAATAGGGGACAATTTACAACACCCCCTCTTTGTGTCATACCAATAACGTAATTCCATCATATATATTCACTAGTTTTTGGATGTTGTCATTGATGTCAATAAGATGGCAACCAAGGTGCATTGTTGGGGCTATGCTTTATATGAAGTAGTCTATAGAGAACCCTAGTCCTTGTTGAACCCATTTCGATGCAAACCCTAGTAACTCTTTCTCTACATGAAACCATAGCTATATGTCCCTATCTATATAATGTAAAGCCTTAGTTTGTTGAAGCATGGCCTAATAATGAATAAATGAAGGAGCCCCTTCCATGAAATCCTCCGTGACACATGATGATATATGAAGTGATGGCATAGTATCTAACATTTTTTATTTCCTTTGTCTATGATGGAAAATTTGTCCTAGGTCCATTAAGATGATGAAACCCTTCAAAGCTAGCCTAGATGAAAAACCTTAGCACTCTAGTTCATGTCCCATGATATAATTTCTAGCCTTGTTGTAGAATAGCTATTTATTGAAAAGCCCTAGCTCCCTAGTCTTGTTGAAACCCTAATCCTAATACCATAAGCTCCCTAATAATTACATACTAGCATAAATAAATGAAGTCCTATCCATTACCTTAAAGCCCTATCCACATTCCAAATGTTAATAACCCTAAAATCCTGTCATAAAAATATTTTTTATGAAAAACAAAAATTGGCATTAGACAATGCCTTGAAAAGATGATTACATCAACTTGTAGAGGGCTTAAAACCGTGTCCAATGAACATTAAAATTCCCCCGAACTCCTTGTCATTAAGGAGAAATTAAATGTTTAAATTATATATATATTCCAGCCTATGCAAGCCATATATATATTCCATCCTATGCAAGCCAACTTATGTAGGCTCAACACAACTTTGCAACTGACATGAGCCTTCATCAAATGTTCAAACAAGTATAAATGCCCATCTGAGCTCATCCTTTCTAGCCATACATCTGTGGTCAAACAGAGACACAAATTTTGGATCTGAAGTAGAAGGATGAAGGCTCATAACATTATTTGTTTAATTTTGAAATTCTACTTGGACAAAGCTCACATTTTTTACAAAATTGTAACTATATAAGTCTCAGACCTTGAGAATTGGGAGCTTGGATTTGTGGCAAATAATATTAGAATTGTGACAAATTTGATTATGTGGAAAGTCTTTAAGTAGACTCTGAGTTTAGAACATTGAAACAATTCTTCAGTGAGAATATATTTCCAAGCTTTATTGTGAAGAAGTTTCTTAGTTTTCACAACTAACTTTAAAAAATAGAAACTTTACTAGTTTGAGAAGTAGTCATGGTCCTTTAATGCATAAGTCTTGGTCACCAAGGAGTTGAAACCTCATCCATTTTGAAGTAGAAATATTGGACATTATCAAGCTATGAATTCAGCCTTTTAGTGCAGACACTTAAGTATATCATTTTAGCCTTTCAAAGCATACATATAGGCCTTCTTTTGAAGTATCATTCCTGGCATACCTCGTCCCTAAGGTAGGATTGTTTTTAGCCAAAATAAAATAAAATGAAGAATTAAGACCTGTGGAAAGGTTGTGGAAAACTTTGTATTTCAGAATTTTGAGAAGTAGAGCTATCATAATCTTGAAGCATCATCTATGGAGATAATTTTATGGTTTTTTTATCGTTCTATGAGTAGAAAGAAGAGAGATATTGAAGTGAACTTAAGATAATATTGAAGAAGACGCCTTTAACGTCTTGTATAAGACCTATTGATCACATCCTGGAGCCATCATTGGATGTTTCCTTTGGAAAAATTATTGTTCAGACTTGGGTAGATCCTTAATATGTGTAGTAGACTCTCTTGGAACATATATTGATATTTGTTAAAAAACTTGAATACTTTGGAAGAAGAATTTTGTAGAAAAAAATTTCTATTTGTTTGGTTCGGAGCTATATAATGCTTTGAAAGGTTTGGAAGAGTCCTTGAAGACTACATGAAAACTATACTGGAGTAAAAATTATTGAGGAAATTCATGGAGGAATTCTTAGAGACCTTGATGACTGATTGAATAAATAATGGATTAATCATGGAGAAAATTGTTTCGAAATCATGAAGAGTTGATAAGACACATTTTTTTCTTGATAAAGTTTTCATTGGCGAGCTAAGAGATGGAATTCCTGAAAGGGAACGTGAATATAATTCCAGGGATTATTGAAGAATACATTGGAAGCCTTTAAGAACCATTAAATCCATATTGAATATCTGATGCAGTGGGTTGGAGCACTAGATGATTGGAGTCCTAAAGAAGACCAAGTTGGAGTGTGAAATAATTGAGAGGGTTCGTGCCCTAGAGGATTAGAGTCATTAATAAGACTAAGTTGCTACTTGGAAAAGTACAAGTTAGAGCTTGGTAGATGTTATCACTCATTAGTTTTAGCACTTTCATTGATAGGGTTCTACATGTCATTCGCCTAGGTTCAGGCTATGTCATAAGTCATTTTCATGAAATTTTTGAAATTTTTGCATATGGTGATGTCTACCCCAAGTCTAAAACCCACCTCAGACCATGTCATATTAGTCAAGTCTACCTCATATCATTTAGTTTTCATTCCCATGATTTTAAATAAAAAAATATTCCACTTATTATTTTTACAAAGTTTTGTGGCGAATTATATGGCAAATCAAAAGATTTCACTATGAAACTGCCTAACAGTTTAGTTGCGAATTTGTCAGTAGTTAAATGGTTTTCACTTAAAAACTGGGGTTTTTCCTGCAACTATTGTTAGAGCAGTGTGATGAGTCCAATTATGATGGATAAAGACAAAGGTGAGGTCATATGAGTTAGTTATCATAACTCCCAAGCATGAAAGGTTGTATCTTTTGAAATCATTGTCTCTAATGGTCACATGTGTCATATTTTCACCTCGAATTGTAAATTACCTTTTAAACCTTGCCCCCAATCAAATATTTTTCATTCATCATTAAATTCTTGCATGGAAATCATCTCAGTGTCATCGTTTGAGAGATTGTTCACCACACAAAGCAGGTTGTTGTTCAATTTTGATTCTGTAGGTTTCATTAGCAAGGAGGTAGCAAGAAGTATATAGCATCAATGACATTAAAGAGGAAAACATGAAAGGGTGGTTATTGCATAAGGTATGATCCTATGGTTTTGAAGTTGGTGAATAAATATCACAATGATATGGAAGATTTTGGGAAGGTAGGTTACTTACAGTTCTACCAAAAACTGTAGGGTTTCCATGTCCAGGTATCCAAATAATTTGCAACAAATTTTACAGGGACAACATCAAAAGTTGGAGTTTTGAATCTCACAGTGTCACCATATGTCATCTCCCAAGCTACGGAAATTCCTAGAGCTGGTGAAGAATGGTTCAAAGGCATAAAATTCATAATGCAAGGCTGTGAAGAATTTGTCAAACATGAGCACATAGGAGATGACATGAAAAATGGCATTCCGAGGTTTTATATGAAGGAGAATTACGTAAATTTGATGCTAGTGGTCCAAAAATACTTCACTCGTGAAGGGAGATTCCACATGGTTTATTCTTATCAATTTAGACTCCTTATGCATTTTATTGGTAAGAAAACACTTGACCTAACCTTATTTTTATACAAAATTTTGGGAAAGATGTCAGATAAAGTCTAGGTCAAGGAAGAGGGTAACGAAACATCATTCTTTCACCATGGTCTGATCAAATTTCTAGTGCTGGATGAATTGAAAAGGATAAATAGAGATTGTGCCTCTTTTCCTTTTATGAGTGGATATGAAGTAGATGCAGTGACTCCAAAGAATCTTTCAAAACCTAAAAATACTCCATCTCTAGCTGTAATAAATGAGATTGATGAAGAATGAGGACATATTCCTATAGAACTAATGGACATTGAAGAAGAACCTTTGCAAGAGACTAATATCCCTCATCCAACACCTGCAAAGAAAAAACAGATAATTAGCGAACAAAGCGATAAGAGGGTAACTAGGAGCTAGTCATTTTCCAAAGGAAACCTGGAAGACATCCTATAGGAAATAGATATTGAAGATTCCCCAATAGTGCAGGCAAAAGACATTGAATCAGACAGAAGAAAATTGAAGAAAGGTAAGTCTGTCAAGAAGTTGTATTTTGCAGGAGAGGATGCTGGTTTCATTTTTTAGCCAAGGAAGTCAATGACTAGGTCTTATATTGCAAAGGATGCCATGGAGAGTGAAGGAAAATAAAATTTCAGAGAAGGTAAGCTGATAGAGTTGTACTACTAACTAGATCTTGTCAACACCTATTGCTAAACTGTCCTTTAGTTGCTACACTACAGCTGTGGTTCTATTACGATAGTTGTAGAAGATGTTTTACATTTTATTTTTGGATAACAGCCTAAGGGTGGTTTTGATTGTAATCTATAATTTTCTAGTCATAAATTTATTTGGAGGTGGTTATAACTATATGAGTCCTATTTCGATCAGCATGAGAATCATAATATTCTCGTGACTAATCTATCCCTTGATTTTCAGAGATGTAACCACTATATAGTTCTCGGCCCTAGAGGTCAAAAGGTTAACGGAGAATAGCATTATTTTGGCTCTGTAATTGTTCTCATATTAATACAAATTATCCTGTTATTGTTGTTACATGCGTTATTCAATTTAGTTTTCATTAAGTTCTTCCTCTACCTGCGCCCTGCTAGGGAGGAAGGGCCCTCCTTCTTTGCAGGGATTGCAATGATTAAAGTAGTTGTGTGTATGTATTTGTATTTCATTTTATGTGTCAGTAAAGTGTTGTTGCTGCTATTCAGTTGTGAATATATCTACTTCAATTTCAATACTTTGTATGTTGTTACACATATGATATTAGAGACACCAGCTAGATGTAGTAAACTTTTGTTAAATATGGTCAACACTTAATTGAGAAGGGTTTACTCATAGGAGCATAACCCAATTGTAAATTCTAGGATATTCCAAAACTCTAACAAACATTAGTGGATTCAAACAACTGACGTTTCTCAAGCACATTATAATTTTGGAATATTTTGAAAACCGCAATTAACATAAGAATGGGAAGGCTTACTATGGTCGACACATGGATGACAATGGTTCAATATGGTTGAGTTTGACCACATTTTTCCATATTGACCATGCTTCACCTTGCTTGATGACATTCAACCATGGTTTATTATTGTTTTCTATGGTTTTATATGAAAAAATATGGTTGATAATGGTTCACTTATCTCTAGGTTTTTTTGCATACTATTATTGACTATGATTGACCATGGTTGAAAATGTTTAACCATGATGAACATGTTGCACTTATTGACCATGATTAACTATAGTATGCCATGGTTTCCTATGGTTTATTATGATTGACTATGATTTATCGAGGTGGAACATGGTTGACCATGGTTGACTATGATTGATTAAGTTATAACATTATTGACCATGGTTGAATATGGTTGACAATGGTTGTCCAATTTAACTATAGTTTACTATGATATACTATAGTTGACTGTTGTGACAATCTTAACTATAATTAATCCTATTTGATTATAACTTACTATAGCTAACTAAGGTAGAGCATGCTTGAATATGGTTGACCATGTTTAGCTTCTCAACCTAGTTGAAATTAGTTGGTTATAACCTACCATGATTAACACTAGTTGATTATGGTTGAATATGATCAACGTATGTTTGACATATTGTTGACTATGGTTCAATAAGGTTAGAAATTTTTTATGATGTTTATTATGGTTGACCGTATTTAACCATGGACATCCACATTTGACCATGTTGACCATGTTTGGCCACTTGTCACCTTTGTTGACTATTATTGCCTATGGTTTCCCATTAAAATACACAGTTCATTACGGTTGACAATGATACCCATGTTTCCTTTGTTGATCATGGTTAACGATGGTTAATTATAGTTTACTATGAATAATTGAGGTTCACCATATGTGACCATGGTAGAACATGTTGATCATGATTTCCCATGATTTACCATTGTTGACTATAGTTTACTATGCTTGGATTGCATCACAATGTGAAATTAGTGAGGAGTAATGTTAGATTGTGACATTGGTATATGCTCGTCACATTGCAACAATGGGTTATATTTTTCAATCGAAACATTGGTTGTTGCTTAAAATATTGTGAAATTGAGTAATGTTACTTAGATTTCAATTTTGGGTTATGTCCTTCATATTCCAATGTTTAGTTATGTTTGTTACATTGCAACATTGGGTTCTATTCATCACATTTAAATGTTTGGCTATATGTGTCACATTCTGATTATGGGATACGCTCATTACATATTGATGTCAAGACATGTTCATCACATTAGATTGTTACAATATGTTCATCACTTTATGACATTTTCGATCACATTAAGATGTCTAGATACTATATTAGTCAAACAACCTAGTATACTAATCTAATGTGATTTTTTTCCATAATTGTAATAATCATTAATTGTTATGTTGCATTGCGATGTTCGTCTTGATTGAATTATTTTAAGGGATTATATTCATAATATTGTGACACTACACTACGTTGAGGGTATTGTGATGTTGATTTTTGTTCAACACATCGTAGTGTTTTGTTATGTTCATCATATTGTGAAATTCATTAAGATTCATATTGCATTATGATGTTTCTCAAAGGATTATGCATGAATTTCAAGACATTGTGGTGTTTGTAAAGAGTTATAACACAAATGCCATTGGACAAGGGTTATGTTGGATTGTGATATTCCACAATAATTATTTCACATTGAGAATGCATTTGTAATTTTGTGTGAAATAACCATGTTTCATTTATGGTTACGAGAAATTTTATCATTCATTAAAAATAATAATGCTTGTGAAATTCTTAGGTTTATGTTAATTTTTTCATTTCCCTAAAAATTATATTTTCGTTTTGATTTAAGATGAATGCTTTGTTTAGCATACTTAATTCAAAATTATTTTTAAGAATGGTCACATTATTTTATTAAAATGTGTAATAGAAATTCCACTACAGAGGATTCTCGAGAGTGGGTTCAACCCCTCGACCTTAATATGATTATGAGGCAATTAAATAGGGAGTGTTGCACATCATTTCAAATGTGAATACCTGCATGATGGGAAATGTTAATCCAACATCAGTGAGGGTAAGGGAGATTATAGGTGCACTTACTTGGAGGTTAAGGTGGTCACTCAATATGCACTATTCATAATTATGGAAAACTTCATTGTGGATTCTCTACATGATTACAGATATAACTTCCATGGGGATTACAACTAGTAATTTAAATAAATTATCACTAGTAGTTTTGTAAAGCCTGGAATCTTTGGTTATTCTGTCTCATATTTCAATTCAAACATGTGTTTATCATGGTTACCATGATGTTTTCTAGTTCAAAACATGGAAAATAGAGAAAACAAACCATGCTTAGCTTATATGAACCAATGGTTATATTAATCTCCTCCTTATCTAGGCATTTTAGTGTGTAAGGATTTGACCTCTCAGTGGTAGCTTCTCCATGCATAATGAGAAGACTCTTTTTCATAAGGATATATTTTATTGTTGTTTCTCTTCATAAGGTCTTATTTTGATTTGGTTTTATTGATGGTTAGGTCTCTATTTCCATTTCTAGAATCACAATATCACTCTTTTTCTAGTTCCCTATCTTATCTTTCTGATAATTTCTTTCTAGAAGCATAAGTTATGAGTGCAAATCCTAAAAATCATCTCTCGACACTCTTTATCTTGTCCATTTTACCTCATAATTTTACCTTGTGGGGTTTGTTTGGAATCTGAATGGGATGATTCTTTGGCTTATTAGATGCACCCCTAGTAACTCTCTATCATTTTCCACTCTAGCCAGAATCGTCCCAACCTCTACCACTATGCACAATTGATCATATAATATTTTCCTTATCATATTAACTAGTGATGAGTTCTCTAGTGTAGGCCTTTCTACCACATCATGAACTCCGATTCTTTCCAAATCAGAAGTTGGCTTATCCATCTCATAAAAGAACGTCTTTCTACCTAATCTCATCCTATTTCTAGTCTCCTCTCTTGTCATCATGCCCAATGTCAAGTTGTTTTCATAGCATAGGGGTGGAAAATGTGGTTGGATAACTACCTATTCACTTGCAAATAGTCAAGTACTCCGCCCCCCCCCCCCCCTCATAGCATTGAACCTAAGCTCAAGCCCATATCTCTCTTGCATGTTACCAAGAAATCTGTAATATCCCGTTTTGGGGATATCTCTAAAACACGACAAACTCCAACCAGAGATTGACTGGGAGGGCATTTACCGGATATGTCGCCTCTAAAAGAGGACGAGATCCGGAGGCTACTTGGCCCTTTCCAGACTCTATCTAGGAGTGAAAGATAAACACACTAAGTGGTATAAAACTAGAATGCTCAAAAACAATAATAAACATACAATAGAAAGAGAATACGACAACTACAACAACTCATATAGAGAAGAAATGCTGAGCCATTTTATTAATCTGAGAAATGTAATGGAGTACAATAGGCTAATCTTGTGCAAGGAAAGTGAGAAAACACTCTTAGAGAATACCGGAAATGGCTGCTCTAGGAACTGCATCCTAGCTACTGGAGACTACCATGTAGCTGCTATTGCTGGAATGGATAGAAAACTAGGGGTCGATCCCCTTGCCGGAATAAGCTGAAAATCGGTAAACCTCCTCTCCTTGGCAACCCCGACAAAATCCACAAACCATTACAAGAATGGCCAACCCCCAAAACCACCAGAAATTGCCTTCCCAATGAATTACGCTAGCCTCCAAGGTATAGTGCAGTGGCTGGATAGAAACAGCTAAAATATTGCCACAAACTCCGCCAAAGACCTCCGACGGACAAAGGCTGACCCTCTGCTTGAAATCCCGATGAAATCGCCTGCAGAAACCCCAATTCGAAGGTCCTCCACAATGGACTGCGTCCTCTCTCCTAGTGACAGTGCAGTCTCTATAAGCTCCAGCTCCACAACAAACCCAAATAATGAAACGACTCACAAAATACTAGAAAAAAAAACCTTGCCTGAGCAGGCACTCGAAATCCCCCGGGGCTAAGGGTGAGATCTCTTCACGGAGACACTTGGTGCACTAAATAGTGCTATAGACAGGCTAAATAGACAGCGTGCTCAAGAAGACAAAAGTCTCACTCAAAAATCAACAACTCAAGAATGATCCAAATGAGGAGGCTCCTCCATCTCTTATAGCATTGGTTTCCCTCCAAAACCCAACGTAGCCTCTCTCTCTCCTCCACATCCTCATCCTTATCTGTGCACAAGCTTTCAGAAGCTTCTAGAGTGTACCTAGGCCCCCTCCTCTACATGGTGTTAGGCCCCCCTTGACTCCCCTTAAGTCACAACCTTGTGCTATTAGCTGGATGTCTTATTTTACTTAGGCGAGTTAGACCCTCTTTACTCACTTTTTATTTATTTGCAAACCATAGACGAAAAACTATACAAAATCAAATATTCCAATTAGTTGTCGCTAATTAGGAATATTACAGCCCCCCCCAACAAAATGTTGCTTGTCCTCAAGAAACTGAAGTGATGGATGCTGCAAAATCTTCTCGCTCTCCCAAGTGGCATCCTCATCCGACAAACTCTTCCACCTCACCAAGAATTCCCAGACCATCCTGCTCCGTAACCGCCTCTCCCTGGTATCAATAATGGCCTCCGGCTACAACACCAAGTGCCCCTCATCATTCGTAGGTGGTAATTCCTCTGTCACTATCACCTGCTATCCCAACGCCTTCTTCAGGCATGATACATGGAAAATTTTGTGGATCTTTTTGCCTTGGGGCAACTCCAACTCATATGCAACCTACCCAATCATGCGTATCACCCTGTATGGCTCATAAAAGCTAGGCTTGAGCTTCTCAGCTCCCTTCTACTTCAGCGATGACTGTCGGTATGGCTGTAAGCATAGGTAGACCAAGTCCCCTACCTCAAACTGTCGCTCCACCCGACCTCTATTGGCATACAACTTCTACTGGCTCTGTGTTGTAGCCATATTGTCCTTGAGAGCTCGAAGGATGTCCTGACTCTCTTGGATCCACATCTTGGCTCTAGGAGCCTTACTCGCACCGAACATCACATCAACAACTGATAAGGGATGGTACCCATACAAAGCATAAAATGGTGACATACCAATAGACATGTGATGTGTCGAGTTGTAGCAGTACTCCCCCAAATGCAACTATCTCAACCATGCTCGCTGCTACCCACTGACATAGTTACGCAAGTAGCCCTCCAGCCACTTGTTAACTATCTCCGTTTTTCCATCCATCTATGGGTGCTAACTGGTACTCGGTGTCAACTCTGTCCCCACCAGTTGGAAAAGCTCCTGCCAAAATCCGCCCATGAAGCAATTGTCCCTGTCACTGACGATGGTCTTAGGAAGACCATGCAACCTCAAAACCTCTTGAAAGAATAGCTCGGTCACCTGTGTTGCTGTGTAGTGCGCGGATATGGTGAAAAGTGCGCATACTTTGTCAGTCGATCAACGATGACAAAGATACAATCCTTGCCCTACACCATGGGCAACCCTGTGATGAAGTCCATCGATATGCTCTCCCATTTTCCGTCCGGAATGGGAAGAGGCTGCAACAGTCCTGCGGGATGGCTCATCTCCCCCTTGTTCCTCTGACAAACATCGCACTCCGTGATGTGCTACAGTACGTCCTCCTTGAGGCCCCTCCATGAGAACCTCTCTCTAATAACCCTGTAGGTTTTGGTAAACCCCAGATGGCCTACCAATGGAGAATCATGTGATGCCCGGAGTATCTTCTTCTTAAGCTAAGATCCCTCAGTTAAGAAGATCTTGTCTCTGTAATAGATGATCTCATCGACCACCCTGTACCTGTCATCTGCCACCTTTCCATCCAGCACCTCACATGAAAATCTGTCCTTGGAGTACCCAACCAAAATTCGAGCCCTCCAATCTGCATCAAAGCTCATAAGAGATAACGTGGCTGGTCTACGTGAAAGGGCATTTGCTACCACATTATTCTTACCCTTGACATACTCAATGTCAAATTCATATGCTTGGATCTTACTGATCCACTTCTACTGCCTCTCCTGTAGTTACTTTTGCTGCAAAAAGAACTTGAGACTGTTGTGGTCAGTCCACACCCTGAATCTGTTCCCTACAAGATACTGCCAGAATTTTTCCAAGGCATGCATGATGGCCAACATCTCCTTGTCATATATAGAATACAACCTCTCATGCAGAAGGAGCTTCTGGCTCTCAAAAGCTATAGGGTGTCCCCCCTGCATCAATACTGTGTCGATCCCCTCTCTCGACACATCACACTCCAAGACAAATGGCTGCGTAAAATCTGGCAACGCAAGCATTGGGAAGCTACTCATCACCTCCTTCAGCCAATCAAAGGCTCGTTACACTGTATCTGACCAACTGAATGCCCCCTTATTTGTCAAATATGTAAGGGGTGCAGCAAGCTGTGAGAATCCTTTGACGAACTTTCTGTAATAGGTACATATCCCAATGAACCCTTGAATTTCCATCACATTCTTCGTCTTCGGCCAGTCTCTGATGGCTCTAATCTTCTCCTTGTGGACCCTCACTCTGTCCACTCCAATGATGTGACCCAAATATAGCATCTCTGTCATCCCAAACTCACACTTGGAGAGCTTAGCATAGAACTGTTGCTCTTCCAAGATGTGTAGCACTGTCTCTATATGCTGGAGATGCTCCTCCCACGTCCTGCTATATATGATTATGTCATCAAAGAAAACCAATACAAACTTCCTCAGATGACTGCAGAAGATGTGGTTCATGCAAGACATAAAGGTGGCTGGAGCATTGGTCAGCCCAAAAGGCATAACCAAAAACTCAAAGTGTCCATAATGACACTTGAAGGCGGTATTGGGAATGTCTTGTTCCCTCACGCGAATCTAATGGTACCCTAATCTCAAATCAATCTTTGAGAAGAACTTAGCTCCTCTCAACTCATCCATCATCTCATCGATCCTGGGTATAGGGTACCTATTCTTCAGAGTCTTCTTATTCAGGGCCCTGTAGTTAATGCACATCCTCAAAATGCCATCCTTCTTCTTCACCAGCACTACAGAAGAAACAAAGAGACTCGTGCTCGGTCTGATGTGTCAAATAGCCAACAAATCATGGATGGACCACTCAATCTCATCCTGATAGGATTTGGGACACCTATAGGGTGTAGTGATCACTTCCTGGATACCCTGCTCCAACTCGATGGTATGCTAGAACCCTCTATCTGGTGGCCGACTTGGTTGTATAGCCACAAACACTACCTCATGCCTGTCGAGGATAGCCTGTATCTCTGGATGAACTGCTCGACCGATGGTCTCTGCCTATGATGCCCGCAACACAGCCGCCCACTCTATGTTTCCCTTACAGAAGTCTGCCTCCATCTGGTGTGCCGAAACTGTCTGAGGTGGGTAAGTATGCATCCTACGGATCTTCTCATGATTTTCGGTCTTCTTGTCATCCCACTCCATATCTAAGGCCTCCCAATCTGTGGTGACCTTCCCCAGCGTAATCAACCACTGAACACCCAGTACCACATTGGTATCTGGTATGTTGACCACGAAAAAGTGATCAGTCATGGTGTAAGTACCCATCGTCACTGCTAACTCTGGAACATACTGGGCACATTGCATTGTCTGGGCTCTTGGGACCAAGACTAAAAACCTGTCAAAACTCTCAGTCGGTATACCCCTCCGCTCGACCATCTGTGCATCAATGAAGTTGTGGGTTGCCCCACTGTCAACCAAGATGGATACTCGCTGGCCACGTACTGTCCCACATATGTACAGCGTCAAATACTTAGGAACTCCTCGCAAAGATGCAAGGGCCCCTCCTGTGGGTGCAAAAGTTGCACCTCCTGTCCCTGGAGGTGGAGGCGGCAACTGATCCTGGTCCATCTGACTATCTCCCGCCTCCTCATCATCCTCCTCATTCTCTTCCCCGCTATCATCGGAGAATACCTCAATGAAATCTACTTTGCCAACAGCACACCTATGCCCTGGTGCCCATGGCTCCTGACAAGTGAAGCATAACCACTTCTTCCTCAACTCCCTCCTGGCCTCATCATCTACCTGTGCCCGTCCTAGATTCCCCTTTGGAGGAGGAACCCTCACATCCTTCCCCTTGGGCTGGAAACCCTGTCTCTGGGGGTAAGGTGTCCGTGTCCTAGGCAATGCATCCTACAAATCCCTAGTCCTATTGATAGCATCCTGGAGTGTAGTTGGTCTAGTAGATCTGACTAGACCATGAAGTGGCTCTGCCAATCCCTCCACAAACATATGGATCATCTGTGTCGCGGATAGATCTGGCACCATCACCAAAACCCTCAAGAAATCTGCAATGTATTTCTTGGGGCTCCTTGTATGTTTGAGCTTCATCAGCCCAACAAAATGTTGTTTCAGATCCCTCCGGTCAAAATGCTCTATCAATCTCCTGGTAAACTCGGCATATGTCATCACTGTGGAATGCCCAAGTGTCACCATCCCATCGAACCACCAGTCATGGGCCTCACCATCCAAATTTAATGTTGCCACCTTGATGGCCTCCGTCTCCGACATCTAGTTAAGCTGGAAATAGATATCTAGCTTCTCCACCCAAGACTTTGCCAAACTATTTGATGATCCATCAAACGTAGGCAAATGAAATCTACTAGAGGCACGGTGGGAATCTCCATCATGGTAATGTCGGTGCCCTCTATGATGGTCGCGGGGTCTATTGTCTCGCTGGAGCTACACAAAATCTCTGAATGTGAGAGAATCCATGAACTCCTGCCCGTAGGACTGATACTCTGCAAAATACTCATCTAAGTGTCCAGGCTTTGCCTCCTGCTGGGCTGCTACCCCTATGTCTGCTCCTAAGAAAGTGGGCATGGTAGAGCGGGTAGGTACACATGAAGCCGTCGGCTGAGGAGTATCACGCTGAGCAGTACCCTGCTCTGGAAAATGGTGGGATGCACTTGATCCCTCTCCGACCTCGAAAACCCATGGAGTCTCACGTTGCCTAGCCTCCACAGCTGTGAACCTCTGGCCCATCACCTCAATATTTTGGGCTAAATCCCACACCGACTTGAGGAGTGCCTCTCCAAAATGTTTGGCCTCTGTGTCATTTACCATCAGCGCTTTCTGCCTCAAATCTACTACAAGCTCTACTTGCTCTGTGTCCATCATAGGCTCTCTCTCCTGATCTGTGTTTTCTACCTAGGCACAGTCTTCCTCTTCGTAGGTGGTCTCCAACCTATGCTCACGGTCTCTATACTTCCTGCCTCTGTATGGTCTCTTTCCCAATTTCATAGACCATAGGTTGAGCCAGAACTGTGCTTTGATACCACTGTAATATCCTGTTTCGGGGATATCTCTAAAACATGGCAAACTCCAACCAGAGATTGACTGGGAGGGCATTTACTGGATATGTCGCCTCTAAAAGAGGACGAGATCTGGAGGCTACCTGGCCCTTTCCATACTCTGTCTAGGAGTGAAATATAAACACACGAAGTGGTATAGAACTAGAATGCTCAAAAACAATAATAAACATACAATAGAAAGAGAATACGACAATGACGTCAACTACAGAAACTACGACAACTCATATAGAGAAGAAATGTTGAGCTATTTTATTAATCTGAGAAATGTAATGGAGTACAATAGGCTAATCTTGCACAAGGCAAGCAAGAAAACAGTCTCAGAGAATATCGAAAATGGCTGCTCTAGGAATTGCGTCCTAGCTACTAGAGGCTGCCATGTAGTTGCTACTACTGGAATGGATAGAAAACTAGGGGCTGATCCCCTTGCCAGAATAAGCTGAAAATCGGCAAACCTCCTCTCCTCGGCAACCCCGACAAAATCCACAAACCATTCCAAGAATGGCCAACCCCCGAAACCACCAGAAACTACCTCCCCAGTGAATTACACTAGCCTCCAAGGTACAGCGTAGTGGCTAGATAGAAACAACTAAAATACTACCACAAACTCCGCCAAAGACCTTCGACGGGAAAAGGCTGACCCTCTACTCGAAATCCCGGCAAAATCGCCTGCAGAAACCCCAATCCGAAGCTCCTCCACAATGGACTGCATCCTCTCTCCCAGTGACTGCACAGTCTCTATAAGCTCCAGCTCCACAACAAACCCAAACAATGAAACGACTCACAAAATACTGGAAAAGCAAACCTTGCTCGAGCAGGCACTCAAAGTCCACTGGGGCTAACGGTGAGATCTCCGCATGGAGACACTCGGTGCACTAAACAGTGCTGAAAACAGGCTAAATAGCCAGCATGCTCAAGAAGACAAAAATCTCACTCAAAAATCAACAACTCAAGAATGATCCAAATGAGGAGGCTCCTCCATCTCTTATAGCATTGGTTTCCCTCCAAAACCCAACGTAGCCTCTCTCTCTCTCCTCCACATCCTCATCCTTATCTGCGCAGAAGCTTGCAGAAGCTTCTAGATTGTAGCTAGGCCCCCTCCTCTACGTGGTGTTAGGCCCCCCTTGACTCCCCTTAAGTCACAACCTTGTGCTACTAGGTGGATGTCTTATTTTACTTAGGTGAGTTAGACCCTCTTTACTCACTTTTTATTTACTTACAAACCATATACGACAAAACTATACAAAATCGAATATTCCAATTAGCTGTCGCTAATTAGGAATATTACAAAATCATTCTTGAATTGGTTTACTAGAACATTGAGCAAGTGAAAGCATATATGCAGTATAATCAATGCATCGCATGAGATATACATGTCGATAATGCCAACTTAGAATTTATTTATGATAGAAGATCTCCCTTTCTCTCTCGACTCTCCTCATATATTCATTGAGTTGTAATATTTATTGGAACACATATACTCTCATGAGTTGTGTTCTCATAGACAGGGCAGACACCACACAAGAAAAAGAAATTCAAATTGCATACATAGAGGGACAAAATTAATTGCATTGACAACAAGCTAACCATTATATCTTATATATATTCCAATATCGTCTTCTCCTTGGATGAGGAAGGTGATCTATAGTTACAAATGTAGAGGGATCCTCCTCCGTAGTTAACATGCTCCATTGAAATTTTTTAATGCTTCTAGTGATACATTTTATTAAGTTATGACATGACATGTAAAGGTTTGGGATAGTCAACCCATTTATAATATGTTTTGTCACAAGGATGCATTGATTAGAAGGGGTATTAGCAACCTCAAAATTTTTAACTTATGCTATTGGTTTGATTTCCCTTTGGAAAAATAAGTAACTTGCTATATTTGTATTTTTGCTCCCTTTTTTTAAGTAATACAGAGTACCTAATCTTACAACAAGAAAAAAGGACTTGTAACATAAATACTTGACTTTGAATAACTTAAGAATGAATTACTATGAAATAAATCCATAATATGATTTAAATATACCTTTAATAATTTGTAAATATTAACTATTTTATATTTGATGATGATGATGATGATGGTTAACGTCTGCTGAGACCAAAATTTGGTCTATCGGACCTAAAGAAACAAATTATTTAGTTTTTTTTTTTAAATTGTATTCCTATGATGAAAGAGCTTGGAGAGAAGCGTCTCGAG
Organism: Pinus albicaulis; assembly: GCA_034641835.2. Classification (NCBI taxonomy): domain Eukaryota; kingdom Viridiplantae; phylum Streptophyta; class Pinopsida; order Pinales; family Pinaceae; genus Pinus; species Pinus albicaulis. The sequence goes on along the minus strand of CM076570.1, from coordinate 1,293,993,840 downwards.
CTCACTATAATTTTGACATGTTAAAACGCTAGGAAGGTCGGTATTGCAACAAAGGTTATGAAACTAAGATCTAATCTAGTTGTACACAGGGCACTCTAAGAAGTGATTTTCATCCTCAATGTTCAAATTCTCATAGAGATGGCAGATCCTTTCCGCCTATGGTGTTTTAGGAACTGCCTAATGACCTGTTTCACAATGGAGCTCATGAGAGTTCGTTCTAATCTTGGCCATATTAATTTTTTTCATTGAGCTAGTTAAAACAAAGAGATACTTTTGAACTTCTAGAGTAGGGTTGATGACCTCCTTATAATATCTTAATTTTCTTTTAGCCTCTAAATCTTTCTCACACCACATTTTCTCTTTAAACTTAGAAGTAACAATATTTTTAATGTTATTAATATTTTTCAATGCAACATTTTCGTTGATATCCCAATGATTTAACCAGGCCCTGATATCTTTATTCCAACCTCCTTTGAGCCTTAGGTGGTTTTGGCTCAAATTTAAAGTTAGCTGATGAATTCTATGGTCTTCCATGTTATTGATTTTGTGCTTGTACAATAGAAGCCTAGTCATAGCTAGGCTCTCGATAGGGGAATCACCCACTTCTATAAGGAGAATAGGATAGGGTGTATTTCTTTTAATTTTGAGCTTATACGTTATAAAAAACTTCTGTATTTGCTCTATATTTCTCTAGTATTCTCTAGAGATGTTGCAACCCCAAACCTCACATCCATACAAGATAACAGGAGTGACTAAATTTTCAAATAGGAGCTTCTCTCTATCTGACATCACAAGGTTTGTTGTTTTACAATTATTTTCAAGACCAAAATAAGCTTTCCACCCTCCATTAATCCCTTTCTCAATGCTATAGTTCCAGTTGATCTTGAGATTAATATCAATAACATGGTTACTGATGAAATAGATAACTAAACTGGCACCTACTTTTTTTTGGTAGCAAAAAAACACTCGATTATGAAAAGTGGTGATGCAAAATCACTCGTTTTTTTTGTGCATATTTTTGACACTTTAATATTTATATTTATGAAGTATGAATATTTGTTTTAAAATGTTAGTGATTTTCATGCTAATTTTGAAACGTATTGATGCAGCATCAACCTTTTTTTTATAGTGGTGATTTTCATGTTGATAATAAAACATAAAAATAAAATAAGAAAAACATGACAAACAAAACTCAGATAAAAAAAATATATATATAAAAACAATAAAAAAAACAAATAAAAATGTAAAGAAAACCAAAATTAACTTGTAAAAATAAAAAAGTTTAAACAAAAATAAATAAATAAAACAAAAATAAAATTAAAAAACACATAATTTAAAGAAAAAAACAAAAATTGAAAAAAAAAATCAAAAACAATTTTTTTAAGTTATTAAAAAAAACCATATAATTAAAAAAATAAAACATAAAATAGAAAATTTAAAAATAATTTAAATTATAAAATTAAAATACAAAAATAAAAAATAATTATATTTAAAAATTTAAACTAAAAATAATAATAATAATAAGAAAAAAAATACAAATTTTAAAATAAAATAAAATAAACAAATTAAAAACAAAATTTAAAATTGAAAAAGCAAATTAAAATAAAAAAATTGTCATTAAAAAACAAAAAATAATGAAAAACCATTTGCAAATAACTTTAAAAAACATATATAAATTTAATGTTTTTTTTTTTTCTTTTAATTAAACCATTTATAAAATTTAAAAATGAAAATAAGATAAAATAAAAGATTAACAAAAAAATATTTTTAAAAATTAAATTTAATAAATTTAAATTTCGAATTTAAAAAATAATTAATCTAAAAATATTAAATTTAAAAACAAAATTTAAAAAAAAAACAAAAAACAAAAAGATTAAAAAAGATTAAATTTAAAATATAAAAATTAAATTAAAACAAAAAATTAAATTAAAAATTAAAAATTAAATTAAAAAAACAAATATTAAATCTAATAACAAAAATACAAATTAAAAAATTAAAATATAATATTAACTTAAACTTAAAAAAAATTAAAAATTAAAATAAAATAAAAAAATTTGTTTTTACATTACGTATGGGTGGCACCACCCAAGTGGCGGTGGATGCTGGAGGCTGGGCGAGTGGGGGACTACTTGCAGCCTCCCCACCCACCCAGCGGCTAGCCTTCGCCGCCACCTGGGCAACACCACCCATACCCAATGCAAAAACATTTTTTTTTTCTTATTTTTTATTAAATATTGTATAATTTTTTTTAAATTTAATTGATTTTTTTCATATTTTTTCTTTATTATTAAATTTTATATTAAGTTTTTTAATTTAATTTTATAAAATTCAATAAATTTTTAATTTATTTAAATTTAATATTTATTTTTAATTTTTTTTTTTTTTTTTTTTTTTTAATTACATAAAATTTTATATTTTATAATTGATTTTTAAACTTTTTAAACTTTTCATTTTAGCAATGTTTTTTCAATTTTGTTATATATATATATATATATATATATATATATATATATATATATATATATATATTTCAAAATTTATTTGTTTATTCATTTCTTTATTAAAATTTAATATTATATATATATATATATATATATATATATATATATATATATATATAATATATATATATATATATATATATATATATTATTTTTTTTAAATTATTTGTTTTTTAAATATATATTTTTTAAAATTTAATATTTTTATTGTATTTTATTTTTTTAAGTCATTTATTTTTTTAATTTTAATTTAAATAATTTTTTTTAATTGTTATTTTTTTTTGTTTTAAATTTATTAAAATTTAATATATTTTTTTAAATTTAATTTTTTATTTTAAAATTTAAATTATTTTGTTTTTAATTTAATAAAAATTGTCTTTTTATTTTTAAAATTTAATTTGTATATTTTATTTTTATAATTTCCTTCTTTTTTAAACTTGTTTTTTTTTTTTAATTTAATATTTTTTTTTTTATTTCTATATATTTTTATATTTTAATCATTAAATGTTTTTTTATTTTTTTATTTCTTTTATTCTTAAATTTTAGGTTTTTTTTTAATGTTTGAATTTTAATTTGTTTTACTTTAAAAAAATATAATGAAGTTAGTTCTTTTAGCAATTATTTAATTTATTTTTTTAATTTAATTTTTTAATTTTTAATATAATTTTTTATTATTCTAAAATTTTTGTTTAACCACTTTCTGTTTTCGGGGTGGTTTTTGCACAAAAAAATTGGCTTTTATTTCTATTTTTCAAACTGTCAAAAATTTACTTTGAAAAAAAATACAGGTTATTCCAGAATACAATGTTTCATTTTGAGAGTGTTTTTTACAGCCAAAAAAATTGGCTTTTACTTGCATTTTTAAAAATGTTGAAAATTTACCCCGAAAAAAAGAAGAAGGTTATTCCAGAATACAACTTTTCATTTTCGAGCTGTTTTTTCATGGTCTTTTGATGTTTTTTTTGTTATAGTTCCCGTTTCATGGGTAACTATGTTCAATTCCTATGTACTTGTCAGAAGACACTTCCTCCAAGTTTCTATTGTCATACACAAAATTACCATAAGTGTCCTTCTTGGATTTAATAATCATAACTTTTGTTTTTTCAGTGTTAACAATCATACCTATGATAGGGCAGAAATCCTTAAGAATTATAAGTTGCTTATCAAGATCAGATGGGCACCTTGCCAGAAGAACAATATTGCCAGCATAGAGAAAAAGGATAATGACTATTCCAGCTAAGATCATGCCACCACAGCTTGCTTCCTCTAAACAACCTTCTAGCTTGTCGATGTAAATGCCAAATAGGGTAGGGGAGAGGGGGCAACCTTGCTTAACTCCGATATTACACTTGATATCTTTCGACCACCCCTCATTGCTCTTTAAATTTGAAATTACATTCTTGTATAGACTTATAGCAGAAGCTCTCAACTCGAAAGAAACCTTTAGCTCTTATAATAGATTCCATAGGTTGTTTCTAAGTATCGTATCGAAAGCATATCTAAAGTCCACAAAGCAACAAAAGAGATTGGATTTATCATTACAACATTCCTCCACAATGATCCTAAGCATAACGAGGTGGTTCATTGTTGAGTGCTACCTTCTAAAACCCGCTTGGCCTTTAGCCCGCTTACCTTCACTTTCAAGCCATATGCTCATCTTCTTTTCCAAAATAATACCATATAACTTGGCTAAGAGAGAGCTAATCATAATTGTCTGATAATTAGAGGGGTTTTTTGTATCCCCACTTTTAAAATTAGGGATAATGAGGCTCTGAGTCCATGATTTAGGGAACCCTTGCTTGATTGCTTGATTGAAAATTTTGTGGATGTGAGCGATGAGGACAACACCTCCAATTTTTAGGATTTCTGCCTGGTAACCTTCGATGTCCTTAGCTTTTCCATTTGTCAAGCGCTTAACCCCAAAATATAATATAGATTTTATTGTATATTTTTACAACTTCATGTTTCAATATTTAAAAATAATAATAATTTAATACTAAATTTAATTATTAAATATTTCACGATATTTAGGTTTGTTAATAAGTATTATTTATTTGTAGAAGAGGCACTATTTAGCTTATTATGGTAGAGATGTTGTAATTTACTATTTAACATTTTGACTTGGTCAAATTACATGAAAATGAAAATAAAATAAAATAAATAAATAAACCTAGAATTAATAATTATAATTAATAAATAAACCAACTTAGATCCATCTTAACTCTAGATATACCAAGCATCAAGAAAGATAAAATCTTTTAAGATATCTCTTTTAGAGTGAAAAGAAATTTAATTCATCTTCAGAGTTGGTAGATCATTAGATAATATGAAACTAGACTAATTAAAAAGTTATTTATAATTAAACAAAATATTTTATAATAATTCATGATTATGTCAAAAAACAGTCTACATCCTAATATAAAAGTGATGTTGAAATAATGTAAATATTTGTAAACATTTAATTTAATTTAATATTTATAAATCAACTTAATTAAAATTATAAATTTATAATATCTATCTTACAATATTATTCAACACCAAAAAAAATTGAACCATATGATAAACACTCACTCTCTAGTGTAACATTCACGGAAATGAATAGAACTCTGTATGCAATTCAGTAGTATTTAAGGCACCCTTCAGCACTATCCCACTTAATGTTGTTCCTTTTTTCTTTTTTTAACCCTGAATTTGGACATGAGGTTATCATCAGCATGCGAATGACACAACTTTGGCTTTTTTTTCATTTTCTTGGGCATCTGAGCAATTCATCATAACATAACTTCTCTGAGGGTATGTAAATAATGTGCCCAACCATCATTTATGTTGGCTGCTTTATTCTACATATTGTGTTGAAACGATCGGGTTTAGTGAAAGTTTCAGTCCCCACATTAACGATCGGGTTTAGTGAAAGTTTCAGTCCCCACAAATTGCAAATGTGGCTTTCATGACAACTCAGTGGCTTTCATGACAAATCAATAGGTAACAACTTTTTGTGTTGATATAGTAGAGGTTGATTCTGGTTAATATTGTGCCTCCCTGCACCATAATATAAAATATATGGATAATGAATCAAAGAGTGAACAACCTATGTGGAAAACCTAAATTTAACCACAAACTGCCCATTAAGTTAATGTTAACTGTGCCGAAAACTCAGCCATATGCATTGAATAATCCACGATCATGTGATCAGCTAGACATGGCTACAAGGTAAGAAAGCAAGTAACGAGAGAAACACTTAAAATATTTATTTTCAATTTTAATTTTAAATAAAATAATTATTTTAATTTTATATATATTTCATTTTTATTTTTATTTATTTTTAATATGAGGTTGATATATATTATTTAAAAAATATTATTAAAAAATAATTATCTTGTGTTATAAATAAAATATTTCAATATATAAAATAAATAATAGATTTTAATATTAAATGAGAGAGAAAAAGAGTAAAAGATTTATTATTCTATTATTAGATGCTTTTTAATGCAAGGCATGAGAAAGGTTTGCACTTCCTTCAATGTTGGAGTTGGCATGTAGTATTTTAAAAGATATTAATAACAAAAAAAATTCAACACACAAATAAAGACAATATTGTATGGATATATGTTTTCTACTTCCCAATGTATTAACATTTTAATGTGGAGAATGTAATCATAAATAAAATATGTGGATGTCAACTATACATATAATATATAAAAAAAGATGAAAATAAAAAATTAACAATAGTTTGAAAAATTTAATACTATGTTTATCAAAACATCCATATTGACACCATATTTACTAAGAGTGCATAAGAATCAAACATATCAAGGTAGAAATCTTTCCTCAAGTTTTGTATAGGTTTGAAATTGGAAAAATTTAATGCTCTCTATGCTTGTATGCTTTATAGATAATTCAAGATAAAAATATTAAAAAAACAATTGCAATGAAAAAAATAAAAAAAAATTAAGAAGAAATAGATAAAATAATTCAAATTGAAGAATAAAAACTCAACATAAATTGACATCTAAAAATTAGAAAAACTTACCCCAAAAAAAATACAGTAATTGAAATTTAAGAATAAAAATATAAAGTAGTTGGAAGCAGTTATTTAATTATAGAAAGTGTAATTGGAATTAAGTATTTAATTATAGCGTGTTTATTTTGGAATATGGCTTCCATAATTTTAATTTTAATTATGGGGATAGGTGTGTCTATTTTGGAATAGATCTTTCATAATTTTAATTTAATTATCCATAATTATTAGGTGGAAAGTAAGATCTAACATCCATAGAATATTTTAAGGTATTCTTATATCAAAGGTTGAGATTTATCTTAAAAGTAACTATGTTGTTTTTTTCCTTTTCTAAAAAAATGTCATATAAGCATGAGTTATAGTTTTTGAATAGGGCTTCTAGAATTTCAATTTAATTATGAACAATTATTAGATAGGTGGTATTGATTTAAGTTTCCATAGAATATTATAAAGTATTCTTAGTACACACAAATTAAAGGTTGAGAGTTATCTCTGAAGTAGTTATATTCTTTCTTCCTTTGTAATTAAATTGAACAAGTGTGATATAAATAGAGGTATCGTTTTTCTGGGCATATGGTACTCATAAGACATGGTATTAACCGATGATACTATAACAACGTCTATTTACAGATTAAGAATATCAATGATAAAACAAAGGTATTCGTGATTAAAAATCATGTTCACATGTATTTATATTTAACTTATATTAATTATTTTTATCATTAAGAATAGTAACATAATTTAGTTAGCCTTTATGATTTTTTTAATTTTAGCAACATGATATATATGATGAAGTAAGTGATTTAATGTTTCTTGTGGATTGATTCCCTTAGTCCTTTACCAACAATTTAATTTATATCTTTTCTCTAACATATTTTTAACTCATATATTAATTTTTTTTGGATACACTAATTAAGTGAATACATGTGCCTATTTTGGAATAGGTATTCCATAATTTTAAATTTAACTATTACTAATCATTAGGTGAACAGTAAACTTTTAACATTTACATAATATTATAAAAGATTCTTAGCAATAGCCATGAATCATTTATGCCTTTTCCTTTTTTAAATCTCTAATATAAAATATATTATAAAATAAGTGTTTTGATGCTTATTATAAATTAATGTGTATTGATATTTCTTATCCAAATAAACAGTCCCCTCCCTCTAAGGATATTCATCTTTCACAAATATTTCAATACCCTACTTTTAAAAAACATAAATGAATTAGGTTCTATATTATTTATGGAAACTAAACTTGAGAGTAAACATAATAATCATTTCTTTTAACCATTTTAAATAAAACAATTTAACTACATATTCTTATTGTTAAATAAATAAATTATTAGTAGTATTGATATCATTAATTATATATATATATATATATATATATATATATATATATATATATATATATATATATATATATATATATTTTAAAAAAATGTGGAACAATATTCTTATCCATGAATATTTATCTCTACTTTACTATGGAGAGAACAAGTACCATATGAAGTGACATATAGTTTTTTGGGCATGTGGTATCGAAGGCCATGATATCATGCAAAAATTATACAAAATCTATTGATTAAAAATCTCCATAGTAAAGCAAGAGTGAATATCCATGTTTGATAATCTTGTTATATATATATATATATATATATATATATATATATATATATATATATATATATATATATATATATATATATATATATATATATATTAAGGCCATAATTCAATTAGTTCTTATAATTTTTTAATTTTAACAATTTAAGATGCATCATAAAGTAAGTGTTTTGATGTTTATTACTGATTGATGTCTATCTCATTTACCAACTATTTAATTTATATGATTGGTCATAGCCAAATTAAAAGTCTAGAAGCTCTATTTCAAAATAGACATGCACATAAAAATGTATTCCAAAATTCTATCCATATTTTGAAATATGGTTTTTAGAATTTTAGTCTAAACTCAAAATTTTAGAATATTAGTAGTAGTATAGAAAAAACGATGGTTGAGATTTACCTCCAAAATAGTTATTTCATTTCTTCCTTTTTAGTTTAATTCCATATGAGCAAGTGTCATTTAAAGTGAGGTTTGGATTTTTTTTTGTGCACATGCTATTAATAAGTCATGGTAATGCAAGGAAGCCTATTTAGAGATGTATAACAATGTAAGGTTTTTTTAAGTTACAAATATTCATTGCCTTATACTGTCTTCAAAATCAAATCACATTGTCTATCCATGCAGTGCTCACTCTTCAATTTTCGTAACTAGTTTCTCTCTGTCTCAAATAAAGCTAAGGCTAGGGATTTTAACTACTTACTCATTATATATAGACTCAAGAAAAACATTCTAGTTAAAGCTTTGATGCAGGAGCATGTCTTTCTTTGTATTTATTTATTTTTAATTTCAAAAATTTTAGATGGAGATTTTTAGAATAATTTACTATAGATTAAGTAGTTAGGATAGATTCTTAAAATTGAGAGGATTTCTCTCAATTTCTTTAAAATATATAAAAAGACGTTATATCTTTGAAAAATTCAATAATTTTCTTTCAGAATAAATAGCTATGTAATTCATTTGCAAACCGAAATTTTAGTAAGAAAATAATTCAATGAATTTTTTGTTTGTTAATTTGTTCCTCTCGGCTTTGCATCATATTTTGGTATTAGAGTAGATTTAGGCAATGGTTCACTTGAAAGTTGTAAGCGTAGAAGCGTTGAACGTGTGATAACCGTTGTGTGTGCATAAGACCTTGTGGACCTGTAGAGTATTATGAATCACCTTGTAAATGTGTGCGTTTATAAAGTGTTTATAAAGCGTATTGTAACAAGTCGTTGTAGTTATATGCATTGTTTGTGAGGAGATTTTCTCGAGATATATGTTGGAGTTTTGTGAAGAAACAAGACCTGTGTGCCTTGGAGACTTGAATATCTGCGTTTCTCAGGATAAAATCACATTGAAGCTGAGAGCATTGTGACCCGTGGAGCGCCGAGATAGCGTTCATCAAATGAATGGAAGAGATAAAAGAGTGGCCTATGAGAAAAGCGTGTTGATTGAAGTTGTGCATCATGGTAGGTCGAGCCAATCGAAGTATTAATCAACCTATTGTTACAAATCCGTAAGTGTAAAATTGTATTTACGAAGTTGTGGCAAGCACTGTAAAGGTTGTTTCTAAAAACTTGAGTCATTTTTCTTTGACTCTGTTGAGCATGGTATTGATTCCTTTTAGCAAAGATGTGAAACCCAAAGAGTAATTGGTCAACACATTGTGGAGAAAGGTTTGTGTGATCGTGGGAAGATAAAAATCCACAAAATCAAGTTTTTATGCAGTAAGCCACACAACCAAGACACTTAGAACCATTATATTTCTACCACTTTATTATTTTTTCTCTCTGGAGTATGATTGCATGTATATGAGTACAAACTTTCATCGTATAACGATAGAGACTCTTAAGAGTGGAGCATAGAGTCCTTATTTGTGTATGCAATGATAGAGTCCTTATTTGTGTATGTAATGATATATGATTGTGAGGTGTTTCATATTAAATAAAGTGGGCCATAAAAAAAAGAACTTGTAATATTTTATTTTGAAGTCATAAAGGTATTAAAGGTGCATATAGAAGCAAGTGTAATATTTTGAAGTGATAAAACTATCCATTCCAAGATGAAGTTTTTACATTAAAAAAAGGGTTAAAAAAAGGTATTTTGATATTTTCAAGTAAAAATTTAAAAAATTATTCCTCGTATTTTAGTTAAAAATATAATGATGGAACATAGAGTTACAAGAGGTAGGGGAGCTGGAATTGGTCGAGGAAGACAAGCTTCCAACCAATTGTTACTCGATGAAGTAATACATATTCCAATAAGATTAGATGCATTAGAGACAACACGTAGAAGAGGCATCATCGCTAGCGATATCAATGAAGCGGAAGAAACCTCAAAAGAAGAAGCTAAAGGTGAAGAAGGAACTCCAAAAAAGAAAATGGTCAAGATGATTGCAGGATAATCATCAAACCGAGATTGGAAGTGCTTATGTGTAGGGTAGGCTTAAGTCCTAAAGAACTGATCGATTGGATTAATGCCATGGATACATATTTTGACTATGAAAATGTATCTAATGATAGTAAATTCAAGTTCGCTGCGACCAGATTAAAAGGACATGCTGCACTATGGTGGGACATTGTACAAGTAGAGCGGATAAATAAATGAAAAATAAATATCACTAGTTGGGATCATATGGTAGCCAAGCTCAAAGGTAAATTTCTTCCTCAAGACTATCAGTTAAATCTTTTTCAATAGATGTTGAATCTTTAGTAGAAATATATGTCTATAAAAGAATATACAGAATAATTTTATAGATTAAGTATAAGGTATGGTCAGGTGGATGCAGAAGATGAGAATATAGCTAGATATATTAATGGCCTAAGATTTGAAATAAAATATGAATTTGATATTTTGTCTTTGAAAATTGTTGAAAAATCTTACGAGATAGCCCTTAACATAGAAGAGAAGCTGGAAAGGAAGTAGAGTCAGAGGGAAAGAGGACAAATTATAGTAAGGAGATATGAAAATGAAGCATAGGACCATCAAGTAGAGGAAAATCAAGCAGAGGATATTTAAGTGGAAAATTTCCCATTCAAAAATAAGAAGGCAACAAATAATATCAAGAAGAATCATCAAGAGGAGATTTCATAGGATGAATATCATATCAAAGAGGTAGAGGTATATCTTTTGTAGTAATTTTTTAGACTTTTAATTAAGCTTGCCATAAATCTCATGAGTTTCCATAAATATATTCTAGTCAAGGTAACATACATATGGCACAAACTGAAATAGAAAGTATACAATCCTCTACACACGGAAATGCACCTAAAGCTAATCAATCCTTAATGATGAAAAGAACTTTATTAAAGTCTCATAAAGAAGTAAATGAACCTACAAAAAAAAAAAATTGTTCAAAAATGTCTGTAAATCGGGAGAAAATGTTATAAATTCATTATTAGTAGTGGGATTACTGATAATCTAGTATCTACAGAAATGGTAGAAAAGCTAAATTTAAGGAAAAATAAACATCCTACTCCCTACAAATTCTCGTGGTTACAAAAGGGACATCAGATACTAGTTAATCAGAAATGTCAAGTGGAGTTTCAGATAGCATGCTATAAAGATAAATTTCTCTGTCATATTATGCCTATGGATGTGTGTCATATTCTGCTTGGAAGACCTTGGAAATATGACAGGAAAGAAATACACGATGGAAGGAGAAACACAAAAACTTTTGAAAAGGATGCAGTTAGTGGAAAATAGTTCCTTCAAGAAATCAAGCATGAGGAGATAATTTTTTCTTTGATCAATAAGCCAAAGCTAGTCCTCACAAGCACAAATTTGAATGGTCTTTAGGAAGAAATTAAAAATATGTTGAAAGAATTCATTGATATTTTGGTGGATTACTATCCTAATAAGTTTCCTCCCATCATGAGTATCAACCATCATATTGATCTCATCCCAGGTGCCAACCTTCCAAACAAAGCAGCCTACAGAATGACTCCAATGGAGAATTAAGAGATTAAAAATCAAGAATAAGAATTGTTTGATAAGGGTCTCATTCGAGCAAGCTTAAGTCTGTGTTTTGTTGCAACAGTGTACAAGGAAGGATGGGAAATGGAGAATGTGTACAAACTATCGAGCAATCAAAAAAATCACAATCAGGTATAGGTTTCAATTTCCTTGTAGTGATGATCTCGTAGATTGTTTAAGTGTTGCTTGCATATTTTTCTAAAATAGATTTAAAAATTGGATATCATCATATCAAAATCAGACAAGGTGATGAAGGGAAAACAACATTCAAAACTAATAATGGCTTATATGAATGGTGGGTAATTCCCTTCGGACTTACCATTTCTCCTAGTACCTTTATGAGGTTAATGAATGACGTCTTAAAATAATTCATTGGAAAAATTGTTATAGCTCATTTAGATGATATCTTAATTTATAGTCACTCAAAACAAGAGAACTTAAGACATCTTAATATGGTTTTGAATAAGATACAACAAGAAAAATTAGTAATCAATTTAAATACGTGTAGTTTCATGAAAACATAATTATCGCACTTGGTTTTTATGAATCCAAAGGAAGTCTTAAAGATGTAAAAGGAGAAAGTGAAGGCCATAATCAATTGGATGACCCCAAGAAGAATTTCATAGGTAAGAAGTTTTCATGGAATGGCAAGCTTCTAGAGATTTTTTTTTCAAAAATTTCAGTGGTATATGTGCTCCAATTGTAGAAACCATCAGAGAAAGCGATCAACCATTCCATTGGACAGAAGAAACTAATAAAAGTTTCAAATTATAAAAGAAAAATATTATAGAATAACATAATTTAGCATTGCTATATTTCAATAAGTTGTTTTAGGTTGAGATTGATGCCAGTGGAACTGTAATAGGAGTTGTTATAAGTTAAGAAGGAAGACTAGTTGCTTAATTCAACGAAAAACTCAATGAAGCCAAGAAAAAGTATTGTTCTTATGATAAATAATTCTATTCCATCATACAAACTTTTAAAAAATAGATACATTATCTTATGCCAAAATATTTCATCCTTTACACAAATAATCACGCTTTACAATATATCAACAATCATAAAAAATTGAGTCAAAAACATGTTAAATGGATTGAATTATTACAAAATTTTACATTTTTTATCAAGCATAAAAGTGGGAACTCAAATAAATTAGCACATGCACTAAGCAGGATCAATTTAATTCTACAAGAATTCCAAGTGAATGTATTAGGATTTGATGAGCTAAAAGATATGTATAAATATTTTCCAGATTTCAAAGAAGCTTATGCAGCTTCTAAAAATACTGTAAGTAGAGATAGGAATCCATTTTTAGATTACACGATAGAAGAAGGATTGTTTTTCAAAGGAAGTTAGTTATTCATTCCAAGATGGTCTATGCGAGAAAATATGTTAAAAGAAAAACCTAGTGGAGGCTTAGCTATTCATTTTGGGCAAGATAAAACTCTAGTACAATTACAAGAATTCTTCTATTGACCTCGCATGCAAGAAGATGTAAGAAGATTTGTTGAAAGATGTAGGATATGTTAATACGCAAAAGGAAGAAGTAATAACACTGGATTGTATCAACCCTTACCAATAGCAAATCGACCATGGAACTCTATAAGCATGGATTTGGTACTAGGATTTCCCAAAACACAAAGAGGAAGTGGCTCAGCATTTGTTGTTATTGACAGATTCAATGGTACACTTTATACCCCGTAAAAAGAAAAACTATGCAACTAACATAAAAATATTTATCTTCAAATAAATATTATATTGCATGGATCACCTACAAGTATTGTTTATGATAAAGACATTAGGTTTGTGGGCCTTTTTTGGAGAAATTTAGGGGAAAATTTAGGAACCAATATTACCTTTAGTTCAACATATCATCCCCAGACTGATGGTCAGATAGAAGTGGTAAATGAAAGTTTTGGAAATATATTGAAGATTTTGGTAAGTGAACATCCCAAGAAATGGGATTTGGTACTTACTCAGGCAGAATTTGCATATAAAGAATCACCTAAAAAAAGCACAGGATTAAGCACATTCCTATTTTTTTATGGAATCCATCCAAGAGGAATTTATGAGTTAAGGAACCTTGGGAAAAAAAGAATTTAGAAGTGTATATAGTGATGATTTTGCATCCAGTATGTAAGCAATACAAGACTGAGTCAATCATCAATTACAAGAAAGAAGAAGAAAGTATAAACGAAGATTAGATTCCAAAGTAAGACAACTGGATTTTGATGTTGGGGAATTGGTTATCGAACATCTTCGGAAATAAATATTTCCTATAGGAGAATATAATAAGTTCAAACTAAAAAATAACGGACCATGAAAAAGTTTGAGGAAAGTTTCTTCAAATTCTTATGAAATATAACTACCCAAAGGCTTTGGAATGTCACCAATATTTAATGTTTCATATTTATACCCCTTTAAGGAACTAGAAAATGATCCTACATATGCACCTACTAATGATCAAATTTAGTGGGAGAAAAAACTAACTTTATAACCAACAAAGAAAATTAAATCAATCATCGATAAAAAGGTGGCTAAAAGGACAAGGAATAAAAACTATTTTCAACACTTCGTTAAATGGAAAAATCAACTAGTTGAAGATGCTACTTGGATGACAACAAAAAATATTCAATATATGGCCCCAGTATTGAAGAGCTCCAGAAGCAAAGCATATGAATGCATTTTTCCTCCCTGGTAGTATGATTAATGAGCATATCCTTTTGTGTATTTTTCCTCATCTCTGCATCAATATTTATATTAAAAACATGTCATGAGACCAAAACAAATAGAAAACATTCGAACAATTAAGAACCCAATGAGGAAATAAGACTTCGGTAATTTTCACTCAAACCTATTAGAAATGGAAACTTCAATCAAAATTGTCCTTGGAAAAAGATGGAGAAAAATCATATTTTTGGGTTTGACAAAGTTGGACCTAAGTTGTTCATGTCGGCCCCGCACAAGGTGAAAATCCACCTCCAAAACCACATATATTACACCATATTTAGAGGACATTTTGGCAGATCACATCGTCACACATTCATCTGAAATTCATAAATCCTACTCCACATGTGCAAAGGAGTGAGGAATATTTTTTTTTCTACATTGACAAATATTTTCTCTCTATTTTGACTTGCTATCAAATACTGAGCAAATGCATAAAATTTCAGATTTACTTTGACTTTGGTTGACTTAATTCATCTTTATTTTCGTGGGCATGGTGATAGTGGTTGACCACGATGGGTTTCGCTAGGTTTGACAATGTTGATTGACATATTTGAGAGAGAATTGCGCACCATTAAATGAGGTGATATGGCTAAGATGGACTCGAGGAAAGAGGAAGAAAAAAATATTACATTATGTTGATTGAATCTTCAGAATTATTTTATGGGTTTTGACCATAGCATTGACTGAAAAATTCAAGTAAGAGTTGAAGGAGGTTGTTTGAACTTCCACAGGCTGAAATTCTGCCCTCTATTGCATACTATTATCATTGATCATACTTGACTTTCTCTCTCTCTCTCTCTAATGACTAGATTTCACTTGGTTTAAATATTATTCTCTTGGTAGTCAAAGTTTTGACTTTTATTGGCTAATGAATATACTATTGGATTGCATCTCACTTGAAAATTGAATGAACATCTAAGAAGAAGAAGAATTGATTCTAGGTTTTTCCCCTTTCCGGGGGTTTCTCACGGTCTTTGACACAAAATCTTCCCCTGTCTCATTGTTCTTGACTATATTCTATTGTGCATTATTTCTTACTCGTTCTATATATAATTTCTTAACTCATTTCTCGGGTGAATAAAATTGTTTTAAGGGATTATAACAACATGGAACTACTGTGAAAAATTAAGATGATATTTGGGTTGAGGTGAATATTGTCCATTCAGAGATCAAATAACACCTATGGCAAGACACGTACACTTATTGTGTGATTGGTGATCAAGACTCTTGGAAAATATGACTTCCTCATACTTCAAGATAAAAGAGAATTTGAAAGATGCCTCCAACATTAAGCATGGAATGCTAGATTTTATCTTACTCATGAACATAATGCTGTGATGGAATATGTAAATGGAAAGGATGCTAAACCTCTTGAGAATGAAAATAAAAGTGTAAAATCCAAGTACAAGAAGGGTGAGATCAAGGCTAAGAATATCATCATTGATTATTTTAGAGATCATCTGATTAATTATTTCTCTAAGCTGAAGAAGTCAACGAAGATGTATTACAAATTGATCAGGATGTATGAGGTCGAAAATATTTTCCACATCATTTCCTTAAAGACTCAACCTCATCAAGATGACTAAGTCAAAATCTATAAATAAGATATTAGCTTCTTTCCATTGGAGAAATCATACCTAATACAAAGCTCAAGTGCATATGACCCTTGGAGGAATGCCCATGTCTTAGGAGAAATTCATAATAGGAATTAGTAGTAGAAAGGAGCTCCCTTCATTTGATAAAATTTTGGTCTCTTGCAATCAAGAAGAATCTAGGTTCATTTCTAGAGGGAGAATTCAGAGACAATAAGAAGGATAACCTATAACATATGAAACCCATGCCAATAAAGGAAAAGGGAAAGGAAGCCCTTCCAAATGGAAGTCAAAGAAGCCAACTCCAACATTCAACGATAATAGAAGACACTTTCCAAAGTCCAATGCTATATATGTGAATAATTTTACCACAGAAAGATATTGTCTTGAAAGAATAAGTGTTCAAAGGCATAATACCAACAACAATGGAAACATCAACAACTTCAAAAATAGAAGGAGGAGAGAAATTCTGCTACCCAAGAAACTATTTTGAAGAGACTCAACATCCTTAAAACAGGTTCGAGAACATAAGGTATGTTGATAATGTTTCTAATATTCATTCTAAATATTTTCTTATTGTTTATCTTTATAGCTCATATTCATATAGAATTGACAGTTTCCTAGGGGATACTGGGGAATATAAATACTTTACTGGGTATCGTGAAGCCCTCTCAAATTTGGTGGAGAGGGAGACTAAGTTGAAAATTATACTTGCGGATAATTCTACTCATCATGTCAAAGGGTTTGTCTTTGTTTACTTTAAATTGGATCCTTGTGAAACCATTCATCTAAATGATGTGTTGCATATGTCGAGCTTGAGGAAGAATATTATATTTTTATCTACCATGGAAGATAAAGGGTTTAGGATTACATTCATTAATGGAAAATTACTTGCATGACTAAGAAAATTGAACTCAAGGGAAACCTTCACACTTCATGTAAAACATGAAGGCCTATGAAAAGTTTGTGGATGAAAAATTCAAGCATGGTTCATGATACCATTAATCAGTGTGATCTTTGGCACCAGATATGTTTTCCTACCTTCATTACGAGGATTTTCTTGACTTGAGCAGAGATGGTTTCGGTAGATTCCCCAAGATTTGGGTGGATCATGAAGGTGTATCTCGGGGATGTTATAGTAGAAATAATGTCAAGGGGCCATTTCTTCTAGTAGCATCTTAAATCTCAAGAGGTATTTTTCAAATCATGCAATTTGATCCTTGTGGATCCATGCCAATGATATCTCTTGGATGATATCTATACTATGTGATTTTTGTTTATGAATTCTAATGTAAGGCTTGGATATTCTACTTGAAGACCAAGGATCAAGCTTTCAAAATTTTTGGGGACTTCAAAGCTCTAGTGAAAAATAAAACTAGCAATAAGATCAAGATCCCAAGGACAAATAAGGGAGGAGAATTCACTTCAAATGACTTCAAGGATTGTTTTAAGCCAAAAATTAAGAGGGGGGTGATTGTTCCATAAAAATATCAACAAAATGAAGTTATTGAGAGGAAGAAAAGAACATGACCATATTAGAGGCAACTCGTAGCCATGATTCACACGATTAAAATATTCCCATGTTTCGCGCTCTGCTTGGAGAAGCTATAAATACTATAGCATATTTTCAAAACTATAAACCGTCATCAAGCGTTCATGGACAAGACTCTTGAATAATTTTTCACAAAGTGTGGAACCATAAGTTGGACACGTATGCAGAGATGTTCATTTTCCATGTCTAATTTCATGTACTTAGGGAGAAGAGGTCCAAGCTACAAGCTTCAAGAAATAATCTTACCTTTGTTGGTTATTATGAGAATTATAAAGCTAATAGAGATTATATGTGTTAGGGTCATAGGAGTAATGATTTCAACTAGTGTGTGACCTTTGATGGAGATTTTTTCCTTAGCAAATTGAGTGACTCTTTTATCTCATGCCAACATTAGAGAAGAGAGATGATACTATGGATGTAGATGCAAAAAATATCCATTCTAGAGATTGACCTTCCAAATAAGCCTATCTAACCTTTGGATATTTTGTATCCTCCCTCCTCGTGATCCTCCTTCTAGGAAGAGACCTTTTTGGCTTTGTGATAGTTTACATGATGTAGATCTATCCTCAAACCCTCATGAGGAACATTTAGATAAGGAAATAAACATCACATATATTAGGGATATGCAACATTCATGAGCAACATCATATAATATAAACCTTGTAGCTATGAATAAGCGGTGAAGGGGCACATTTGTATAGATGCCATGACCAAATAATATCACTCTATCATGAAAAATGATGTATGGGAAGTTTTTCAAAGACATGAAATGATTTTTTTTGTGACTTCCAAGTGGATATACAAAATCAAACATGTAGTTGATGGTAGCATTAACAAAATTAAAAGTGAGGTTCATGGCAAGAGGATTATCCTAGAAAGAGGGAGAAATTATGATGAGGAATTTGCACCTATTTCCCGTTACACTACCATATGATCTATTATTTCTCTTGCAACACATCAGGGTTGGATTCCTCACAATATGAATGTGAAGATATCATTTCTTCATGGCATACTCAAGGAATAGGTGTAGATGGAGAAACCAAATGGATTTGAGGAACATGGAAGGGAAATCCATGTTTAAGTGCATTGAAGGAACTACCTCTATCGATTAGAGGGAAATTCCTTGAGACTTGGCATGCTCAGATGAATGAGTACTCAAATGACAGCTGGATTCATAGAATAAATGTTGATCTAACTCTATAGTTCAAGGTTTTCCAAGGTATCAATTTAATTTTGTTTTATATGTTGATGATTTATTCATGATAGTAACATAACCCTATGATCTATCTACTATAAGAGGGAGTTTTCTCTTCAGTAAATTTGAGATGAACATCTTGATAATGCATACTTTCTTGGGTTTAAAGGTTTGAGCCAAGGAAATTATATTGTAAAATATTGGAGATATTTGGGATGGTGGATTGAAAATCCACTGGGCCATGACATTGATGGAGGAAAATCTTAAAGAAGTTATGTGGAGTAAATCTATGGGACCATATCTAGCAGATCCCTTATTTGTACCAACAACTAATTGGGTCTCTAATCTCTTTGCTCAACACAAGACTAGATATATGTTTTTTTATTAACACCTTGAGCGCGCCCATGGTGGAACCTTTCTATGCTCACTTTGTGTGGCCGTAAAATATGTGTTGAGATATCTACATGGGATGATCAACTATGGGAGATGAGATATTCTCTCGATGATGAGATTTGATTGCATGGATATACAAATGGAGATTTGGGTAGGAGTGTTACCAACTTATGGAGAGCACATCAAGGTATGTCTTTAGCTTAGGATATTCCATGATTTCTTCAATTACTCAAGAAACATAAAATTTTCGTTGCGAGTACAACTAAGGCATAGTTTATTCCATACTATTATGTATCAATTGTGAGGTAGTGTGGTTGCAACTTATATTTACGGTTGTTTGATTGTGTGCTACATACGACTATGAGATACTATGAAAATCAAAGTGGGATCAAAATTTCAAAGAATCTAAAATATTCTATGATAGGTCAAATCACATCGAGATCAAGAACCACTATATGAAATATATGGCACAAATAGGATTAGTGAGGCCCCAACACATGTCTATATCTGATGAGTAGAGTTACAAATGTTCTCACCAAGAAGCCTTGTCGAAAGCAAAAGTTTTTATTCTTTAGAGAGTTTATTGGAGTGCGAGAGAATGTATCCCTCCCTAAGAGGGAACATTGTTGATCAAAAAACATTGAGCATATTATCTTCCCCTAGTATTTCGACTTTCCATTAACTTGGGTAGTAGCAGAAATGAACCTTCTAGGTGTGAGGGTATTCCTCTACAATCCATAGACTTGGATGATTAGCATACCCTAGTATGCATCCATAACCACAAGTCACCCCCCATGTCATTAAACACATTTAACAAACAAATGGGAATTTGAACGAGTTATCACTTTTTAGAGAGAGCACAAGGTCATCTAGATTAGAAGAAGTGTTGATTCTGTAAAACATAATTGCACAATTTTTGGCCTATTTTTGAGACTTTATATTTTTCTACATCATTAAGTATGCACATTTATTTTTCAAAAACGTCAGTGATTTTCATGCCAATTTGAAAAGTGTTGATGCAACATCAACCCTTTTATTTTCATGCTAATTCATGACACTTTAAAATTTTTTGATGTATTAAGTATGGATAAGTTTTTTAAAATGTGGGTGATTTTCATGCGGACTTTGAAAAACATCAACCCATTTTATCTAGGTATATTTTTTACACTATAAATTTTCTTATGTCTAAAGTATGCAATATTTTTTTAAATGTCAATTTTTTACCATTTTTTAAGTTTCTTATTTATTCCTCTTATGTTTCTTCCAAGATGTTTGTTTTTTAAGGGTTTTCCAAACTTTTGTTTTTTTCCTTTTTGCAATGTTTTCTATAATGAAATTTATATTCAAAGTTTAAAAAATAATAAAAATTATAATTTTGAAGTTAGGTTTATATATATATATATATATATATATATATATATATATATATATATATATATATATATATATATATATCTATATATATATATATATATATATATATATATATATATATAAACGTTAATTAATATTTTCAATACACATAAAATAATTGTTACTAAAATAATATATTTTTTAAACACTCAAAAAAAGTACACATTTTGTGTACAGGTATAATTAAAGAAAGTATTTGTTTTCGTTAAAAAACATCTTAAATAAAATATTATTATGAAAAAATTGAATAAAAATACTTAGAATAATAATGAATATATATGTATTTTATTTAAAAAAATTATGACATTTGAATTTTTTTTTTAAATTGATTAAATTATTTTCAAGTAAAAATTAAAAAAAATACACACAATTTAAAATAAATAAATAAAACACTTTAAAACTATAATAAAAAACATAAAAAATAAAAAATAAAAATATTAAATTAAATTTTAAAAATTAAAAACAAAATTAAAACATTAAAAAAATAAAATTAAAGCATATATATATATATATATGAAAAAACATTGAAATACTAATCAAAATTTAAAACATTTAACAAATTAAAGAAAAAATTATAAAAAATAAAAAATTAAACCTCTTCCCAACCACACGAGGGGTCATGAGACGCGGGGGGACGGTGTGGAAAGCGGGGTGTGTGTAGTTACGTGGCGGCACCCGCTACCCTACCCACAACCCCTAGGCGACAGCTCCCCCCACCCCCCCTTGTCCAATAACCCCTCGACTAACTTGGAGGGAAAGGGGAGAGGGCGATGGAGGCCAATTCCTGGAATAAACCTCCCCACTCCTTCCACCTGAGGGGCCATGTACCAAAGTGAGTGTGGAGCTTCCCATAACTCCCGACCAGCGACCCTTGGGCAGTTCAGCTAGAGTTAATTTTTTTTTTTTTTAATTTTTTTTCATTTTTTTATGATGTTTTATTTATTATATATTTTTTAATCATTTTGAATTTTATTTATTTATTATTTATTTATTTATTTATTTTAATGTTTTATTTATTGATTGATTTGTAATTTTTTTGTTTTTAATTATTCAATTAGGTATTATCTATTATTTTATTTTTATTTTTGTGTTAATTTTTAATGTTTTTTCTCAAACTGTGTTTTTTGGAAATATTTTCTTCCATTTTCATTATTTATGTTTATTTTATTTTGGTAAATTTTTATCTTTTTATAAGTTAATTTTGTTTTTTTTACATTTTTTCCTGTGTGTGTGTGTGTGTTTCGGGGAATATTTTTTTTATGTTTTAATATATAATTTCTGTTTCACTTCTTATTAGTGTTTTTTAAATTTTTTGTGTATTGTTTAATTTTTTTCATATTTATTTCGGGTTGAAAACGTGAAGTTGGGTTACACATTTTGCATTGAGAATTTTCCCACGGAAATTTCATAATCACTATATTTTTAGTCGAACTAAAGAAAATTCTAGCCAAACTTTTTATTCAAAAGTCTAGGAAAAAAATTTGACCGTTTAGATTAACGCCATATCTGTTTAACGAATTTTTTGGCGTGACGGGGAAAAACTAACTATAAGAATTTTTGGACAAAAAAAATATTTTTTGGTCGAATATTTTTTTTCATCCGAAAAGATGTGTATATATATATATATATATATATATATATATACCGGTTGTTAGGTTGTTGCAAACTTTTCCGTAATTGTTGGTTTGTTCTTAGTTTTTATTCATTGGTTTTTTCATTCATTGTGTGGTGTAGTTGGCCTATTGTGCACAATTTGCTCTGTAAGTCCACTCTTCGTGAGTCTATTTGCAAGTAGTCCCACCCGTGTTCTAGAGAAAAAATTTTCCTTGTAAGTCCCTATTTGTAATGCGTTTCCTCGTTGATGCATGATTTGTTCATGATTTCATCTAATCATCGCTTTTAATGTAGAAAGCATGTGCAATTGATTGATTTCAAACACTAAATATTATTTGTATTAATTTTCTACTTTTCTCATTGGGACTTATATATATTGATTTCCATTAAACATCTATTATCACTCCCTAAATTGGTATTTTTTTTAACTTATTGGCAATTGTATTCGAAGGCTAAATTATAGGGAAATGCATTTTTTTCACCGAACGTAGTGAGTGCCATTTGTTTTCACTAAACCAAGAGTGACATTGTGCATTTAATGCTTGATACCGAGAGTGTCATTTTATTTCACCGAATCGGGAGTGTCATTTTGTTTCAAGCTGAATAGGGAGTGAAATTTGTTTTCACTCTAACGTAAGTGCCATTTGTTGAAATGAATCGGGAGTTCCATTTGTTTCATCGAACCGAGGGAGTGTCATTTGTTGAATTGAACTGAGCAAGTGTCATTTGTTGAACTCGAACCAGAATTCCATTTGTTTCATTGAACATACAAAGAGTAATGTTTGTTTCACTCGAAAATAACTTATTTTTTCATCTTGAACCTCGGTGAAAGAGGCCCAAAAGCATGATTTACAACAATATCCACATCATGAGCAACATTACTAAGGTGAGACTCGTATCTATAATTCCTTTTGTTCTTATGCCTTCAATTTCTTTTTTCTCTTACGACTACCTCCATAGTATAGATGCTTTAATATGTCATATTTTCTCTCGCATATGCAACTATGAGTCCCATCATAGTGTTAATCCCATCATATAGCTGATAATATCAACTTCTTGTAACTACTTATCATATGATTAACGTTATATTGAGAGTCCACATATGTAAGCTTATTTAATAATGAACATGTACGAGCCTTAACATGGTGTAGATAGTAACCTATTCCATCTATTACAAGTAGAACTAGTTTGATATATAATATCACATATAATGTAGGGTAAATGGTGATAACTATGATCAAGTAGTGTAAGAGTAATGCTCACTCTATAGTCTCAGGCATATTAGAAAGTTATACTAATTCAAGCATATTAGATCATGATTAGTCATAGAGTTGGTATAATCAACAAGTTTTATTATGGATAGCTAGTATGTGAAAACCCTAGTGTATGTTAGGAAACCACCTCCAAAAATAGAAGAAAAAGAGAGATCAATGCCTTAAAATGAAATAGCATATTTCGAGGGGGAAAAACCTCCAATAAATTACATAAATGAACAATTCTTGGATGATACAAATGACAAAACCTCCTTTCAATATATAGGAGTCAATGGGACCACAATATAATCCTATCTGACTTAACAATAATAATGTAAGGGCACAATAATAAAAATATGGGGGTTACAAGGGTACAACAATAATTTTAAGGGGGCTACACTAACAACAATAAGGGGATACACTAGTATTATAGGGACCTAACATGCCCCTCTCCTTCAAACTAGTGTTGCCCTCAACGACTTGATTATTTATGGATGCTCATGTATAAAATTATCATCCTCCCATGTGGAATCTTCGACGGGTAAGTTCTTCACTTGTCGAGATACTCTAAGATTGGATCGATTTGGTAGTTTTCAGTGTCATTGTTTCGTGATCGTCGTAACTTCTTTCGATGTGATGTTGATCTTCTTGTTGTTTCATTCGATTATGCACCAAAGTTAGGTTATCCTTTGAGAGTTGGAGAACTTCTTGTCGATGCTCGATGTGAGCTTCCACTATTTTTTCATCCATATTAGCTTTCATTTGATCCTTCAAACTCATCCAACTTAGCCTCCTTTTTTGCTTTTAAACAATCTATGTCATCTTTGATTTCTCTTTTGTAAGATCAAAATTTGTTGGACTTGGTACCATATTTTTGATATCTCATCTTTACCCAATTCTTCCTCTTCATGTGTCATATTATATCATCATAGAGCTTAATGGGTGTGGAATTATTTTTAGGTGGCATTTTAAAACACAATACTGATATCTATGCTTCAATATTCTCTTGGAATCACTTCAAACCGATTTTTCACACAAGACTTATGTAATTCGAAAAAATACACACCTTTTTTCTTGCTATTGAGAAGCTCGATATTGAAAGCTCGAATTATCTTTGTGATTTCTGGATCTTCAATATCCGAAATTTGTCCCTATAGTAGCCCTATGAATCTTCTTTCGAATGTCTGTAGGTATGGCCCGATTTGATTTATTCAAGGCATAGTTATGCCCAGTCTCCCACAATGACCTAATTAACATGGTTACCGATGAAATAGGTAACTGAACTGGTACCTACTTTTTTTTGGTAGCAAAAAAGCACTCGATTTTATAAAGTGGTGATGCAGAATCACTCGTTTTTTTTTTTGTGTGCATATTTTTGACACTTTAATATTTTTATTTATGAAGCATGAATATTTGTTTTAAAATTTTAGTGATTTTCATGCTAATTTTGAAATGTATTGATGCAGCATCAACCTTTTTTTTTAGAGTGGCGATTTTCATATTGGTAATAAAACATAAAAACTAAAATAAGAAAAAACATGACAAATAAAACTCAGATAAAAAAAATATATAAAAACAATAAAAAAAACCAATAAAAATGTAAAAAAAAAACAACATTAACTTGCAAAAATAACAAAATTTAAACACAAATAAATAAATAAATCAAAAATATTTGAAAATTATATTAAAAAATTTGATAAAAATAAAAAAAATAAAAACCACATAATTTAAAGAAAATAAACAAAAATTGAACCCAAAAAACTATAAAAAAACATCAAAAACATTTTTTTCTAAGTTATTAAAAAAAAAAAATATAATTATAAAAAATAATTAAAAATTACAAAATTAAAATTAAAATACAAAAGAAAAAAATAATTAAAATTAAAATAATAAGAAGAAGAAGAAAAAAAATACAAATTTGAAAATAAATATAAAAAATAAAAAATAAAAAAAATAAAAAATAAAAACAAACAAACTTTAAAATTGAAAAAGAAAATTCAAATAAAAAATAAGAAAACTACCGTTAAAAAATAAAAAATAATTAAAAAAAACACTTGCAAATAATTAAAAAACAAATATATATATAAAATTAATGTTTTTTTTTTTAATTAAACCATTTATAAAATTTTAAAATAAAAAAAAAAAATATTAAAAAAAGAAAATTAAATTATGGTTTAATAAATTTAATAAATAAATTTTAAATTTTTAAATTTTAGAAAATAATTAATCTAAACATATGAAATTAAAAATATAAAACAAAAAAAACAAAAAAATTAAAGAAAATTAAATTGAAAATATAAAAATTGAATTAACCAAATAAAATAAAATATAAAATAAAAAATAAAATTAAAATAAAAAACGAATATTACAAATACAAATTAAAAATTTTAAAATACAATATTAAATTAAATTAAAAAAAAAACGAAATTAAAAAATTAAAATTAAAAAAAATATATTTTCACAATGGTATAGTGCGCTCCCACCCGCAAGTGGCGCGAGGCCGGCCGCCGGGATGCGAGAGGCCGCAAGTAGCTCCTCGCCCACCCAACCTGGATGGCATTTGCCGCCACCCGGAGTTGCGCCACCGCATGACCGCCGTGAATAATTTCTTAATTTTTTTCTATTTTTTTTTAAATTTATTTATATATTTTATTAAATTTTTTTATTTTTTATTTATTAATTTTTAATTATATTAAGTTTTTTAAATTTAATTTTATAAAAAATTCGATAAATTTTTAATTTTTAAATTAAATATTTATTTTTTTTATTTTTTGTTTTTTTTATTTTTTTTATTTCTTTTTGTTTTTTTTAATTACATAAAATTTATACTTTTATTTTTCAATTAAAGTTGTGTATTTTAAATAAAGTAATTCAACTTGTTTTTTTAAATTAATTTGTTTTTAAATAATATTTTCTTTTTCTTCCATTTTCTATTTTTAATTGATTTTTAAACTTCTTTAAATTTTTCATTTTAGAACATAACGTTTTCTTTTAATTTTTTGTTTATATATATTTAAATTAATTTATTTTATTTTAAATTTTATTTCTTTATCCATTTATTTATTAAAATTTAATATTTTTTGTTTTTAAATTTAATTTTTTATTTTAATATTATATTTTTTTTTAAAATTTAACAAAATCTATATATATATATATATATATATATATATATATATATATATATATATATATATATATATATATATTATTTTTTATAATTTAAATTTAATTTATTTTTTAAAATTTATTTGTTTTTTTTAAATTTAATATTTTTTATTGTATTTCATTTTTTAATTAAGTTTTTTATTCTTTTTAATTATAATTTAAAAAATTTTTTTTATTTTTTATTTTTAAAGTTTTATATATTTTAAAAATTTAATATATTTCTTTTAAATTTACGTTTTTTATTTTTAAAATTTTTGTTTTTTTTGTTTTTTAATTGAATAAGCATTTTCTTTTTATTTTTTAAAATTTAATTTGTATATTGTATTTTTTATAATTTCCTTTCTTTTTTTAAACTTGTTTTTTTAATTTAAAAATTTTTTTTCTTTTTTTTTATTTTTCTTTAATTTTTATTTCTATATATTTTTAAATTTTAATCTTTAAAATGTTTTTTTATTTTTTTTAAATTTTATTTTTGTTTCTTAAATTTTAGGTTTTTTTTCTTTTTTAATGTTTGTATTTTAAAAAATAATAATTTAACAAAATATAATGAAGTTTGTTCTTTTATGCAATTAGTTTAATTTTTTTTTAATATATCTTTTTTATTATTCTAAAATATTTGCTTAATCATGTTTCTATTTTGCGGTGGTTTTTGCACAAAAAAATTTTTGTCGAAAATTTACTATGAAAAAAATCAAAGTTATTCCACAATACAATGTTTCATTTTTAGAGTGTTTTTAGCTTTTCTCTAAAAAAATTGGCTTTTTACTTGTACAAATGTTGAAAATTTACCCCAAAAAAGAAGAAGGTTATTCCGGATCACAACTTTTCATTTTCGAGTTGCTTTTTTAGTTTTTTTTTGTTAGAGTTCCCGTTTTGAGGTAGAGCGAACTTGTACGACGTGCCACGTGTTATTGTTTCCTCCTTCGGCTCTGAAATTGATACACATGAAACTACAATCTGTGTACTTTTGGCCACTTTTTACATAATTCCAATATGATGTTCAGAGAGAGAGTTATGACGATTATCCCATGGTCGCTTCTTTGAGATGAAATTCGGGAGCCTAAAAAAATCCTAACTTCCCAGATCATATCTCCGAAAATATTGCAGAATAAGGTCCGAAATTTTTACAAGAACTTCCTCATGATTTCGGCTTCGCTTTGTAAAACTTTCAACTTCTGAACCATCGTAGAAACAAAGTTATAGCACAAATGCCATGATGGCCTATTTTAGGTGAAATTCAGGAGCCTGAAAAAACACTAACTTCCACAGATCATATCTCTGAAAATATTGCGCACCAAGATTTGAAATTTTGACACGACATTCCTTAGTATTTCGGCTTCGATCTGTAAACATTTCAGCTTCTGAAACTTCGTAGAAAAAACTTTATAGCACAAATTCCACGATGACCTATTTGGAGCAGTGAAACCCTAGAATCCAAAGCTCTAATATGAAATGTTAAGAAACTAGCTCCAAAAATAGAAGAAAAGAGAGATCAACACCTTATAAATAGCCACTTCGAGGGGGGGAAACCTCCAATACATTACATAAATGAACCTCCTTTCTATATATAGGAGTCCATTGGGTGACAACATAATCCTAGCCAACCTAAGAATAATAATGTTAGGGCACGATAATAACAATATGGGGGTTACAAGGGTACAACAATGACAATAATCGGGCTACAACAACAACAATAAGGAGATACACTAGTATTATAGGGACCTAACAATGTATTCATCGTATTTATATGTTACTATGTTTCAATAATAAATACGTCTATAGTGGCTACATCACTCAGTACTAGTATTAAATGTTTAGAGCTTTGAATCATATGGTTACACTTGTTCTTTAGCTCTAACCTTTCCTGTATTGGTATAGTAAATTCATAGATTGTTTTGTAGTTATAACAAGGATACATAGTGTAATACTCATGTATAGCATGAACTAATACCATTTTTATATCGTACACAATAAGAAAACACGATTGAATCATAGTAAAAGGGTAATAAAACTTACTAAGAGATCAGGTTCCATTAGCATATAGGTCTCACTAGCTTAACCTCAGATCCTTAGTCATTCCACTTTTTTTATGTGAGAACCATTGTCTGTATATGACATAGTGTTAGTTACACCTAGTGTATTATCCTAATCAATAGTAAATAAAGTTGGAAACAGTGAATCTATCATATCAGTAGTGTAATGAATACTAGATTACACCGATATATTATTAATGAAGCTTGAAGATGTTATGATCAGAGAACATGAATGGTTGGAATAAGCCATAGATTACGATTATGTATTTATTAGATAGGTTACAACACCTAATTACTTATAAAAATAAGATATTTTATGTTAAAACAAAGGCAGTGATTATCAATACAACACTCATTTGTTATCTATGAAGTTGCTTATACAATTGTATTCATCATATTCAAACATTATTGGATTACGATTATATTCATAGCTCATGTTATGTAAGTTAATATCGAGATAGAGTAAGCTCAAATAATAATTAAAAGCATATAAAACACACATCATTTTATCTATATATTACTCTTAATTATTACTATGGATTCAATACTATCTATATTGTGCTTATACTTATCCTTGTTATACATCATAAAAAGAACATGAAGCTTCTTGTATGAGTAATAACCCTGTATTATGTTTAGATAATATAAGCATAGATTAGAGTACCATAATTTAAATGTGAAGGTTTTTGTATCTTTATTAGCACTAAGCGAGAACCAATCCCATGAATATGAATAGGTATAAGAAGTGTATACCCTATAGCATATGAGCATAACTAGTATAGGTCTAATTCATATCCCATACTAGGAGTAGAACCCTAATCAATGAGAGCAGAACATCAGTTTCATTATGTACCAAATATGATGGCATTACTTATAAGCAAAGAATGTAGTGTAATTCAGTTTGTTTGCAAGGATTTTTGTGGTCTCTCTATTTTGACTTGCATTGAACTAGCAGGCCAAAAATTTCAGATTTACTTTGACTTTGGTTGACTTAATTCATCTTTATTTTCAGGGCATGTTGATAGTGGTTGACCACAGGGTTTCGCTAGGGTTTGACAATGTTGATTGACATATTTGACAGAGAATTGAAGACCATTAAATGAGGTGATATGGCTAAGATTTTGAATGAGGAAAGAGGAAAAATATTACATTATGTTGATTTAATCTTCAGAATTATTTTATGGGTTTTGACCATAGCGTTGACTGAAAAATTCAAGTAAGAGTTGAAGGAGGTTGTTTGAACTTACACAGGCTAAAATTCTGCCCTCTATTGCATACTACTATCATTGATCATACTTGACTTTCTCTCTCTCTCTAATGACTAGATTTGACTTGGTTTAAATATTATTCTCTTGGTAGTCAAAGTTTTGACTTTTATTGGCTAATGAATATACTATTGGATTGCATCTCACTTGAAAATTGAATGAACATCTAAGAAGAAGAAGAATTGATTCTAGGTTTTTCCCCTTCTGGGGTTTTCTCCTGGTCTTTGACACAAAATCTTCCTGTCTCGTTGTTCTTGACTATATTCTATTGTGCATTATTTCTTACTGTTCTATATATAATTTCTTAACTGTTACTTGGGTGAATGAAATTGTTTTAAGGGATTATAACAACATGGAACACTGTGAAAAATTAAGATGATATCTGGGTTGAGGTGAATATTGTCCATTCGAGATCAAATAACACCCTTGAAGACACTTACCTTAGTGATTGGTGATCAAGACTCTTGGAAAATATGACTTCCTCATACTTCAAGATAAAAGATAATTTGAAAGATGCCTCCAACATTAAGCATGGAATGCTAGATTATATCTTACTCATGAACATAATGCTGTGATGGAATATGTAAATGGAAAGGATGCTAAACCTCTTGAGAATGAAAATGAAAGTGTGAAATCCAAGTACAAGAAGGGTGAGATCAAGGCTAATAATATCATCATTGATTATCTTAGAGATCATCTGATTAATTATTTCTCTAAGCTGAAGAAGTCAACGAAGATGTATTACAAATTGATTAGGATGTATGAGGTCGAAAATATTTTCCACGTCATTTCCTTAAAGACTCAACCTCATCAAGATGACTAAGTCAAAATCTCTAAATAAGATATTAGCTTCTTTCCATTGGAGAAATCATACCTAATACAAAGCTCAAGTGCATATGACCCTTGGAGGAATGCTCATGTCTTAGGAGAAATTCATAATAGGAATTAGTAGTAGAAAGGAGCTCCCTTCATTTGATAAAATTTTGGTCTCTCGCAATCAAGAAGAATCTAGGTTCATTTCTAGAGCGATAATCAAAGACAATAAGAAGGATAACCTATAAGATACGAAACCCGTGCCAATAAAGGAAAAGGGAAAGGAAGCCCTTCCAGATGGAAGTCAAAGAAGCCAACTCCAACATTCAACGATAATAGAAGACACTTTCCAAAGTCCAATGCTATATATGTGAATAATTTGACCACAGACAGATATTGTCTTGAAAGAATAAGTGTTCAAAGGCATAATACCAACAACAATGGAAACATCAACAACTTCAAAAATAGAAGGAGGAGAAAATTCTGCTACCCATGAAACTATTTTGAAGAGACTCAACATCCTTAAAACAGGTTCGAGAACATAAGGTATGTTGATAATGTTTCTAATATTCATTCTAAATATTTTCTTATTGTTTCTCTTTATAGCTCATATTCATATAGAATTGATGGTTTCCTAGGGGATACTGGGGAATATAAATACTTTACTGGGTATCGTGAAGCCCTCTCAAATTTGGTGGAGAGGGAGACTAAGTTGAAAATTATACTTGCGGATAATTCTACTCATCATGTCAAAGGGTTTGTCTTTGTTTACTTTAAATTGGATCCTTGTGAAACCATTCATCTAAATAATGTGTTGCATATGTCGATCTTGAGGAAGAATATTATATTTTTTTCTACCATGGAAGATAAAGGGTTCAGGATTAAATTCATTAATGGAAGATTACTTGCATGACTAAGAAAATTGAACTCAAGGGAAACCTTCACACTTCATGTAAAACATGAAGGCCTATAAAAAGTTTGTGGATGAAAAATTCAAGCATGGTCCATGATACCATTAATCAGTGTGATCTTTGGCACCAGATGTTTTCCTACCTTCATTACAGGGGTTTTCTTGACTTGAGCAAGATGGTTTCAGAGATTCCCAAGATTTGGGTGGATCATGAAGGTGTATCTCGGGGATGTTCTAGTAGAAATAATGTCAAGGGGCCATTTCCTTCTAGTAGCATCAAATCTAAAGGTATTTTTCAAATCATGCAATTTGATCCTTGTGGAGCCATGCCAATGATATCTCTTGGATGATATCTATACTATGTGATTTTTGTTTATGAATTATAATGTAAGACTTAGATATTCTACTTGAAGACCAAGGATCAGGCTTTCAAAATTTTTGGGGACTTCAAAGCTCTAGTGAAAAATAAAACTAGCAATAAGATCAAGATCCCAAGGACAAATAAGGGAGGAGAATTCACTTCAAATGACTTCAAGGATTGTTTTAAGCCAAAAATTAAGAGGGGGGTGATTGTTCCATAAAACTATCAACAAAATGAAGTTATTGAGAGGAAGAACATGACCATATTAGAGGCAACCAAAGCCATGATTCACGATTAAAATATTCCCATGTTTCAGTTGGGAGAAGCTATAAATACTATAGCATATTTTCAAACTATAAATCGTCATCAAGCGTTCATGGACAAGACTCTTGAATAATTTTTCACAAGTGTGGAACCATAAGTTGGACACTTGAGAATGTTCATTTTCCATGTCTAATTTCATGTACTTAGGGAGAAGAGGTCCAAGCTACAAGCTTCAAGAAATAGTCTTACCTTTATTGGTTATTATGAGAATTATAAAGCTAATAGGATATATGTGTTAGGTCATAGGAGTAATGATTTCAACTAGTGTGTGACCTTTGATGGAGATTTTTTCCTTAGCAAATTGAGTGACTCTTTTATCCCTGCCAACATTGAGAGAAGAGATGATACTATGGATGTAGATGCAAAAATATCCATTCTAGAGATTGACCTTCCAAATAAGCCTATCTAACCTTTGGATATTTTGTATCCTCCTCCTTGTGATCCTCCTTCTAGGAAGAGACCTTTTTGGCTTTGTGATAGTTTACATGATGTAGATCTATCCTCAGCCCTAAGAGGAACATTTAGATAAGGAAATAAACATCACATATATTAGGGATATGCAACATTCATGAGCAACATCATATAATATAAACCTTGTAGCTATGAATAAGCGATGAAGGGGAAGATTTGTATAGATGCCATGACCAAATAATATCAGTCTATCATGAAAAATGATGTATGGGAAGTTTTTCAAAGACATGAAAGGATTTTTGTTGTGATTTCCAAGTGGATATACAAAATCAAACATGTAGTTGATGGTAGCATTAAGAAATTAAAAGTGAGGTTCATGGCAAGAGGATTATCCTAGAAAGAGGGATAAATTATGATGAGGAATTTGCACCTATTTCCCGTTACAGTACCATATGATCTATTATTTCTCTTGCAACACATCAGGGTTGGATTCCTCACAATATGAATGTGAAGATATCATTTCTTCATGGCATACTCAAGGAATAGGTGTAGATGGAGAAACCAAATGGATTTGAGGAACATGGAAGGGAAATCCATGTTTGCAGATTGAAGGAATACCTCTATGGATTAAGGAAATTCCTTGGACTTGGCATGCTTAGATGAATGAGTACTCAATAAAGCTTGGATTCAATAGAATAAATGTTGATCTAACTCTATAGTTCAAGGTTTTCCAAGGTATCAATTTAATTTTTGTTTTATATGTTGATGATTTATTCATGATAGTAACATAGCCTATGATTATCTACTATAAGAGGGATATTTCCTTCTAAATTTGAGATGAAACATCTTGGGTTAATGCATACTTTCTTGGGTTTAAAGGTTTGAGCCAAGGAAATTATATTGTAAAAATATTGGAGATATTTGGGATGGTGGATTGAAAATCCATGGCCATGACATTGATGGAGGAAAACTTAAAGAAGTTATGTGGTAAATCTATGGGACCATATCTAGCAGATCCTTATTTGTACCAACAACTAATTGGGTCTCTGATCTCTTTGCTCAACACAAGACTAGATATATGTTTTTTTATTAACACCTTGAGCCAGTTCATGGTGGAACCTTTCTATGCTCACTGTGTGGCCGTAAAATATGTGTTGAGATATCTACATGGGATGATCAACTATGGAATGAGATATTCCTTCGATGATGATTTGAATGCATGGATATACAAATGGAGATTTGGGTAGGAGTGTTACCAACATGGAGAGCACATCAAGGTATTTCTTTAGCTTAGGATATTCCATGATTTATTCAATTATCAAGAAGCATAAAATTTTCGTTCTGAGTACAACTGAGGCATAGTTTATTCCATATATTATGTATAATTGTGAGGTAGTGTGGTTGCAACTTATATTTACAGTTGTTTGATTGTGTGCTACATACGACTATGAGATACTATGAAAATCAAAGTGGGATCAAAATTTCAAAGAATCAAATATTCTATGATAGGTCAAATCACATCGAGATCAAGCACCACTATATGAAATATATGGCACAAATAGGATTAGTGAGGCCCCAACACATGTCAATAGATGAGTAGGTTACAAATGTTCTCACCAAGCCTTGTCGAAAGCAAAGTTTTTATTCTTTAGAGAGTTTATTGGAGTGCAGGAGAATGTATCCCTCCCTAAGAGGGAACATTGTTGATCAAAAACATTGAGCATATTATCTTCCCCTAGTCTTTCGACTTTCCATTAACTTGGTGGGGGGGAGGTGAGCAATGAACCTTCTGGGTGTGAGGGTATTCCCTAAATCCATAGACTTGGATGATTACATACCCTAGTATGCATCCTAACCACAAGTCACCCCCATGTCATTAAACACATTTAACAAACAAATGGGAATTTGAACGAGTTATCACTTTTTAGAGAGAGCAAAAGGTCATCTGATTGTGAAAAGTGTTGATTCATAAAACACCATTTTTTTGGCCTATTTTTGAGACTTTAAATTTTCTTACGTATTAAGTATGCACATTTTTTTCAAAACGTTAGTGATTTTCATGCCAATTTGAAAAGTGTTGATGCAACATCAACCCTTTTATTTTCATGCTAATTCATGACACTTTAAATTTTTTGATGTATTAAGTATGGATAAGTTTTTTAAAATGTGGGTGATTTTCATGCGGACTTTGAAAAACATCAACC
Source organism: Pinus albicaulis (assembly GCA_034641835.2). Taxonomy (NCBI): domain Eukaryota; kingdom Viridiplantae; phylum Streptophyta; class Pinopsida; order Pinales; family Pinaceae; genus Pinus; species Pinus albicaulis. Next base: position 1,293,958,504 of record CM076570.1, on the reverse strand, counting down.
CATTTTTTCTAGGTATATTTTTTACACTATAAATTTTCTTATGTCTAAAGTATGCAATATTTTTTTAAATGTCGATTTTTAACCATTTTTTAAGTTTTCTTATTCCTCCTATTGCGTTTCTTCCTAAGATGCTTGTTTTTTAAGGGTTTTCCAAACTTTTGTTTTTACTTTTGCAATGTTTTCTATAATGAAATGTATAAAAAAAAAAAAATTCAAAGTTTAAAAAATAATAAAATTATAATTTTGAAGTTAGGTTTATATATATATATATATATATATATTATATATATATATATATATATATATATATATATATATATATATATATATATATATATATATATATATATATATATATATATATAACGTTAATTAATATTTCAATACACATAAAATAATTGTTACTAAAAAATAATATTTTTAAACACTAAAAAAAAAGTACACATTTTGTGTACAGGTATAATTAAGAAAGTATTTGTTTTCGTTAAAAAACATGTTAAATAAAATATTATTATGGAAAAATTGAATAAAAATACTTGGAATAATAATGAATTTTATGAATTTTATTTTTAAAAATTATGACATTTGAATTTTTTTTTTTTAAATTGATTAAATTATTTTCAAGTAAAAATTAAAAAAAAATACACACAATTTAAAATAAATAAATAAAACACTTTAAAACTATAATAAAAAACATAAAAAATAAAAAATAAAAATATTAAATTAAATTTTAAAAATTAAAAACAAAATTAAAACATTAAAAAAATAAAATTAAAGCATATATATATATATATATATATATATATATATATATATATATATATATATATGAAAAAACATTGAAATACTAATAAAAATTTAAAACATTCAACAAATTAAAGAAAAATTATAAAAAATAAAAAAATTAAACCTCTTCCCAACCACACGAGGGGTCATGAGACGCGGGGGAGGCGGGGGGCGGGGGTGTGTGTAGTTGCAGCGGCACACTTCACTACCCCACAACCCCTAGGCGACAGCTCCCCCCACCCCCCCTTGTCCAATAACCCCTCGACTAACTTGGAGGGAAAGGGGAGAGGGCGATGGAGGCCAATTCCTGGAATAAACCTGCCCACTCCTTCCACCTGAGGGCCCATTTACCAAAGTGAGTGTGGAGCTTCCCACAACTCCCAACCAGCGACCCTTGGGCAGTTCAGCTAGAGTTAATTTTTTTTTTTAATTTTTAAATTTTTTTATCATTTTTTTATGATGTTTTATTTATTATATATTTTTTAATCATTTTGAATTTTATTTATTTATTATTTATTTATTTTTTATTTTAATGTTTTATTTATTGATTGATTTGTAATTTTTTTGTTTTTAATTATTCAATTAGGTATTATCTATTATTTTTTATTTTTTTATTTTTTTTGTGTGTTAATTTTTAATGTCTTTTCTCAAATTGTGTTTTTTGGAAATATTTTCTTCCATTTTCATTATTTATGTTTATTTTATTTTGGTAAATTTTTATCTTTTTATAAGTTAATTTTGTTTTTTTTACATTTTTTCCTGTGTGTGTGTGTGTTTCGGGAATATTTTTTTTTATGTTTTAATATATAACTTTGTTTACTTCTTATTAGTGTTTTTAAATTTTTGTGTTTTTTTTGTTTTTAATTATTCAATTAGGTATTATCTATTATTTTTTATTTTTTTATTTTTTTTGTGTGTTAATTTTTAATGTCTTTTCTCAAATTGTGTTTTTTGGAAATATTTTCTTCCATTTTCATTATTTATGTTTATTTTATTTTGGTAAATTTTTATCTTTTTATAAGTTAATTTTGTTTTTTTTACATTTTTTCCTGTGTGTGTGTGTGTGTTTCGGGAATATTTTTTTTTATGTTTTAATATATAATTTTGTTTACTTCTTATTAGTGTTTTTAAATTTTTGTGTTTTTTTTTTTTATTGTTTAATTTTTTCATATTTATTTGGTTGAAAACGTGAAGTTGGGTTACACTTTTGTGAGAATTTCCCACGGAAATTTCATAATCATATTTTTTAGCCGAACTAAAGAAAATTCTAGCCAAACTTTTATTCAAAAGTCTAGGAAAAAATTTGACCGTTTAGATTAACGCCAACTGTTTAACGAATTTTTTGGCAGACGGGGAAAAACTAACTATAAGAATTTTTGGACAAAAAATATTTTTGGCTGAATATTTTTTTTCATCCGAAAAGATGTGTATATATATATATATATATATATATATATATACCGGTTGTTAGGTTGTTGCAAACTTTTCTGTAATTGTTGGTTTGTTCTTAGTTTTTATTCATTGGTTTTTTCATTCATTGTGTGGTGTAGTTGGCCTATTGGTGCACAATTTGCTCTGTAAGTCCCTCTTCGTGAGTCTATTTGCAAGTAGTCCCACCTGTGTTCTAGAGAAAAAATTTTCCTTGTAAGTCCCTATTTGTAATGCTCTCCTGTTGATGCATGATTTGTTCATGATTTCAGCTAATTACTGCTTTTAATGTAGAAAGCATTGCAATTGATTGATTTCAAACACTAAATATTATTTGTATTAATTTTCTTTTCTCATTGGGACTTATATATATTGATTTATTAAACATCTATTATCACTCCCTAAATTGGTATTTTTTTAACTTATTGGCAATTGTATTCAAGGCTAAATTATAGGGAAATGCATTTTTTTCACTGAACAGGGAGTGCCATTTGTTTCACTAAACCAAGAGTGACATTTGCTTAACTGAACCGAGAGTGTCATTTATTTCACTGAACTGGGAGTGTCATTTGTTTCAACTGAATAGGGAGTGAAATTTGTTTCACTTAACCAGAAGTGCTATTTGTTGAAATGAATCGGGAGTTCCATTTGTTTCACTGAACCAGGAGTGTCATTTGTTGAATTGAACTGGGAGTGTCATTTGTTGAACTGAACCAGGAATTCCATTTGTTTCATTGAACATACAGTAATGTTTGTTTCACTGAAAATAACTTATTTTTTCATCTTGAACCTGGTGAAAGAGGCCCAAAAGCATGATTTACAACAATATCCACATCATGAGCAACATTACTAAGGTGAACTGCATCTATAATTCCTTTTGTTCTTATGCCTTCGATTTCTTTTTCTCTTCTGACTACCTCCATAGTATAGATGCTTTAATATGTCATATTTGCCTGCATATGCAACTATGAGTCCCATCATAGTGTTAATCCCATCATATAGTGATAATATCAACTTGTAACTACTTACTGTTATGATTACCAGTTATATTGAGTCCATATAGCTTATTTAATAATGAACATGTACGAGCCTTAACAAGGTGTAGATAGTAACCTATTCCATCTATTAAAAGTAGAACTAGTTTGATTGTAATATCACATATAATGTAGGGTAAATGGTGATAACTATGATCAAGTAGTGTAAGAGTAATGCTCACTCTATAGTCTCAGGCGTATTAGAAAGTTATACTAATTCAAGCATATTAGATCATGATTAGTCATAGAGTTGGTATAATCAACAAGTTTTATTATGGATAGCTAGTATGTGAAAACCTATGTATGTTAGGAAACCAGCTCCAAAAATAGAAGAAAAGAGAGATCAATGCCTTAGAAATAGCCTCTTCGAGGGGGAAACCTCCAATAAATTACATAAATGAACAATTCTTGGATGATACAAATGACAAAACCTCCTTTCAATATATAGGAGTCTATGGAACCACAATATAATCCTATCCGACTTAACAATAATAATTTAAGGGCACAATAATAAAAATATGGGGGTTACAAGGGTACAACAATAATATTAAGAGGGCTACACTAACAACAATAAGGGGATACACTAGTATTATAGGGACCTAACATGCCCCTCTCCTTCAAACTAGTGTTGCCCTCAACGCTTCATTATTTATGGATGCTCCTGTATAAAATTATCATCCTCCCATGTGGAATCTTCGACGGGTAAGTTCTTCCACTTGCTGAGATACTCTAAGATTGATCGATTTGGTAGTTTTCAGGTCATTGTTTCTGTGACTGCTTCAGAACTTCTTTCGATGTGATGTTGATCTTCTTGTTGTTTCATTCGATTATGCACCAAAGTTAGGTTATCCTTTGAGAGTTGGAGAACTTCTTGTTGATGCTCGATGTGAGCTTCCACTATTTTTTCATCCATATTAGCTTTCATTTGATCCTTCAAACTGTCCAACTTAGCCTCCTTTTTTGCTTTTAAACAATCTATGTCATCTTTGATTTCTCTTTGTAAGATCAAAATTTGTTGGACTTGGTACCATATTTTTGATATCTCATACTACAATTATTCCTCTTCATGTGTCATATTATATCATTTTTAGAGCTTAATGGGTGTGGAATTATTTTTAGGTGGCATTTTAAAACACAATACTGATATCTATGCTTCAATATTCTCTCGGAATCACTTCAAACTGATTTTTCACACAAGACTTATGTAATTCGAAAAAAAAATACACACCTTTTTCTTGCTATTGAGAAGCTCGATATTGAAACTGAATTATCTTTGTGATTTCGGATCTTCAATATCTGAAATTTGTCCCTATAGTAGCCCTATGAATCTTCTTTCGAATGTCTTAGGTATGACCTGATTTGATTTATTCAAGGCATAGTTATGCCCAGTCTCCCACAATGACCTAATTAACATGGTTACCGATGAAATAGGTAACTGAACTGGTACTTACTTTTTTTTGGTAGCAAAAAAACACTCGATTTTGAAAAGTGGTGATGCAGAATCACTCGTTTTTTTTTTTGTGCATATTTTTGACACTTTAATATTTTTATTTATGAAGCATGAATATTTGTTTTAAACTTTTATTGATTTTCATGCTAATTTTGAAATGTATTGATGCAGCATCAACCTTTTTTTTTTAGAGTGGCGATTTTCATATTGGTAATAAAACATAAAAACAAAATAAGAAAAACATGACAAATAAAACTCAGATAAAAAAAATATATAAAAACAATAAAAAAAACCAATAAAAATGTAAAAATAAAAACAACATTAACTTGCAAAAATAAAAAAATTTAAACACTAATAAATAAATAAATCAAAAATTTTTGAAAATTTTATTAAAAAATTTGATAAAAATAAAAAAAAATAAAAACCACATAATTTAAAGAAAATAAACAAAAATGGAACCCAAAAAATTATAAAAAAACATCAAAAACATTTTTTTCTAAGTTATTAAAAAAAAACAATATAATTATAAAAAATAATTAAAATTACAAAATTAAAATTAAAATACAAAAGAAAAAAATAATTAAAATTAAAATAATAAGAAGAAGAAGAAAAAAAATACAAATTTGAAAACAAATATAAAAAATAAAAAATAAAATAAATAAAAATAAAATAAATAAAAAAATAAAAACAAACAAACTTTAAAATTGAAAAAGAAAATTCAAATAAAAAATAAGAAAACTACCGTTAAAAAATAAAAAATAATGAAAAAAAACATTTGCAAATAATTAAAAAACAAATATATATAAAATTAATGTTTTTTTTTTTTTAATTAAACCATTTATAAAATTTTAAAATAAAAAAATAAAATATTAAAAAAAGAAAATTAAATTATGGTTTAATAAATTTAATAAATAAATTTTAAATTTTAAATTTTAGAAAATAATTAATCTAAACATATGAAATTTAAAAAAAAAAAACAAAACAAAAAAATTAAAGAAAATTAAATTGAAAATATAAAAATTGAATTAACCAAAAAAAAAAAAAAAAAAATTAAAATTAAAATTAAAATAAAAAACAAATATTACAAATACAAATTAAAAATTTTAAAATACAATATTAAATTAAATTAAAAAAAATACGAAATTAAAAAATTAAAATTAAAAAATATATATATTTTCGCAACGGTATAGGTGGCGCCACCCAGGCAGCGGCGGAGGCTGGCCGCTGGACAGGCGGGGAGGCTGCAAGTAGCTCCTTGCCTGCCCAATGGACGGCATTTGCCGCTACCTGGGTTGCGCCACCAGCAACGCTGTGAATTTTTTATTTTTTTCTTAATTTTTTTTTGTTTTTTATTTTTTTAAATTTTCTTTATATATTTTATTAAATTTTATATTATTTATTTATTAAATTTTTTTTTTAATTATATTAAGTTTTTAAATTTAATTTTATAAAATTCAATAAATTTTTAATTTTTTAAATTAAATATTTATTTTTTTATTTTTGTTTTTTTATTTTTTATTCCTTTTGTTTTTTTAATTACATAAAATTTATGCTTTTATTTTGAATTAAAGTTGTGTATTTTAAATAAAGTTTTTTTTTTTTTTAATTCAACTTGTTTTTTTAAATTAATTTGTTTTTAAATTTTTTTTTTTATATTTTCTTTTTCTTCCATTTTCTATTTTTAATTGATTTTTAAACTTCTTTAAATTTTCATTTTAACAACGTTTCTTTAATTTTGTTTTGTATTTTAAATTTAATTTGTATTTTAAATTTTATTTCTTTATCCATTTATTTATTAAAATTTAATATTTTTGTTTTTAAATTTAATTTTTTATTTTAATATTATATTTTTTTAAAATTTAATAAAATCTATAATATATATATATATATATATATATATATATATATATATATATATATATATTATTTTTTATAATTTAAATTTAATTTATTTTTTAAAATTTATTTGTTTTTTTAATTTAATATTTTTATTGTATTTCATTTTTAATTAATTTTTTATTCTTTTAATTTTAATTTAAAGAATTTTTATTTTTATTTTAAAGTTTTATATATATTAAAATTTAATATATTTCTTTTAAATTTACGTTTTTATTTTAAATTTTTGTTTTTTGTTTTTTGTTTTTAATTGAATAAGCATTTTCTTTTTATTTTTTAAATTTAATTTGTATATTTTATTTTTTATAATTTCCTTCTTTTTTAAACTTGTTTTTTTTTAATTTAATTTTTTTTTTTTTTAATTATATTTCTATATATTTTTAAATTTTAATCTTTAAAATGTTTTTTATTTTTTAAATTTTATTTTTGTTTCTTAAATTTTAGGTTTTTTCTTTTAATGTTTGTATTTTAAAAAATAATAATTTAACAAAATATAATGAAGTTTGTTCTTTTTGCAATTATTTTAATTTTTTTTTAATATATCTTTTTATTATTCTAAAGTTTTTGCTTAATCATTTTCTGTTTTCGGGGTGGTTTTTGCACAAAATTTTTGTCGAAAATTTACTACGAAAAAAAATCAGGTTATTCCACAATACAATGTTTCATTTTTAGAGTGTTTTTTGCACCCCAAAAAATTGGCTTTTACTTGCTTTTTTTACAAATGTTAAAAATTTACCCCAAAAAGAAGAAGGTTATCCCAGATACAACTTTTCATTTTCGAGTTGCTTTTTTATGGTTTTTTTGTTAGAGTTCCCGTTTTGAGGTAGAGCGAACTTGTACGACGTGCCACGTGTTATTGTTTCCTCCTTCGGCTCTGAAATTGATACACATGAAACTACAATCTGTGTAATTTTGGCCACTTTTTACATAATTCCAATATGATGCTCAGAGAGAGAGTTATGACGATTATCCCATGGTCGCTTCTTTGAGATGAAATTCGGGAGCCTAAAAAAATCCTAACTTCCCAGATCATATGTCCGAAAATATTGCAGAATAAGGTCCGAAATTTTTACAGGAACTTCCTCATGATTTCGGCTTCGCTTTGTAAAACTTTCAACTTCTGAACCATCGTAGAAACAAAGTTATAGCACAAATGCCATGATGGCCTATTTTAGGTGAAATTCAGGAGCCTGAAAAAACACTAACTTCCACAGATCATATCTCTGAAAATATTGCGCACCAAGATCTGAAATTTTGACACGACATTCCTTAGTATTTCGGCTTCGATCTGTAAAAATTTTAGCTTTTGAAACTTCGTAGAAAAAACTTTATAGCACAAATTCCACGATGACCTATTTGGAGCAGTGAAACCCTAGAATCCAAAGCTCTAATATGAAATGTTAAGAAACTAGCTCCAAAAATAGAAGAAAAGAGAGATCAACACCTTATAAATAGCCACTTCGAGGGGGGAAACCTCCATTACATTACATAAATGAACCTCCTTTCTATATATAGGAGTCCATTGGGTGACAACATAATCCTAGCCAACCTAAGAATAATAATGTTAGGGCACAATAATAACAATATGGGGGTTACAAGGGTACAACAATAACAATAATCGGGCTACAACAACAACAATAAGGAGATACACTAGTATTATAGGGACCTAACAATGTATTCATCGTATTTATATGTTACTATGTTTCAATAATAAATACGTCTATAGTGGTTACGTCACTCAGTACTAGTATTAAATGTTTAGAGCTTTGAATCATATGGTTACACTTGTTCTTTAGCTCTAACCTTTCCTGTATTGGTATAATAAAGTCATAGATTTTTTTGTAGTTATAACAAGGATACATAGTGTAATACTCATGTATAGCATGAACTAATACCATTTTTATATCGTACACAATAAGAAAACACGATTGAATCATAGTAAAAGGGTAATAAAACTTACTAAGAGATCAGGTTCCATTAGCATATAGGTCTCACTAGCTTAACCTCAGATCCTTAGTCATTCCACTTTTTTTATGTGAGAACCATTGTCTGTATATGACATAGTGTTAGTTACACCTAGTGTATTATCCTAATCAATAGTAAATAAAGTTGGAAACAGTGAATCTATCATATCAGTAGTGTAATGAATACTGGATTACACCGGCATATTATTAATGAAGCTTGAAGATGTTATGATAAGAGAACATGAATGGTTGGAATAAGCCATAGATTACGATTATGTATTTATTAGATAGGTTACAACACCTAATTACTTATAAAAATAAGATATTTTATGTTAAAACAAAGGCAGTGATTATCAATACATCACTCATTTGTTATCTATGAAGTTGCTTATACAATTGTATTCATCACATTCAAACATTATTGGATTACGATTATATTCATAGCTCATGTTATGTAAGTTAATATCGAGATAGAGTAAGCTCAAATAATAATTAAAAGCATATAAAACACACATCATTTTATCTATATATTACTCTTAATTATTACTATGGATTCAATACTACCTATATTGTGCTTATACTTATCCTTGTTATACATCATAAAAAAAAAAATGAAGCTTCTTGTATGAGTAATAACCCTGTATTATGTTTAGATAATATAAGCATAGATTAGAGTACCATAATTTGAATGTGAAGGTTTTTGTATCTTTATTAGCACTGAGCGAGAACCAATCCCATGAATATGAATAGGTATAAGAAGTGTATACCCTATAGCATATGAGCACAACTAGTATAGGTCTAATTCATATCCCATACTAGGAGTAGAACCCTAATCAATGAGAGTAGAACATGAGTTTCATTATGTACCAAATATGATGGGATTACTTCTAAGAAAATAATGTAGTGTAATTCAGTTTGTTTCCAAGGATTCTTGTGGTCTTATATCATATTATCTCATTACTTCATCATGTTCAACCATATATAGTTAGCTAGTATGATTACAACAATTTTGATTCATGTTTATGTACACTTACTTGTATCCCTGTTGTTTCCATAATATTGAGCTTGTTAGACTAGCTAATACAGTAATAATTATGTGGTAATTAATGGGAAACATACACTTATAGGGAGAATACATGGTATTGTAACTCGGCTTAAATATGGTATTGTAATAACGTCTATTACTAAAATATTATATACGGTATATGTAATGATATATTACTAATAGCACGTATGATAAGTTATATACCATTACCTCTATAAATAATATGGATATGTATTAACTAATGGTAATGCTTCTATGATTTATATAGTCCATGATTACAGTATGTTCACTGTATTATAGCTCGTTTTTATGAATATAATTATTACCCTTGATATTTTGATAATACACGAAGCTTCATGCTAGCTAATTATTGTGATATGCCTTTAGGGATCCCTAGTCTATCATGATTTCAAAGTGTTTCCGCCATTCCTGCGTCTGGAGAAATTGGAGTATCCATAATACACTTTTATTTTACTCGTGCATATGTTTCCCATCCTAATATGCCTTGTTTTCCAGTGATAGAAGCTTAATAGGAATTATTTTCTCCCCCAATGTCTATCTATATTAGAACCCCAAAGGTTACATCTTTATATCTCTCAAGTTGTGTTTGTACTATCCCTTCACCGAAATCTCCCTCAATGGGACGTGCCTAGTAATCCTCAATGGTTATGACTTATCTCCAACTTAGGTGAGATGGTGTTGAATATATTTGAACATTCTTCCCCTTCTCTAGTAGCTTCACTAGTTTTAGAGTCACCTCATCTGTATAATCATGTAGGGATATGTAGGCAGCAGTTGAACTTGTTGTACAGTCACCTTATCTGTAAAATCATGTAGGGATATGCATTTGTATAATTGCGTAGGGATATGCATCCAACTATTTAATTGTGCCTGGACCTTTTGGATCTAACTCTATCTGATGTAATTTCAGCTGAATATCATCAATTGCAGTTTTACAAGACACAAAGAAGTCAAAGTTTTCTTTGACAAGTTTCTTTCGTTGTTGTGTTATGCCACACAAACTAGTTTTCAAGGATACAACACTAGACTCCAAGTCTACTGCACTTGTATTTTAGTGGATGTGACATAAGAAATTGTTGAAATTGTTGTATAGTCACCTCATCTGTATAATCATGTATGGATATGCAACCAACTTTTGAACTGTACCTTGACCTTCTGGATTTGTCTCTAGTTATTTTAATTTCAACTGAATATCATCAATTTTACTTTTACAAGACACAAAGCAGTCAGAATATATGGGTTCATTCTAGACATAAACAACATAGCGGGCCCTTGGTTATCTGCTAATTTTTTGAGCAAAAACTATATTACATCTAAATTTTGAACCATGTAAAATTTACCATGTGCTCACTTAAGTAGCGGCTTCCCATAACTCAATTGATTTTCAAATTTTCTTCTACTTCACAAGCTTTTAAGGGGTCATAAGTTCAAAGTCACCAATACCCATAGCCATGAACCGATATGCACCCTAAGTACTTTGTGTCACCAAGGCATGTGGTGTAACTAACTAATTAGAATGAGTCTCGTAATGGATGACAAGAACCAAAGTAGTAAGCCTCCAAAGTGGCAACGACCAAGTACTTAATCATTTCCCAAAAGATTTGATCAAATCTACTAGATTTAACAATTGTTCTAGTTTATAAGTTTGGAAAAACCAAGTGTAACATTATATTACCAATATGTGACAGTTCAATTTACCGAGTTTATCCAATTTCTTTATGAACAAAACAAAATTTATTATGTATTTTTTTCATAATTCCAAGAGAAAAAGTTGAAGCTTTTTATAATATATGGAGTTCAATTTATTTTTACTTAATTATTTTTTTAATATCAATTTGGTTTATACAAACATATATTAGTTGTTTCCTACCATCAAACTGAACGTATATTAGTTTAATTTAGCGGGGGTTATTGTCCAAACATAAAATGATGTTGGACTAATGTTCTTTCTTTAGACGTGCTTCTCTAAACAAGCTTCATATTTACACCATCGAAAATGCATTGCAATAGTTGATTTTGAAGTACTAACCACCGTTCCCATAGGCAATGGAATCACTAATAGCCAAGTGAAATTATTTTAGTGGTTCTCGATCGATAATGCAATTATATTAATATTCTTTTAATTTGTTGTTAATTGGTTAGGTAAAGTTAATAATAAATTTAATAAGAAAAATGTGAGTGTTTTAATGTATTATTATTTTTAATTTAGATATTTAGTGTTATTTCTGAATTTATGTAAATGTTTTGTTCTTATTTTGTTATATATGGAATATTATTATGTATTTGAGGCCAAAACTTTAATAAAATCTTTCTTTTAGAAAAATTTATAGTGTTTTTTTAATTTTTAATAAGAAAGAGAGGTTCAATCCGTTTTTGCTATCGAGTTGTCATATGGGTGAAAAATATCCCCAAGAAATCATGTTTAAAGATCCTTGAATATATGAGATTGTTAACGGTAGAGTAGGAGGTAAGATCATAATGTTAAAATCAATTTGTTTAGTAATTATAAAATAAAGGATATGATGGAATTAATCAATAAATATTGGTCTTTTAATGTACTATTATTTTTAATATAGATAATTTGTGTGAATTATTATTTATTTAGTTGAATAGTTAGCCCCCATTACTTTATATCCGGGTATTATTATGCATTTAAGGTTAGAGAGGATTCGATAAAATCTATCTTTTATTAAAGGTTTTTTATTTGTAGAGTTCTTGATTTTTAGTGGGAAAGACAAGGTTCCAAAGGAAAAAAATTCTTAAAGATCTATAAATTAAATTTTTTGTGGTATATCTTTAATAAGTGATTAAATACAATTACGAAAAAAATAGAATATTGAAGAGATGAGGAAATATGTTTTATTATGTTAATGGGATAGTAAAATTCTAACACTACTCTTTAAAAAAAAACTTCTCTTAATAATATTTATGTATGATTCTTTGTAAACCATAAAAGAAAGTTGAAAATTGTATCCTTATTGAATTTAAAAAATGTTATAGGCTTTGGAACTCAAAAACTAAGAAGGTTATGTATAGTTGAGATGTGGTATTGAGGGAAGCTGAAGATGAATTCAAACAAAAATCCTACTAAGGGAGAAATGAATAGAAAGACAAAATATGAATTTAATGATGATTAATCAAACTCTACATAATTAGAGGAATAAAAATCACAAACTCTAACATTAGGGAGATCAGTTTAAGAAAGAAACAAGCTAGAAAGATATACTCCACTTTTTTCCATTCAAATTTATCTTTCTTTATCACTAATAATGATCCTATGATTGTTTGAGAGGCAATCAATTCACAATATAGAAAACAATGGAAAAAGCTCATGGTTTAAGAAATGACACCCTTGGACAAGAATGGAGCTTCGGATCTAATGGAGAACTGCTAGTTGGCATAAAATACAGTAGTAACAAGAGGGTGTTTAAAAGGAATTTGAATGCATAAGGGAGAGTGGAGAAATAGAAAGATTGATTAGTAGGAAAGATTTGTTCTCAGGTAAAATAAATTGATTTTGGTGACATTTTTTCTCACGTTGCCATGCTAACTTTTATCATATTTATTTTTTATTTTTTTTGCTTTTGATCTTCAAGTAGAACAAATGGATGAATTCAACATTCCTACATGAGGATTTCAAAGAAGAAATCTACGTGAAGTATCAAGAAGAATTTTTTGTCAAAGGAAAGAAAGAACTAGTATGCTGGATGAAAATCTCCCTTTATAGGTTAAAACAATATAATATTGTATTTTTTCTTTAATTTTGTGATTGTAAATAGGAATAACATGACTCATTTGTGACTAGCAGGAAATAAATAGATATGAATATTGATCCTTATTTAAAGGCGTTATTATAATTTTTTTAGCATCATTATTGTGTACAAATAGCAAAGTTTGCATGTATCTTTTATAACATGAATATTAGAATCCAGTCTTTAATAGAGCACGCACTTTATATAAAAAATAACACACACACACACACAACAAACAGACACTTACCAAAATCCTCAAATTATAATATCCCTATCCCTATAACTCCAATTGTCAAATTTGAAATTGTATGTTCATTTTGTCTTATATGAATAATACACTTTAAAAGAGTTGCATATCAACTATTCTTGTGATATATTTTTTGGAATTTTCCTGAAGTTCATGGCATAAATGTGCATTATTATAATACGTAAATAATATAAATGGCCATAATTCTTTCTTTGATTACATGCTTGTTAGTAGCTTGATGATGTCCTTCATGTAGTGCTCTCACAAGATAGTGAGAATGAGTCCTTAAGAAACACACTTAAATTTTCCTTTATTGTTTAAAATTTTGAGGTTTTAAGGTTTTTTATGCCTACCACATAAAGAATTATCATAAATGAAAAAGTTATAATTCATATACTAAAAAATTTTGTATTTTAAACTTTAATTCTTCTAATAAGAATCATTTCTCAACTTTCTTCTTGAAATGGCCCAAATGACAAACTAAAAAAAACCTAATTTTACATTACTTTTTTATTTTTTAATCACGACACACTCTTTTAATAAAGTATATACAAATGAGTTTTACAAACCCCAATATCCATGAAAATGGGCTTATCTAAAGAGATACCAAGTGATATCTTTATATTTAGTTTTTCATAAATATTTGTAATTATTTAAATTTAATTCACTTACATTATTTATGTTTATTATAATAAATTAATTTACATTAATATGTTAATAGATATGCTTATTTTGGAATATAATTTTCAATTTTAAATATCAATCATTATTAAGTAGGTGGTATAGATTTAACCTCTACAAAATATGTTAGAATATTCATAAATAAAAGGTTGAGATTTATCTTGAAAGCAATTATGTCTTCTTCTTATTTTAATTAAATTAATTAATTAAAAAAATGTCATACCATGGTAATGGTCCATAATATTATGTAACGAAATTTATTTATAAATTAAGATTCTTTATGGTAAAGTGGTGTTCAGTCTCCATCTTTAATAATCTTGTTACATGTTCTTCTAAATATATTATTCATATATTAATTCTTTTAATAATAATAATAATAATATAGTTATTTTTTATGTTTTTTATTTTAAATTTTGGTGTGTGAAATGTATTTTGAAGCAAGTGTTTGATGTATATCAACATTTATTAACAATTTAATTTATATGGCCATTCTAATTTATACATAAGCATATTCCCATTATCATTTAAAAATTACCATATATTATTCAATTAAATTAAGAGGATTATAATTGTAACTAAGCTACAACTTAATTTTTTATAAGATAGAATTTAAATATATTATAAAAGTATTTTAATAAAGCATATTTTATAGTAATAACTAAAATTGTAATTTAAATTGTTATTGTCTTTTATTAAGATTAAGATAGAATATTATTATAGAGTTTATCATGTTATGAATTCATAAATGTTATTTAAATTGAAATTATTTTTTTTATGTTTTTTATTAATTTTAAAATTATTTTTAATAATAAAAATAATAATTTAATTTTAAAGTTATTTTGTGAAATAAAAGATTTTATTTATCTAACTATTTGATAAATAAAAAAAAATTATCAAAATACTCCATCTAGATTTCCATTATAATTTTTTAAGAAATTTTTAATATTAAAATAATCTTCAATAAAACACACACTTCATATAAAATATAACACTCAACAAAATGACACTTACCAAAAACCTAAACCTATAATATCCTCATCCCTTTAACTCTAGTTATCATGTGTTTACCTATGTGTTTTTAGTTCCTTTTTCATTTCTTCTTCAAAATAAATTATCTTCCTCTCAATTTCTTAATAATTTTTTTCCTTATCATACATATATCTCTCATTGTATTTTATATATTTATTTCTTTAAATTATCTTTATTTTTTTTAAGTTCCAACCTTTATTTTATTTTACATACAAAAGTCTAAAAGGTAGGCAATGTCAATTAATAATTATGAAGAAAAAATTAAAGCAGAACAATATTAGAATATTCCCATGTAAAGAATCGGTTATATCTATAACATTTCATTAAAACTTTGTAATGGTTATAAAAATTAGGTTGAAATCAATGAAATTACATATAATACGAAGATAAATATATATGATGATTGTTTTTAGGTAACCATAACTAAAAAAGATGAACAATATAGATGAAGACATAAACTTTAAATTGTGGTGAGTTGAAACTTGAGATGTATAAGTTTGATAAGAGTCAATTAGAATGATAACTAAAAATTGATTAGGAAAAAAAGTAACATACAAAATCATTTGAGCATGAAATGTATTATCTAGTATCGAGGATATATCGTATATTTGAAATTCATGAGTTTTACACTTATATACTCTCATATTAATGATATCTTTCTCTAGTATGAATTTATAAATGCACATAAGAAGGAATTGTATTCAATATAATCATTTAGTAATAGACATAATGAAAAATTTATTCACTATAAGAACATTAAATTAATAACATAAAAACTATTAAATTCAACATAATAACACATGATCACTAATACTTATTGCCATGTTTATAAATACCAAAAAGTTGTAGGTGCTATGTGCATAAATATCAAACAGTTGTAGGTGAATGATTTTCTTCTCAACTTAGAATCTTTATTGTCTATTATACTTTTGGAACAGGGCTACCCCTAAGTTAAGAATATGAGTCTATAAGGAAAAAAATGATCCTATGACTTTTTAATCTTCTTACACAACTCAATTTCTCAATAATTCACAATATGATAATTCCTATAACAATTCAAATCCACTAGATCTCTTTCCCCTCAACCTACACCATACAAAGAACTGGATCCCCTTCTCCACCACATAATCCCTTGAGCTATCCCTCTTGCCTCTAGATCTTCAACACAAGTTAAAAAGGAAATATATATACTAGGAACTCTAAGTATTCTTAGCTATAATGGGGATGTCTTAATGGAAATAATCCAATTTGCACATTAACATAATTTTCACATAGAATTCATAGTATCCATATTCATTCTAACACTATAGGTCATAATTTTTCAATTAAGTTCCCCATAAACATATAGAAGGAATGATTTGTAAAATATCCCCAACATTAATCAGAACCAAATATTATATTTGGATTTTGTGAATTAACCACTTAGCAATTAATCTCAAAAGTGTAAAATATAATAAAAAATAAGATAAACACCTAAAATGAGATGATATAAATTATTTTGAATATTAATAATAATAATAATATATTATTATTATTTATCTTATCCCCTTACCCTCTAAGCTCCCTTTCATTATTCTCTTATAGAACCATGTCCCATGTCCTAATCCTACTTTATCTATAGCTAATAATGCATCATTATTATTAGTATATAATATTTACATTTAAATCATTTGGTCTTTGAATGTTTATCATATACGCAAGAGTGACATTATTAATCTAAGGATAAAAACTAATTTTCATGATACTTAATGTACAAAACATGTCTCAGTCTCACACCCTGCTATTGTAATGAGGTTAGAGGCGGGAGGTTCATAATCACAACAAACTTACGAGTAATAACTATTTACTAATCACATGCCTAAGCTAAATTCCTATCAACGAGCAGAAAATGCATATTCACTTGGGCATCATAGTAGACCACATAGTCAAAAATATGTAAAAGTTATCTTCTATATATTTATTTGTATTTTTACATATTTTTGGTTTTTTTATATGCATGTTTTCATATTTATGTGTATATATAGATGTTGCAGATACACTTAACCCAAATTCCATATATGTACAACTTTTGTATATGCACATAGATATGGAAACATCCATATACATAAGCCACACATATGCGAAAATGCAAATGCATATAGGAAATTTTACTTGTATATATGTTTTTTCATATCTATGTGCATATACAAAAAGCTACACATATACATAAGTCATTTTTCTTATGTGTGCACTTATGTATATGAACATAGATATGCAAGGACATATATAGATGTCAAATTTCATAAATGCATTTTCTTCCATATTTATCTTCATATACAACGTTGTGCATATACAAAATCCATCTTTCATATATGTGTAGCTTTGTATATGCACATAGATATGCAAACACAAAGATGGAAATCAAATTTTTATAGGCACTTTCATATTTTGCATATGATTGACTTATGTATATGCATGTTTCCATATTTATGTGTATACATAAAGTTGTTCATACACAAAATATCGCTTATGTATATGTATATTTGCATATAGATATGGAAGTGTACATATACAAAAGTCAAAAAATGTGGAAGTCGTTTTCCATATATGCATGATTCCATATCTATGTCCATATAAATATGTTGCACATATACAAACGATGGCTTATATATATGCTCAAGTTTTGTATATGCACATAGATATAGAAGGATGCATATATAGAAGTCACACATATGCAAAAACACATTCATGTGATTAAAATTAATAGTTTTTATAATTTATATTATGTGTGATTAAAAAAAAAATCATTCATATTCTTGCATTTACATCCTCACTCAAACACCACACAATCACTTGGACATCATAGGGAACCACATATTCACACATATGTGGATGTCATTTTCATCTTTGCACTTGCATTTCTTCATATTTGTGACTTCCATATATGCATGCTTTCATATCTATGAGCATATACAAAAAATGGATGTTGTATATGTGCAACTACTATATATGTACATATATATGGAAGTGTGCATATATAAGAGTTACACATGTGGGAATGCAAGTGCATATAGAAAATTCAAATTCTATATATGGACTTGCATATCTATGTGTATATATAGAAACCACACATATAAAGAAACCATCTTCCATATATATATATATATATATATATATAAGTCGGCTTTCATAAATGTAATTTTATAATTCACCATTTTATATCAAGAGAAAGTTTAGTCTATCATTTAAAAATATAATATTCATTTCAAAAGGAAAAAATTATTTTTACAAAAAATATTAATTAAAGCTCTAAACAAACATGGTGAGTTGTTTTATTTCTCAAAGTGGTAAGCCTAGTGAGTTTTAATTCTTAAACTTTTCTATTTGTACACAATAATGATGCTACAAAAATTATAAAAACACCTTTAAATAAGGCTCAATATTCATGTCTATTTATTTCTTGTTAGTCACAAATGATCCATGTTGTTCCTATTTACAAACATATAATATGAGAAAAAATAAAATATTATATTTTTTTAACCTATAAATGGAGTTTTTCATCTAGCGTACTAGTTCTTTCTTTCATTTGACAAAATATTCTTCTCCCTACTTCATGTAGATTTATTCTTTGAAATCCTCATGTAGGAATGTTGTCTTCGTGTCCATTTGATCCACTTCAAAATATTCTTCTCCCTCCTTCATGTAGATTTCTTCTTTGAAATCCTCATGTAGGAATATTGTCTTTGTGTCTATTTGTTCTACTTCAAGATGAAAACCAACAACAAAAAATAAAATAAATCTAATAAAATTTAACATGGCAACATGAGAAAAAATATCACCACCAAAATCAATTTCTTTTATCCAATAATAACTCTTTGCTACTAATCAAGCTCTCTATTTCTCCACTCTCCTATGTTCATTCAAATTCATTTTAAACACCCTTCAACCATGACCTTTTACTATAGTTTTATATCATGTGAATCGATTTCCTCTCTAAAAATTATAGGATCATTATCAGTGATAAAGAAAGAGAAATTTGTATAGAAATGAGATGCAATATATCTTTCTAGGTGGCTTCTTTCTTGAACCAATCTCCCTAGTCTAAGTGTTTGTCATTTTTCTTATTCCAATTATGTAGAGTTTAATTCATCATCATTCAATTCAAATTTTGTTTTTCTATTTCTTTCTCCTTAGTAGGATTTTTTTTTTGAAATCATCTTTGACTTCTCTAAATACTACATCTCAACTATACATAACCTTCTTAGTTTTTGAGTTCCAAAACCTATAACATTGGCTTACAAACCATCATAGCTAAATACCCTAAAATGGTTAAAAGAAAGGGTTTTTTAAACAATGGTGTTAGAATTTTCTTCTCCCATGAACCTAATAAAAAATATTTCCTCATCTCTTTAATAATCTTATTTTCATAATTGTAATTAATCTCTTATTAAGAATATATCAAAAAAAAACAATCCATTGATTTTTAAGAATTTTTTTCCTTTGGAATATTTTCACCCACATGAAGCCTCTTTTGCAAAAATCAATAGACCTTGTCTTTGCTACTAAAAGTAAAGAACACTATAACTTAAAAACCCTTCATAAAAAAGGGGATTTTATTAAATCCTCTCTTGCCTCAAATGCACAATAATACCTCCGATATAGAGTGATATAGAGTAATGAGAACTAACTATTCAATTGAAATGATAAAAATGTATAAGCTTATAATTAGCACTAATTATTTATATTAAAAATAATAATAAATTAGAACACTAATATTTATTCATTAATTTCATCATAGCGTTACAATTCATTATAACAACGAAAATGCTAAAATAATTTTACAATTACTAAACAATTACAAGTACGAGAGTAAGAGATGAGAATGGATAATAGATAAGAAGAGATGGATGTAAGGCAACCAATATGTATGTAGCGACTGATATATCGATGGATCGATGCTGGGAATGGGATGGACCAATATATATGGCTAAATTCAACGATATAATTTTTAAAAATGCAAAAGTTTTTTAAAATCTTAAATTTATTTATATAAATAACAACATATTTTAAGCAATTAAAATATAAAATCCAATCAAAATTTAATTATTACATGACAGGAATTGAAAATATAAATAAATAGATAGATAACTCTGGTGCATCACATGATGAATGAATTCATCCATTTAACTATGCCTTCTTTGTGACGCCGACGAAGATCACTGTCCAACATTTTTTAACGGTGAAAGAACGCATTGAAGTGATCGGGCTCACAGCTATTAAATCCATTCTAAATTGTAAGCTTTCCTTAGTCAAAAGAAATGCTCACATCAATGATGAATGATCTCAATAGATGAAAGAACGAAAATCTTATAAAACATTTTGATGTGAAATTTTCAATTGTATATCCAAACAAATGCCATTTAATTTAAAATATATTATAATTGACTTTAAAATTTTATATGTGAAACATATTTTTATATATATTATTATAACGAGACGTATGAATTTTATATATTTTAGTTTTTAATTTTTTTAGTTGGAGATGTAAGAGAGTAGAATAAGCATATTAATTATTGATTAAATATTATTAAAGATGTGAACTTAATTAATAAAGATTATATAAAAAATTAATGTGCTTATGATTAATTTCTATTAACACCAATGTGGTCTATGAGACTTCAAGAAAAAAAGAGTATAATTGTCATTCTTCAAAATCTTGTTTCTGTGATCAAGGAGAAGGAAAATAAGCGCTCCAAGATCGCTATAGTTGGGTTGACATAATAAGTCAACAAGATTCGAGGTGTGGTTGATGATAGGAAATTGAGAGCGGATGTCGGCAAAAGTCGAGCAGTCTAAACAGAAGTGTTTTTAAACTTCCACCTTCATAGTATCACAAATCTGACAGATTCTATCATCCCGGGGAGTCTTGGGAGTAGACCACAGCCCGGTCTCACTTCGAAGCTCATGAGAATTAGTTCTTATCCTAGCAATGTTCATTTTCTTCTTAGGGTTGGTCAACATAGAGAGATAATTATAGTTATCAAGGGTGGAGAGATAATTATGGTTATTAAGGGTGGGGTTGATCACCTCCTTATAGTATCTTAGCTTCCTTTTACCCTCCAACTCTTTATCATCCCAGATATTTTCCTTAAAACTGGAGGTAATAGTATCCTTGATACTATCCTTGCTTCCCATGATGATCTCCTCCTTAATCCCCCGAAGGTTGAGCGAAGGCTAGGAATCCTTATGCCACCCGCATTGGAGTCATAGGTGGGGTTTTTTTACTAAAGTTAGAAGAAATTTTTTGGAGCCTCTTAGATTCCATGTTGTAAAGCTTATTCTTATACATCAAATATATAAACATAGTCATACTTTCAATGGGGGAGAAACCCACTTTGATCAAGAGGATAGGATAGGGAGTATTTCCCCTGATCTTGAGGTTATAGGATATGAATTTTTTTTCGATCATCTCAATATTTCTCCATGACTCTTTAGATATACTTCAACCCCAAACTTCACATTCGTATAAGACAACGCGGATGACAAGATTCTCAAAGATGAACCTTTTTTTACTTCAAATGTAAAGATCGACCGACTTACAATTGTATTTAACATCAAAATAAGCTTTCCAACCTACAATAATTCTTTTCTCGATATTATAATTCTAGTTGAGTTGATGAGGAAAGTCAATACCCAAATATTTATAAGAAGAAACCTACTCTAGACAATGGCTATCATAAACGAAACTACCATGAGTGATCTTGTAGGATTTAATGATCATGAGTTTAGTCTTGTCCGTATAAATTGGCATACCCATCTTGGGGCAGTAGACATGAAGAGTCTTAAACTACTTGTCTAGGTCATGATCAATTTTTGCAAGAAGAACGATATCATCAGCATAAAGAAGAAGAGGAATGATTATACCTACGAGCTCAGTGCCCTTGCAACCCATAGTTTCCAGACACTCCTCTAGATTATCGATGTAAATACCAAAAAGGGTAGGGGACACGGGACACCCTTGCTTAACCCTAATATTTTGTTTAATATCCTTAAACCACCCTTCTTTGGTCTTACACTTGGCAATGTCAGTCTCGTAGAGGTGGATCACAACAATCCTCAGTTAAGAAGGAACCATGATCTCTTCAACTCTCTCTAAGAGCTTATCTCGAGGGACAGTGTCGAAATCTCTTCTAAAGTCCACAAAACAACAAAAGAGATTGGTTTTACTATTTGACATTCCTCTGAAATGATCCCGAGAGTGAAAAAGTGGTCGATAGTAGACTTTTTTCTACTAAAACCAGCTTTCCCATTAGCCCTTTTACCCTGGTTCTCAAGCCAAAGACTAAGCTTCTTTTCTAAAATCAGCCCATAAAGCTTGGCTAGGATGTGGTTAATCATAATGGTCTTGTAGTTAGAGGGAATGCTTTTGTCCCCATTTTTAAAGATAGGCACAATAAGGATTTTCATCCAAAGCTTAGGGAATTCATGCTTTACATGCAAATTGAGAAGCTTGTGGAGATGAGGAATGAGGATATATCTTCCCATTTTAAAGATCTCATCTTGGTATCCTTCAATATATTTAGCTTTCCCATTAGCGAGCTTATTAATCCTAGACTCAACGTCTTCTAGAGAAAATATTTCTTCCTTAATCAAAGTGTTTAAGATGTTGCCCATGGTGTCTAAAGAGTCATACAACTTCTTAAGATAGTTATCCTATTTTTCTAAGGGGATAGAATGATCATCTTTAGTTTTACAAACAAGCACATTCTGCCAAAACGTTTTGGGTGTAACTTTAGAAAGGTGGAGAATATGCTTTTGTCTCTTATTAATACATGACCTCTTCTTCCTCTTGATGAGAGATTTATATATACTTATATTATGGAGCGTAATGATTTCATTAGGGGCATCTTCGGTCGTTTTCTTGGAAATTTTACAGTCTTTAGCATACCAATGATTGAAATTTCTATTATTCTGCTTATACGATGTCTAATTAAAGAACTTGCTAATGGCAGTGGAAAGGGTAGTAGTAAAATGGTAATAGATTTTATCAATTTTGTTATTATAAGTGAGGGAACCTAAGTCCCTTTCTAAATCCCTTAAGAAAAGGTCAACACTACTTCTATTGAAGAAAATGTCTTTTTATTTCACTTTTCTCTTGCATGTGGGTGGTATCCATAAAAAGATTGAGGGATAAAGAGAAAGTTCTGTGGTCAGAGTCAGTCTCCTACCTATTAGGTATCTCAAAGTTGGTAATACGGTTGAGGACATTGGTGTCATAAATCGCATAACCCACGATGCTGATACCCAACTCATGGAAATAATTCATCTGACCAGAGAGAGGCCACTTCTTAATGCCATTAAAAATGATCAAGTCTTGGGAACTAAAAATTTTGAAGAGCTTGGTGCCGCATAAGTTATCGATTATGTCTTCAAAGTTTCTCTTGAATCTATTAGCTAAGTTACCATCCTTGTCAAGCCACAAGGGGTCGCGGTTAGAGCTGTTACTTAACATAATTTCTTTGTTAGTAGCAGTTTGAGGATTAAAGTCCCTAATCAAAAGGATATTACCTTAATTCCTCAGGTTGTAGATGTCATTTTCTAAGGTATTGAAAGGACAATTCTTGTCCATGTTGTTTTTATTATAGGATGCAAAGTTGATAGGGTCAATATAGCATATTGCAAGAAAGATCCTATCGGTTGTAGAATCAATGTTCTCGATCCAAATGTACTTATTGAAGGGGTCAAATTTATGAAGTGAGATGTGAGAGGAAACATTGTTCTAATATAATAGGCTATACCACCAAAACCTCTCCTGGAGGATTTATTATTCCAAGTCGACCAAAGAGTGAATTCGGGAAGATGAAGGACCCTAGATCCGTCATGCTCCCAAGTTTCAACTAAAATAATAAGATCAATATCACTCAGGATCCAACTTAACATAAGACTTTTACACCATGGAAAACCACGAAAATTCCAAAAGAGGATCCACAGTGATGATATTCTTTATTTATTACTCATGTTTGGAACTCTATCTCTAATAATAACTTTTCTATTCCTAATGATTGCATGTTTCCCTTCTTTTCTTGCCATGTTGACCTTTCGGACTTCCTTCCTAAGTTCAACTTGGTCTTCTGGATCGAGATCTTCATTTATAAAGATTCTCGTTCATTATACGCTTGGAGATTTCCTAAGTATATCTAATATATAATCATAAACTGAGCTTGACATGAATTATCATGGCTTTATGTTCAAGTATCCTCCCTATCCTTATTTCTTCGGTGAGATAAGTTGTTTGAATTTGAGATTTTGTCTTTAATTGTTCTTTAACAATTTCTAGTGTGTCTTCGTTGTTTTCTTCTTCTATATTATAAGGTGTAAGGCTCTTTTGTGGTGGTCATGGTAATTAGTTTATTAATTTATTATTTTATGAGTTTAATATCTAATTTATTCTCTGTGTTATTTAGGGTTGAGTTATTATGTAGTTTTTCTTTTAGATTTTTAATCTCTTTTCAAAGTGTCTTTTTTTTAACCATAGCTTGTTTACTATGTTCAATTTCTTAAATTCTACCTTTCATTCTGTTGTATCTTAAGAGAAAATCCCTTGGTTTTTAAAGGAATCAATGCTTAATACATTTAAAAAGTGTGTCACAGAAATGATTTTATCATGAGGTCTTTGTTCTATCCCTGTGGAGACTAGTTTTCTAAAACCTTTAATGATAAGGAATAATAAAAGATTTATAATTCCATTCAATGTTGCTATCTGAATGACAAGAAGAACCACATGGGAAACCCAAAGTAATATGTTGAATACACAGAATTTACCACTTTTAAGTTTCATAGGAAATTCATAGAGAGAGAGGAAACTCGAAATAATATGATGTAAACACAAAATCTATTACTTCAAAGTTTCATCAGGAGTTTCTGAAGAGAGAGGATGCTCATATGTTGACTACACTGAATCTACCACTTTTAAGTTTCAGAGAGAATTTTTGAAGGGAGAAGAGATGGAGTGAAGGAGCACAAATTAAGGTTATTTAACTCTTATTCAAAGATGTAAATAAGAGACTCGCTACTACATTACTGCACTTCCTTCAAATAAAAAAGATGAAAAATGGCACAAGAAACATGAATCACCATCAACAGTTGGAGGAAACTTACTGCTTCTTTCATTTACCCATAAAATAAAATAAAAAGTACAAAGTGTAATCCCCAAGTGGTTCAGAACTCAGAACCCCTCTTCACTCTTTCTCCCTTCCTTAAATACAAACAAAAGTAGTTTTTAACTGCTCAAGCTTCTTGAAACTCCTAAACTGCCTAAACTGTTAAACTACTTATTACATTGAAATCAAGGACACTATTGTAGCTTCGATCTTAAAAAACAAAAAATAAATAAACTTGGAATATAATCCCTTCATTTAGTCCGAATTTTTTGTTGATGTGTCTCCTTCCGTTTCGGTTTTTCTATCCTAATAGTCTGCATAAATTCATCTCCACCGGACTCTGCCCATGCTTTTATGTTTCGAACGTTGTCATCATGTCACCTGCTACCCGACTCTGCCTCTTCTATGCGTGCCTACTGTGTTTAGTCTTCTCTTCCCCATTTCTCTACGTCAGGTCACTTACGTGAGTCTCTTTGCTCGCGTTCAGACTTTCCTCCATTATCAAGGCGTTTCACCGGCTTTACGTTATAATCCTTCTTCTGTACTCCGATGCAATTTAACACAGGAATTCCTTAACTCCGGATTTGAAGATCTTAGGAGTTCACTTTTGAAACCACATCACATCCGCCCAATATCGCACTTCGCATACCATTTTTTTAACTTTTCCTTAGAATTTATCTTTTAAATCCTACAATGTGTGCTTATGCGATCAGGTCCCACTGCATCAAGAAACTACATTTTAAACATTACCATGGACATATACACATAACAGTGGTTGTAGGGTCCCATAATATGGTTACCAATCATGGTGCATCACATATCAACGAACTTAACAATAAATTTAAATGGTAAACAATACAAACATCGATGTGAAGTTGCGAAGCAATCTCCATCATATATCTTCGTCAGATCCAACGACCCCTTTATAACTTCTCACACTACCATCTCCCATCCTTGTCACATCACAAACAAAATACTTTACCTTGCAAAGTCTTAATGCTAAACTCTAAACCTGCCTATGTGCAATATGCGCTGTATCGTTGTGCCAACACGTGGCTCCTCCCTTTATCGCATCATAAGTTTCAATTCTTACCACATCACAAGTTGTTTTGTTTAACTTATGAAGTCCTTAACACATAAACTCAATAATAATCCATGTGAATTTGTGATGTGCCGACACATGGCCCTTCTCCTCATCGCATTGCAAGATATATTGTTTGACTTGCAAATTCATCTCAGCCATCAGTCTCTTCCGCTTTAGATTTGTGATTCGATCCTCATCGTCTGATTGTTTCCTTTGGAAATATTCTAAGGGTTTCTGTCTTATTCGATTTCTTTGCTTTCTAACATAACTGCTCTGCAACTCCATTATCCTTCCTGAGCTTTATTCAATATTTAAAAGTGTTGATCTCTCCTGGGCTTGTGAATGAGCCCGACTCGACCTTGTCTGGTGTGAAATGTTCTGAATATGTCGATCGGTCTGGGTCTTGAACTGTTATGCACGTGAATAAGCCCGACTTGAGCCCTCCTTCATGCTTTTCTCTCTGTTGCTCCTCTAGATTAGATTACACCTCCAATGTTGTTTCTTCCTTGATTTTGGTTTTGGTGCACCTGTGATGACGAATTCTCATTGAGCTTCTGGTTATCCTTTCAAGCATATTACAGTCTCTTTGAAATTTTACCAATTGTTCCTCAATAACCTTGAACTAGTCAGAACCTCTCTCGACTTTTAGCTGAGTCCAATTAGACTACAACATTTGGCTCCAATTGGGGACAGCACTTTGGTAGTCAAATAGCTCTTGTAGAACAATAACCCTCATTGGGCATGGAGTCAATCCCAAATTTGAGTTGATCTAGTATGAAATCCTGCTGAAACCTGCTACATTTTGGACTTCTTCCTTTATTCTTAAATTGAAAATACTGAAATGAAAATACTACAACTAAAAATGCTCAAATTCTGAGATTATTTATGCACAAATCCTACATATGTATTCATGCCTGAACTCTATCACGTCAATCCAGCTTTCCAATGGCACCAATCCAACATCTACATGTTAGACTTAATGCCCCCATACTGTGGAAATTTGAAAATCAAAACAAGGATGTATAATGAAAATTTTCCAGATACAGAGCTTTGCACATACCCTTGCATTAATGCTTATTGCTGACAAAAGAAAGTTGTCACATAGTGAGCCACCGGATCATAGAACTGATGAGACAAATTTTTGGCTGCCTCCTTCTCTTAAACATCTTGCTGATTGAGACTTCTTTGAATAGGGCAGCTTCCTTCACTGTTTGTATCGTCAATTTGAGGTTGTATGTGAGAAGATAAATTTTTATTTTCTGTTGATAACCATTTAAGCCTAAAAGAGAAATCGAAGTTTTGTTCCTCATAATGTTGATGTTCTTCATATAATGCTAATTCTTGACAAGAGTCTTCCCCCTCCTGCAAACACACCTGAGAAGCTCCACTAGTTTCTCCTCTATTCACAAAATAATTAAAATTATGAAACTTGTAATGATCTTCCAGGCTTTCAGTGTGTAGTTCAGTTGAAATATCTTCCTCCTCTCCAGAAAAACTTGGCAAAATTTTTAATCCTTTTGAAGGATATTGATGGAGGATTGTGGGCAGCACCAAAGGTCTGAAAATCACCTTGGTTCCAAGCTGGAAAGAAGTAGATTTCTTGTGAAATATAATGTTATCACCCAAAGATGATGAATTGTAATATCTCGTTTCGGGGATATCTCTAGAATATGGCAAACTCCAACCAGAGATTGACTGGGAGGGCATTTACCGGATATGTCGCCTCTAAAAGAGGACGAGATCCGGAGGCTACCTGGCCCTTTCCAGACTCTGTCTAGGAGTGAAATATAAACACACCAAGTGGTATAGAACTATAGCGCTCAAAAATAGAAATAGAAAGAGAATACAACAACTACAACAACTACGACAACTACGGAAACTCAAATAGAAAACATATAGAGAAAATGTTGAGCCATTTTATTAATCTGAGAAATGTAATGAAGTACAAGAGGCGATCTTGCACAAGGAAAGTGAGGAAACACTCTTAGAAAAGACAGGAAATAGCTGCTCTATGATCTGCGTCCCAGCTGCTGGAAAAATTCCATGTAGCTGCTACTACTGGAATCGACTGAAGATTAGGGGCTGATCCCCTTGCCAGAATGAGATGAAAATCAGCAAATCTCCTCTCCTCGACAACCCCGACAAAATCCACAAACCATTCCAGGAATGGCCAACCCCTGAAACCCCCAAAAACTACCTCCCTAGTGAATTACGCTGGCCTCCAAGGTACAGCAGAGTGGCTGGATAGAAATAGCTAAAATACTGCCACAAACTCTGCCAAAGACCTCCAACGGGCAAAGCCTGACCCTCTACTCGAAATCCTGGTGAAATCGCCTACAGAAACCCCAATCCGAAGCTCCTCCACAATGGACTGTGTCCTCTCTCCCAGTGATTGCGCAGACTCTTTAAGCTCCAGCTCCGCAACAAACCCAAACAATGAAATGACTCACAAAATACTAGAAAACAAACCTTGCCCGAGCAGGCACTCGAAGTCCCATGGGGCTAAGGGTGAGATCTCCGCACGGAGACACTCGGTGCACTAAACAGTGCTGCAGACAGGCTAAACAGCCAGCGTGCTCAAG
This sequence comes from Pinus albicaulis, assembly GCA_034641835.2. NCBI lineage: Eukaryota > Viridiplantae > Streptophyta > Pinopsida > Pinales > Pinaceae > Pinus > Pinus albicaulis. The sequence continues at coordinate 1,293,929,366 of CM076570.1, read as the reverse complement.
AAGACAAAAGTCTCACTCCAAAATCAACAACTCAAGAATGATCCAAATGAGGAGGCTCCTCCATCTTTTATAACATTGTTTTCCCTCCAAAACCCGTCGTAGCCTCTCTCTCCTCCACATCCTCATCCTTATCTGCACAGAAGCTTCTAGAGTGCACGTAGGCCCCCCTCCTCTATGTGGTGTTTGGCCCCCCCTTGACCCCCTTTGAGTCACAACATTGTGCTACTAGGCAGATGCCTTATTCTACTAAAGTGAGTTAGACCCTCTTTACTCACTTTTTATTTATATACAAACCATAGATGACAAAACTATACAAAGTCGAATATTCCAACTAGCTGTTGCTAATTAGGAATCTTATAGTCCCCCTTGGAAAAATTTTGCTTGCCCTAAAGCAACTGAAGTGATGGATGCTGCAAAATCTTCTCGCTCTCCCAAGTGGCATCCTCATCCGGAAAATTCTTCCACCTCACCAAGAATTCCTAGACCGTCCTGCTCCATAACCGCCTCTCCTTGGTATCAATAATGGCCTCCGGCTACAACGCCAAGTGCCCCTCATCATCTGTCGACGGTAGCTCCTCTGTCACTGTCACCTGCTATCCCAACGCCTTCTTTAGGCATGATACATGGAAAATGTTGTGGATCTTGCTGCCTTGGGGCAGCTCCAACTCATATGCAACTTGCCCAATCCTGCATATCACCCTGTATGGCCCGTAGAAATGAGGCTTGAGCTTCTCAGCACCCTTCTGCTTCAGCAATGACTATCAGTATGGCTATAAGCATAGGTAGACCAAGTCCCTACTTCAAACTGTCGCTCCACCCGACCTCTGTCGGCATACAGCTTCTGTTGGTTCTAGGCTGTAGCCATATTTTGCTTGAGAGCTCGGAGGATATCCTGACTCTCTTGGATCCACATCTTGGCTCTAGGAGCCTTACTTGCACCGAACATCGCATTAGCATATGATAAAGGATGGTACCCATACAGAGCATAAAACGGTGACATACCAATCGACATGTGATGTGTTGAGTTGTAGTAGTACTCCCCCAAATGCAACCATCTCAACCATGCTCACTGCTGCCCACTGACATAGTTACGCAAGTAGCCCTCCAACCACTTGTTAACTATCTCCATCTATCCATCCGTCTGTGGGTGGTAAATAGTACTCGGTGTCAACCTCATCCCCACCAGTCAGAAAAGCTCCTGCCAACATCCGCCCATGAAGCGGCTGTCACTGTCACTGATGATGGTATTAGGAAGATCATGCAACCTGAAAACCTCCTGGAAGAACAGCTTAGCCACCTGTGCTGCTATGTAATGCGTGGATATGGTGAAAAAGTGTGCATACTTTGTCAGTTGATCAACGATGACAAAGATACAATCCTTGCCCTACACCACGGGCAACCCTGTGATGAAATCCATCGATATGCTCTCCCATTTCCCCTCTGGAATGGGAAGAGGCTGCAACAATCCTGTGGGATGGCTCATCTCACCCTTGTTCTTTTCACAAACATCGCACTCCGTGATGTGCTGGAGTACGTCCTCCTTGAGGCCCCTCCATGAGAACCTCCCTCTAATGGCCCTTTAGGTTTTGGTAAACCCCTGATGGCCTGCCAATGGAGAATCATGTGATGCCTGGAGTATCTTCTTCTTAATTTGAGATCCCTCAGTCAAGAAGATCCTGTCTCGGTAATAGATGATCTCATCGACCACCCTGTACCGGTCATCTGCCACCTGTCCGTCCAACACCTCACATGCAAACCTGTCCTTGGAGTACTCAACTAAAAGTCGAGCGCTCCAATCTGCATCCAAGCTCATAAGAGATAACGTGGCTGGTCTACATGAAAGGGCATATGCTACCACGTCATTCTTACCCTTGACATACTCAATGTCAAAGTCATATGCTTGGATCTTACTGATCCACTTCTGTTGCCTCTCCTATAGCTTCTTCTGCTCCAAAAATAACCTGAGGCTGTTGTGGTCAGTCCTCACCCTGAATCTGTTCCCTACCAGATACTGCCGGAATTTGGCCAAAGCATGCATGATGGCCAACATCTCCTTGTCATATATGGGATACAACCTCTCATGCGGAAGGAGCTTCCAACTTTCAAAAGCTATATGGTCTCCATGCATCAATACTATGTCGATCCCCTCTCTTGATGCATCACACTCCAAGAAAAATGGCTACATAAAATCTGGCAACACAAGCACTGGGAAACTAATCATCACCTCCTTGAGCCTATCAAAGGCTTGCTGCATTGTATTTGTCCAACCGAATGCCCCTTTCTTCGTCAAATCTATAAGGGGTGCAGCAAGCTGTGAGAACCCTTTGACGAACTTCTTGTAATAGGCACATATCCCAATGAATCCTTGAAGTTCCATCACATTCTTCGACTCCGGCCAATCTCTGATGGCTCTAATCTTCTCCTCGTGGACCCTTACTCCGTCCACTCCAATGATGTGACCCAAATACAGCATCTTTTTCATCCCAAACTCACACCTGGAGAGCTTAGCATAGAACTGTTGCTCTTCGAAGATGCGTAGCACTATCTCTATATGCTGGAGATGCTCCTCCCACATCCTGCTATATATGAGTATGTCATCAAAGAAAACCAATACAAACTTCCTCAGATGACTGCAGAAGATATGGTTCATGTAAGACTGAAAGGTGGCTGGTGCATTGGTCAGCCCAAAAGGCATAACCAAAAACTCAAAGTGCCCATAATGACACCTGAAGGCGGTCTTGGGAATGTCCTGTTCCCTCACGCGAATCTGATGGTACCCTGATCTCAAATCAATCTTTGAGAAGAACTTAGCTCCTCTCAACTCATCCATCAGCACATCGATCCTCGGTATAGGGTACCTATTTTTTAGAGTCTTCTTGTTTAGGGCCCTGTAGTCAATGCACATCTTCAAAGTACCGTCCTTCTTCTTCACCAGCACTACAGAAGAAGCAAATGGAATCGTGCTCGGTCTGATGTGTCCAAGATCCAACAACTCCTGGATGGCCCGCTCAATCTCATCCCGATAGGCTTTGGGATGCCTATAGGGTGTAGTGATCACCGCCTGGATACCCTGCTCCAGCTCGATGGTATGCTCAAACCCTCTATTTGGTGGCCGACCTGGTGGTATATCCCCAAACACTACCTTGTGCCTATCAAGGATGGCCTGTATATCTGGATGAACTGCTTGACCGGTGGTCTCTGCCTCTGATTCCCACAACTCAACCGCCCACTCTATGTTTCCCTTCCGAAAGTATGCCTCCATCCGGTGTGCCGAAATTGTCTGAGGTGGGTAAGTATGCATCCCACAGATCTTCTCATGCTTCCCAGTCTTCTTGTCATCCTACTCCATCTCTAAGGCCTCCCAATCTGTGGTGACATTCCCCAGAGTAATCAGCCACTGAACACCCAGTACCACATTGGTATCTGGTATGTTGACCACAAAGAAGTGATCAGTCACGGTGTACGTACCCATTGTCACAGCTAGCTCTGGAACATACCTGGCACACTACATCGTCTAGGCTCCTGGGACCAAGATCGAAAACCCGTCAAAACTCTCGGTCGGTATACCCCTCCGTTCGACCATCTGTGCATCAATGAAATTTTGGGTTGCCCCACTGTCAACCAAGACTAATACTCGTTGGCCACGTACTTTCCCTCATACGTGCAGCATCAAATACTTAGGAACTCCTCGCAAGGCTGCAAGGGCTCCTCCTGTGGGTGCAAAAGCTGCACCTCCTGTCCCTGGAGGTGGAGGTGACAACTGATCCTGGGCCATCCGACTATCTCCTGCCTCCTCATCATCCTCCTCATCCTCTTCCCCACTATCATCGAAGAAGACCTCAATGAAGTGTGCTTTTCCGACAGCACACCTATGCCCTAGTGCCCACAGCTCCTGACAAGTGAAGCACAGTCGCCTCTTCCTCAACTCCCTCCTGGCCTCATCATCTACCTGCGTTTGTCCTGGATTCCCCTTTGGAGGAGGAACCCTCACATCCTTCCCCTTGGGCTGGAAACCCTGTCTCTGTAGGTAAGATGTCCGCGTCGTAGGCAATGCATCATGCAAATCCCTGGTCCTACTGATAACATCTTCGAGTGTAGCTGGCCTAGTAGATCTGACTAGACCTCGAAGTGGCTCTACCAATCCCTCCACAAACATATAGATCATTTGTGTCGCGGATAGATCTGGCACCATCACCGAAACCCTCAAGAAATCTGCAATGCATGTCTCTGGGCTCCCTGTCTATTTGAGCTTCGTCAGCTCAACAAAATTTTGTTCTGGATCCCTCCGGTCAAAACACTCTATCAATCTCTTGGTAAACTCGGCATATGTCATTACTGTGGAATGCCCGAGTGTCACCATCGCATGGAACCACCAATCCTGGGCCTCACCATCCAAATTTAATGTTGCCACCTTGATGGCCTCTGTCTCTAACATCTGGTTAAGCTGGAAATAGATATCTAGCTTCTCCACCCAAGACTTTTCCGAACTGTTTGATGATCCATCAAACGTAGGCAAATGAAATCTACTAGAGGCACGGTGGGAATCTCCATCATGGTAATTCCGATGCCCTCTATGATGGTTGCGGGGTCTACTGTCCTGTTGGAGCTGCACAAAATCTCTGAATGTGAGAGCATCCCTGAACTCCTACTCGTAGGACTGATACTCTGCAAAATACTCATCTAAGTGTCTAGGCTCTGCCTCCTGCTGGACTCCTGCCCCTGTATCTTCTCCCAAGAAAGTGGGCATAGTAGAGCGGGTAGGTGCACATGAAGTCCTCAGCTGAAGAGTATCACGCTGAGCAGCACCCTGCTCTGGAAAATGGTGGGATGTACCTGATCCCTCTCCAACCTGGAAAACTCGTGGAGTCTCATGCTACCTAGCCTCCACATCTGTGAACCTCTAGCCCATCACCTCAATCTAGCTAAATCCTGCACAGACTTGAGGAGTGCCTCTCCAAACTGCTTGGCCTCTGTGTCATCTGCCATTGGTTCTTTCTCTCTTAAATCTACTACAAGCTCCACCTGATCCGTGTCCACCACAGGCTCTCTCTCCTGATCTGCATTTTCTACCTGGGTACAGTCTTCCTCTTCGTAGGTGGCCTCCAACCTATGCTCATGGTATTTATACTTCCTGCCTCTGTATGGTCTCTTTCCTGATGTCATAGACCACAGGCTGAGCCAGAACTATGCTCTGATACTACTGTAATATCTCATTTCAGGGATATCTCTAGAACACGGCAAACTCCAACCAGAGATTGACTGGAAGGGCATTTACCAGATATGTCGCCTCTAAAAGAGGACGAGATCGGGAGGCTACCTGGCCCTTTCCAAACTCCATCTAGGAGTGAAAGATAAACACACCAAGTGGTATAGAACTATAGCGCTCAAAAATAGAAATAGAAAGAGAATACAACAACTATGGAAACAACAGCAACTACGGCAACTCAAGCAGAAAACACATAGATAAAATGTTGAGCCATTTTATTAATCTGAGAAATGTAATGAAGTACAAGAGGTGATCTTGCGCAAGGCAAGTGAGGAAAAAATCTCAGAAAAGACAGGAAATGGCTACTCTATGAATTGCGTCCCAGCTGTTGGAAAAATGCCGTGTAGCTGCTACTACTGGATTCGATTGAAGATTAGGGGTTGATCCCCTTGCCAGAATGAGATGAAAATCAGCAAATCTCCTCTTCTCGACAAACTCGACAAAATCCACAAACCATTCCAAGAATGGCCAACCCCCGAAACCACCATAAATACCCTCCCTAGTGAATTACACTGGCCTCCAAGGTACAGCGCAGTGGCTAGATATAAATAAATAAAATACTGCCACAAACTCTTCCAAAGACCTCCGACAGGAAAAGGCTGACCCTCTGCTCAAAATCTCGGCGAAATCGCCTGCAGAAACTCCAATCTGAAGCTCCTCCACAATGGACTGCGTCCTCTCTCCCAGTGACTACGCAGTCTCTATAAGCTCCAGCTCCGCAACAAATCCAAACAATGAAACGACTCACAAAATACTGGAAAACAAACCTTGCCCAAGTAGGCACTCGAAGTCCCTCAGGGCTAAGGGTGAGATCTCCGCACGGAGACACTCAGTGCACTAAATAGTGTTGCAGACAGGCTAAACAGCCAGTGTGCTCAAGAAGACAAAAGTCTCACTCCAAAATCAACAACTTAGGAATGATCCAAATGAGGAGGCTCCTCCATCTTTTATAACATTGGTTTCCCTCCAAAACCCATCGTAGCCTCTCTCTCCTCCACATCCTCATCCTTATTTGTGCAGAAGCTTCTAGAGTGCATGTAGGCCCCCCTCCTCTACGTGGTGTTTGGCCCCCCCTTGACCCCCCTTGAGTCACAACGTTGTGCTACTAGGCAGATGTCTTATTCTAGTAAAGTGAGTTAGACCCTATTTACTCACTTTTTATTTATTTACAAACCATAGACGACAAAACTATACAAATTCAAATATTCCAATTAGCTGTCGCTAATTAGGAATATTACATGAATCCTCACCTTTATGCTGAGACAGTGACAATTTTCCTTCAGGAATAGTAATGCAACAGTCGTCTCTCCTTTCATATTTAGGATATGAATTTGTGTCAAGATCAATAATACAATCGAAAGAAAAACCTTCTTTCTCCAATAAAGAATGTGCATTTTGGGCCTTATAATCTTCGGAGAAAATAAAGCAGGAAACAATCTTCTTGATGTGTGAGGGAAAATAGACCAGCAAACTGATAGTGAAAAGTAAAACTTCCTTTAAAAGATTCAAACTCTGATATTTGTATTTTCCATGGTGTTGTCTCATTTTCTTGCCAACAGAATACCTCATCTAATGAAACCCTTATCAGTGGAGTCACCAGATGGATAATACACAACCAAATTTGTATCTAAATCTTGTTCACCATCAAGAGATATTTCAATACCCAAGGAAAAATAACTTTTTGCCTTAGTCCCCGCCAATGGCACCAAAAAATGTTGTATCTTAAGAGACAATCCCTTGGTTGTGAAAGGAATTAGTGCTTAAGACATTTAAAAAGTGTGTCACAGAAATGATTTTATCATGAATTCTTTGTTCTATCCCTCTGCAGACTAGTTTTCTAAAACCCTTAATGATCAAGAATCATAAAATATTTCATAATGCCATTCACTTCTGATATCTGAATGACAAGAAGAACTGTAGGGGAAACCCAAAGTAATATGTTGAATACACAGAATCTACCACATTTAAGTTTCAGAGGAAATTCATGGAGAGAGAGGAAACTCGAAATAATATGTTGTAAACACAAAATCTATTACTTCAAATTTTCATCAGGAGTTTCTGAAGAGAGGGGAAACTCAAAGTAATACGCTGAATACACAGAATCTACCACTTTAAATTTTTAGAGAGAATTTTTGAAGGGAGAAGAGATGGATTGAATGAGCACAATTTAAGGTTATTTAACTCTTACTCACATATGTCATTAAGAGATCGACTACTATATTACTTCACTTCATTCAAAGAAGAAAAGACACAAAATGGCACAAGAAACACGAATCACCATCAACAGCTGCAGGAAACTTACTGCTTCTTTCATTTACCCATCAGAAAAAGTACAAAGTGTAATCCCCAAGAGGTCCAGAACTCAGAACCCCTCTTCACGCTTTCTCCCTTCCTTAAATACAAACAAAATCAGTTTGTAACTGCTCGAGCTTCTTGAAACTCCTAAACTCCCTAAACTGTTAAACTACTTATTACATTTCAATCAAGGACACCATTGTAGCTTCGATATTAATAAAAAAACAAAATACACTTGGAATATAATCCCTTTGGTGACTCTGATTTGTTGTTGATGTGTCTCCTTCCGTTTCGGCTGTGTTGTCCTAACAGTCTACATAAATGCATCTCCACCCGACTCTGCCCATGCTTTTGCATTTCGAACGCTGTCATCATGTCACCTGCTACCCGACTCTGCCTTTTCTAGGTGTGCCTGTTGTGTTTAGTCTTCTCTTCCCCTTTGCTCTGCGTCGGGTCTTTTACCCGAGTCTCTCTGCCCGCATTCAGAATTTCATCCATTATCAAAGAATTTCACGGGCTTTACATTATAATCCTCCTTCTTTCCTCTGATGTGATTTAACACAAGAATTCGTTACCTCCGGATTTGAATACCTTTAAAGTTCACTTTTAAAACCACATCGCATCCGCCCAACATCGCACTTTGTATGCCATTTTTTTTAAACTTTTCCTTAGCATTTTCTTTTAAATATTGCGATGTGTGCTTATGCGATCGGGCCCTACTGCATCATGAAACTGCATTTTAAACATTATCGTGGAAATATACGCAGAACAATGGTTGTAGAGTCCCACAATATGGTGACCAATCACAGTGCATTGCATATCGGTGAACTTAACATATAACTTAAATGGTAAACAATACAAATGTTGATGCAAAGTTGCGACGTAATCTTTATCGTAGATCTTTGCTAGATCCAATGGCCCCTCTGTACCATCTCACACTGCCATCTCCCGTCCTTGTCGCATCGCAACCAAAATACTTTACCTTGTGAAGTCTTAATGCTAAACTCTAAACCTGCCGATGTGCGATATGTGCTAGATCGTTGTGCCAACATGTGGCTCATCCCTTTATTGCATCGCAAGTTTCAATTCTTACCACATCGCAAATTGTTTTGTTTAAATTGCGAAGTCCTTAACACATAAACTCAATAATCACCGATGTGAATTTGCGTTGTGCCGAGATCTGGCCCTTCTCCTCATCGCATCGCAAGATATATTGTTTGACTTGCGATGTCCTCTCAGACATCGGTCTCTTCGCCTTCAGATTTGCGATTCGATCCTCGTCGTCTGATTTCCTCCTTTGGAAATCTTCTAAGTGTTTTCGTCTTAGTTGATTTCTCTGCTTTCTACTGTCGTCGCTCTGCAACTCTGCTATCCTTCGTGAGCTTTATTCAATCTTTAAAAGTGTTGATCTCTCCTGAGCTTGCGAATGAGTGCGACTCGACCTTGTCCGGCGTGCAATGTTCGGAACGTGCCCATCGGTCTGGTTCTTGAACTCTTCTGCACGTGAATAAGCCCGACTCGAGCCCTCCTGCACACTTTTCTCTCTGATGCTCCTCTGGCTTAGATTGCACCTCCAATGTTGTTGCTTCCTTGATTTTGGTTCTGGTGCACCTGTGATGACGAATCCTCATTGAGCTTGTGGTTATCCTTTCGAACATATTATAGGTCTTTTTGAAGTTTTAAAAATTGTTCCCCAATAACCTTGAAGTGCTCAGAACCTCTCTTGACTTTTAGCTGAGTCAAATTAGGCTACAACACATTCCTTATAGTTCAATCTCCAATAAAATTATTTTATTTTCTAAAAAATTATGGTTATTATCAAACATGGTAGTTAATTCTAGTTTAAAACGATTTTCTCTTTTTTCTCTTCATCTTTCTCTAGGATAATTTTATTCATTTCAACTTAAGTTTACCATACAACTTATTTTTAAAGTTCTACGTAGCTTTTGTCATTGCACATCTTTTCAAATCATTGAGCATTATTTGCATTAAAAAAAAAATATGGTGGCTACTCGCTATCCACGTCAACAGATGACCCTTTAGGCTATCATTTATAGCTTTCATTGTTACCATTTATCGACGGGGTTGCAGGCCACGTCAACACATGACCCTTGATCAAGGGTCTATACTTGCAATCTAAACCATAAACGATTGGCCGGTAATTGGTAAGAGCTTTCTCAAAAACTGAAATGCCGATCTCTATACGACTCATTTCAAAATGACACATGGAAGATAACGGTTACTTATAAATACAATTATGTTGTATCTTCTATGCATACCCAGCTATGAAATCCTCAGTAGTTATCGATGCATGCTTCTATTTATAAGTTAGATGCATGACAAATAACACATTTAGCATTGCGGGCAAAGAGATTTCCTTGTGATCTATGAATTGCAAACCAACCACTCTCCTGAAATTTAGGCTTTTAAAGGGTTTCACTCCAGTTAGGCTTATCTTAAAATTTTTCTTTTATAAGTGCATTTTTTGTTTTTCTTTCCCATTATATTTATGTTTATTTTTTATCCCACTTAACATTTCACTTTAACTAAGCTTATCTTTCACACAACATAATCAGAATTTGGGAAAATCCACTGTTTAGATTTAGTGGACGACGTCGACCAAAAAAATAAAAAACCGTCTCATCAATCAAGTACATCATAAAAATATATACATATATCATAATAAAACAATATTTACAATTTCATTTCAACCGTGCCATATCACACATTGCAAAATAAATTTAAACAATATTATCTTTCTTTTTAAGAATATATTCCAAAACCTTATCCAACTGTCATATAATATATGTGACAAAAAACAAACAACACGACGATTATAAAGGGATTTTATAAGTGCAAGGATATACCACACCTCAATAAAATAGATATATTATTAAAACGTGATTTTACGAGAGGCAAGCATCTGACGGAATTGGAGAAAATCGAGTTTTTTTTTTTTTTTTTTAATTTGCCTTCCCGAAACCGAAGGATAGCTTCTATATTCGCTGCTTAGAAGGTTAAGATTTCAAACTTTCCCTACAAAATGCATACACCATTCAATTCGAGAAATGAAACTATCGACCGGTTTATTTTGGGAAAGCATAGTTTAGTATGAGAATTAATTGCAATAAAATATAAGCTGTAAATGCGGAGCTGACTTTGGGAAAGCATAGTTTAGTATGAGAATTAATTGCAATAAAATATAAGCTGTAAATACGAAGCGGACGTTGACTGTATGATTTATCTATTTATCTTAATGAGTGGAATGAGTAATAGGTTGATCTCATATTAGAGTGATATCGGAGTTGGTTTCATATACTATATTATAACTATTAGATAAATTACATTTTTTAACATAAATTTAGTATAGATTGGTGTACTTACTGTTAGTTAATTATGACTCAATGAAATTTTTCATAATAGCTATTTACAATTTAATATATTAACGTAAACAAAATATATAGACAGTCTTGCCAGCTCTGCGTCAAGATATACCTTGGAAAATCATTTTTGCAGAGACTGCACCGGGAATCATCAGCATCCCTGGATGAAATTCCCGAAATAACAGTGACCAAATTCCCTTCATCAAATTCAGCATACCATGCTTCGCCTTCTACGCTCTCCACAACCAAAGACTTCTCAAACGGCACAAATTGCCCACACAGTTCAGCAATCAAATTCAGCAGACCGCTCAAATTACCCAGACAGTTCAGACACTCTTTGCCATCAAATCCCATAAAATTACTAAGACTGTTCAGACACTCTCTGCAATCAAACTCTCTAAATTATTTATGATATATGATATGATATTTGTAATGTTTACAAGATTAAAAATAGTTTATAGGATTACTAAGTTCTTTGTTTTTTTTGCAATTCAATATTATTCTTATTCAAATTGATAATGAGCTGACCTAACGTTAATAGTACTTTCACTGAAAATACAATGATACTAAATTGATGCTAACAAACTGTCATTACTGTCTCTGATATCTCTGAAAACATCACATTCTAAAACGAAATATTTTTCCCACTACTCAAAAGTATAAAAAATACAAACCAATTCTTCCCAAACTTCTTTAAATCTCTTTCACAATATTATTTTACACAAAAATTAATACTAATTAATTCTTAATTAAATAATAAAAATCTTTACTTTCCATAAAATACTAACACCAATATTCACTATTCTCTCATCTCATACACATATGCCCTCCACCTACCCACTGTACTCTTGACCCCGTGAAAGCTATATCCCAGCGAAACCGTGATGCACAATTATGTTTTTAGTTAACATCCCACTCACTTTCGAATATTAAATTATTAGATTTTAAATATAAACAATTATAAATAACCTTTCCTCACCTACCTTTCCTCCTCTATTTAAAAAAAAAAATCTCATGTGCATCTCCATCCCAATCACAGACATTTTCCAGAGAAGTCTCACGTTCATCTCCATTGCAATCACAGTTATTTAACGGAAGACGCTTTTTATCCTTTTACACGCCCATGTCCATTCCAATCAGTGTTTTAACTAAGTGACTTTTTATCCTTTTCCAGATGGATTCTTTCATTATTTTTTAAAAAAATATCGGCCTTTTAATATTGCACTATAGATTTGAAAAAACACTTGTTTTCAAATTTTATATCTACACCATCCAATAATTTTCCAGAATGCTACAGAATCAGAATGTTTGAATCAATTTCTTAAAAAAGTAATAAAAATTTCAAAAATTCTGATGGTTGAGATTCTGAATAGTCTTTTAATGGAGAAAATGGATTTAAGAAAATGTGTAACAGTCACCCCATAAAAAAAAAATTAAGTAACAATAAATTTACGCAAACTATTTACCAACCAACATTAGTATTTACACTTTGGGTACCGAAACCTTATTCTTTTGGAATTTTCCGAGTTAACATACGAGAATCCAACCATTAACATTTATATGCATATATAAATATATTCCGACAGAATCATGACATATGTATTTTGGCAAAGTTATTTAGACTACGGCAAAGTATATATATAGGTCTCACGTACTCCGGATTTTCTCAAGTTTGATTTCTTATATGTTATGTTAACATTGATACGATAATGTTATCCAACTATCATAATTAATACACAGTGTTTGGATTTAAGAAATACCACGGATCTTATCCATACTCCGATACTTAACTGTCCTCTCCACTGGTTTGTGTTTACTGCGCGTTAATTGCACCCATCCATCCGGCCCTCTTCTCGATGTGATCGCCCTACGTGGCGTCCAGATCTGCCGTTGAATGTTTTATGATCTACGGTGGAAAATACATTAGGGTTTGCTATGCCCTCTGGAAGCTAACCGCTTTTGCTCATTCTCGCCTCTGCGCGATGGTGCGGGAGACGGTGCTGTTGTGAGAAACCTTCAGTTTTCTGTCTACTCTCTTGGCGTTCGGCGCAGGTGAACCCCCACGCAATCCTCTCTGCTTCACAGGTAACCCTCACACCTTCAGTCAGAGGATTTTCTTGCTAGTCTTTCAAGAGGAATCGAAAACTCAGGAGATTGAGTTCTTTTCTTTTTGTTTTTGTTTTTTTTAAAAGAAATGTTTCCGTCTTCTTTGCTAGCAAACTTCATCATAGCCGAGAGGACTTGATGGCGGAAGAATTTCACAACCCTTGGTTCTGCTAAAACCCTCCAAGGTAATTGTTGATACAGAGTTAAGGGTTTCAGGGTTAATTTTCTTTTTCGTTTCTGTCTTCCTTTTAAATAAATGAGAACGCTAGAGGTTATTACCTCAGTTTCACGGATTCCGTTTGCTCCTAACCAATATTCTCTCATTCTCTGGTATAACAGATATGGCTGGCGCCCACGGTATGGTTGCATGAGTGCCTCCTGGTCTTCAATCTTCATCGAACTCAGCGGGAGTCTACAGGTACAGCCAGTAGCCGTGATCCTCTCCTTATTATCCTTCATGGAGTTCAATAATATTTAATGCTCATTCGTCGTGCAATATTTTCTCATTGGGCAGGATTAACGGCTGCCAGCAATGGCAATGTGGCCTGACGACGGCAGGATGGGGTTTTAATTTCTTTTAGGAAGAATTTCTTAGTTTCTGGGTTCTCGGTCCTTCGGACTTTAGTTTGTATACAAAAGACGGCTAGAGTTTTACTCGCCGAATTCGAAACTATAACTGTATCAATTTTGACTTTAATGAAGTTTCCTGAGCATTTCCTTTTCTGGTTGTTACCACTGCCTATGCGTTTACTGAACATGTATATGGTGTTGTAATTTAGACTTTTGGTCCGTTTAATTAAGCTTTCAGTTCCGTTTAAGATTGCAAGGTTATGAACTCCGCTCTGTTCTCACTCATAGCTAGATAGAATGCATGCAGTTCAAATCTTTTATTCTTTAACTGTAATTTTGGTGGAATTAAGATGAACTCGTTTTCTGATTTATTGCTCAGTTTTTCTATCGGTTATGGGATTCCGACCTATTCCTTTGTTTTTCTGTTTGACTGCTTTGTCTCATCAGTGAAATGGAAATCCGTAATCTTCTTTAGTAATTTTTCCTAAATGATAACTACAGGTTTCCAGAGTTTGTTTTGTTCTAGCTCTGCATCTTTCGTTTTATGGAGGAAATACGGCGTCCGGACCGCCTGTCCGTCCGCGTAACTATCATAGGAGGAGATGACGACCTACCCACAAATCTGATGTACAGGTTTTTGGGTTAACGGTCTCTCCGAAAATTGTCAGTTAGATATTTACATATTTTTAAACGAAAGTTAATCCCTCTCTACTTACAAAGATCGACACAGGGACAGAATAATAGATTCAGGACTTGCAGGTTTATTTCACCCATTTCATATTTAAGGAAAAACCAGAAATGAATAGTTGACCCTGTTTCATTCTAAATTTATTTCGTTCTTTCCTGCATAACTGATTAATAAAGAACTAATTCTAAATGAATACCAGTTGCCTGTCAGGACTAATCTTAACAGTAGCGTCAAGATAACCAGAAAACAATTTCTTTTCCATTTTATAATAAACAAGGGTTATCTGCATCTTACTTGTCTTTTCATGCAAATACAGCCTGATGGTCCTGTTGCCTCCCTACCATGAGCTGGGCTGTTACGTCCCACTGCTCTCCCCCTAGCTTCAAGTCTGGAGCGTTACCCTCTGTTCCGTAGGAGGAATTCGTGACAATCCGGTCCAACCCTCCTACGCCTGAGGCGTAAATATCTGGGGAGATAACGGGACAGTCCGGTCCAATCTCCAACCCAGCAGGAAACTGTCACTGGAGTTTTTCTTTCCTCCCAGTTCTTTTTTTTTTAGAGTCTCCTCCTCCTCTAGTCAGGAACCCCAAAAATCCCCCTGGAATCCCCTTTATCCAGAGTTCTGTTTTTGGGTAACTGTAAAAACAGTTTTATCCTTAACTAATTCCAGATCTTGAGTTAAATTTCTTTTACCATCAGTTTTTTTTTTATTCATGAAACTAATTCCATAGTAAATTTTTTTATTCAAAAAGAAACAACTTAAAAAAAAATAGTTTGTTCAAATATTCAAACTAACCCATCCTTAATTAATAAAAACATCATTAATCAACAACTAATACGGGGGTTACAGTTTCCCCCCCCTGAGCGAATACACCGTCCCCGGTGTTTTCACTCTTAGCTCAGAGAAAAAGTTCCGGATAAGCTTCCCGGACAAAATTCTCGTCTTCCCAGGTAGCCTCCTCAGGTCCAAAGTGCTTCCACTGCACTTTAACCTGGGCGATGGCTCGTTTCCGGAGCATGATTTCCCTCCGATCTAGTATACTGTGGGGCTCGACCAGAAATTCTCCGTCCGGTTCTACCTGAATGTTCTGCCAATGGATGATGTGTCTTGAATCATGAACATATCGTTTCAGTAACGATACATGAAAGACGTTATGTACCCGAATATGACTGGGAAGGGCTAAGCGATATGCTATAGGTCCTACTCTTTCCAGTATCTGGAAAGGACCACAAAACCGAGGTGCTAACTTCGCACAAGAAGCCCATCTCAGTGTACTCTTCTTTGGCTTAATTCTGACATACACATGGTCGCCAACCTCATACTCACGGTATGACCTTCTTTTGTCCGCGTACACCTTCTGTCTGTCCTGTGCTACTTTCAAGTTCTGTCGAATCTTCTTCACCTCTGCTTCCATTTCTGCTAACATGTCTGGTCCAAGCATGAGTCTATTCTCGGGGCTGCTCCAGTTAATAGGAGTTCTGCATTGCCGCCCGTATAGTGCCTCGAACGGACTCATCCTTAATGATTCTTGGTACCCATTATTGTAGGCAAACTCAATCAAGTGTATGTACTCCTCCCACTTTACTGGTTGCTGCATAACATACATCCTCAGCATGTCCTCCAGTACTTGATTCACCCGCTCGGTCTGTCCATCTGTTTGCGGATGATATGCAGTACTAAAATGTACTTGCGTTCCTAATCCTGTAAACAGTGTTTTCCAGAAAGCTGATGTGAATTTCACATCCCTATCTGAGATAATAGTCTTAAGAATGCCATGCAGTCTGAAGATTTCCCGCATGAATAAATCAGCTATCTGTATTGTCTTGTAGGTGGATTGAACAGGTATGAAATGTGCAGACTTACTTAATCTGTCCACAACTACCATTATTGAATCATTACCTCGCTTTGATTTAGGTAACCCAGTGATAAAGTCTAATGAGATCACCTCCCATTTCCATTCAGGAATGGGTATAGGCTGCAGTAAACCTGCCGGGTGCCGATGTTCCACTTTCACTTGTTGACACTCTAAACACTTAGTTAGATAGCTGGCTATATCCTTTCTCATACCTGGCCAACAGTAGTCTTTCCTTATGGCGGTCAGCATCTTTTGATATCCCGGGTGTCCCGCATAATTGCTTCTATGATATTCATCTAATATCATGGTTTTTAATTCCATTCGGTTTGGAATCACTATCCTCTTCTTGAAAACCAGCAACCCCTCCCGGTTAATCTCATATCCTCCAGGTACACCCTGGCCTTCAGGTGCTTGTGTTTGCTGCCACAAATATTTATACTCAGGATCCTTGTTTGCTTCCATTCTGATTTGATCCAAAAATCTGGTCTCAAGTTGATTAACATATAACCCATAAACTCCGTGCAGCTTTCTGCTCAATGCATCTGCTACCCTATTCTCTTTACCTTTCACATGCTGCAAATCTATATCAAACTCACTCAGGAAAGCATTCCATCTTGCTTGTCGGGAGTTTAAATCGGCTTGTTTAAAATAATTAGTTAAACTACTGTGATCAGTCTTTAATACAAATCTCTTTCCCAGTAAGTAGTGCCTCCATACTCGGAGAGCGTGCACCACTGCGGTCAGCTCCAAATCGTATGTTGAATACCGCTGCTCATAATCCTTTAGCTTGCGGGATTCGTATGCAATCACCTTCCCTTCCTGTGACAATACAGCCCCAACTCCTTCCTTGCACGCATCTGTACAGACCTAGAACTCCTTTTCCGGATCTGCTACGCTTAACACAGGTGCTGTAGTCAGCAACTGTTTCAACTTTTCAAAACTCTCTTGACACTCTCTGGTCCATTTAAAGGTCCTTCCTTTTCTTTGTAAAGAAGTAATGGGAAAGGCAATTTTCGAAAATTCTTTTATGAATCGCCTATAGTAACCAGCGAGACCCATAAACGACCGTATATCTGCCACACTCTGTGGTACCTTCCACTCCATGATGGTTTTAATTTTCTCCGGGTCTACCGCTATACCCTTTTTAGATATTACATGTCCAAGATACTGAATTTCCTCCTTGAAGAAGTCACATTTACTGAATTTTGCATACAGCTGGTGCTTCCTTAACAGTTCCAGCACCATTCGCAAATGCTCCCTGTGCTCCTTCTCACTCTTTGAATAAATCAGTATGTCATCAATAAAGATTAGCACAAAATTGTCCAGATAGGGATGAAAAACACTATGCATCAGTCTCATGAACGTGGCTGGTGCATTAGTTAAACCAAAAGGTAATACCACGAATTCATAGTGGCCATACCTCGTGCGGAAAGCAGTTTTGTGTATATCTTCATCCTTGATTCTGATCTGATGATAGCCAGATCGTAAATCAATTTTTGAGAACACAGTAGCTCCCCTCACCTGATCAAACAGGTCATCAATACGGGGTAGGGGATACCTGTTCTTAACTGTCAGCTTAATTAACTGCCGGTAGTCCATGCACATGTGCATGGTTCCATCCTTCTTCCTAACAAACAGTACAGGTGCTCCCCAAGGTGACACACTGGGTCTTATATACCCCTTATCTAACAATTCCTGAAGCTGCATTTTTAGCTCAGTTAATTCTGGCACACTCATACGGTAGGGAGTCCGCGAAATTGGCGAAGCTCCTGGTAGCAATTCTATTGTGAAATCAACATCCCTTTTTGGTGGTAATCCTGGTATTTCTTCAGGAAATACGTCCTTGAACTGTTGTACCACAGGTATGTTTTCTAGCACAGCTGCCTTATCCTTAGCCTCAGACATACCTACTTGTATAGCATACAGCTGGCATCCTTTTCTCATACATTTGGCCATTTGGGAAGCGGTAATTGGTCTCAGATGTATGGGTTTCCTTATGCCCTGAATTTCTTGGCGATTACCATTCTGGTCTCTATAGTAAACTATCTTCTCCTTACAGTCTATAAGAGTCCAGTGTTTCTCCAGCCAATCCATACCCAACAGTACATCATAAGATCCCAGAGGCAGAATGTTTAAATCCACTACTAGCTGCTGTCCGCCGATTTGCAGTGCACAGTTTGGTACTTTGGCAGCAACTTTTCGTTTAGCCCCTGTGGCTAACTGTACCAACCATGTCTTCTTAAACTTCTGATTTGGTAATTTACATTTTTCTACTAAGTTAGGACTTATGTAACTTAAGCTGGCTCCCGGATCTACCAAAACAGAAATAGGTTGGGATAACAAATTACCTTCCAGTTCTATCATGGTAGGCTGAAAATCGGCTTGCCGGTCCTCCAGTGCCACGTTAATTCTCGGTATGCTTCTGGCAATGTCTCCCACAGTAGAAGCCTCCTGCAAATTGTTCACTGTCTCAGTTTTTCCCCGCTGTGGGCAATCTCGGTAGTAATGTGCGGCCCCGCAGCCCCAACACTGCAGAGGTGGCCTCTGGTTTTGTGGCTGTTCAGGTTTGCTGGATGCTTCCACCATCTTGTCTTCTCCTGGCCATCGAATCCTCTGATGGTTCCTTCCAAATTGCTTATTAACTGAACCTCTGGCTGTACTACGGAAATTACTGGTTTTTCCTTTTTTGAAACCAGCACTGCTTCTGTTTTCTTTCCTTGACTGCCATCCTTTCCCTTGGTCTACTTTGTTCTTTGATTGCTGATAGCACAACCTTGCCGTTCTGATGGCCTCATCCATCGTCTTAGGATTTACAAACTCGATACGCTCCTTCATATGGGCGGGTAAACTGCTCAGAAACCTCTGAACTTTGGCCTTCTCCTCTCTTAGATACGGTACATAGCGCAATAGAGATGTAAATTTAGTGATAAATTCGTCCATGGTCTGTTGTCCCAGTCTTAAATCATGAAATTCTCGAGCCTTTTCATCATAGAACCGCTCCGTCAAGTACTTGTCTTTGAAATACTGTTGAAACTTATCCCATGTTACATCCTGGTCCTCTATTCCCCGCACATTCTTCACTTCTTCCCACCATAGGGTGGCTTTATCTTTCAGCTGGTAAATGGCTAATCGTGCCTTGAGACTGCTGTCGTACTCATACACCTGGAAGTATTTGTTCATATTAATCAACCACGCCTCTGCCACTTCCTCTTTCTCGCCATCGAACGTAGGTGGCTTAATCTTTCGGAATTCTCCATGCAGCTCCACTTTCTGTTTTTTATTTGCCTTCCGTTATGTTTCGTTTCCAGACTCAGCTTCATTAAAATTTCTGTGTGGAGGACTTCGCTGTGACACACTTCTTTCTCCTCGGCCAGTTCCTTGCTCTTCTGAGTGTTGTTCGTCTCCTCCCTGAGGTTCTCTGTCAGTACCAGGCTTTTCAATCCGTTGATTTTGTTTGTCAGAGAGGCTCTTCAATATCCTCTCCTGTTCCTGCATCATTCTGGCATTATCCCTGCGTACTCTTTCCATCTCTTCCTGTAACTGCTGTACGGTATGCAGCAATATGCGGGTCTGGTGTTGCTGTTCTTCAATCAATCTGTTAGACCGCTGGTGCTGCTCTATTCCCAGCTGAATCCACATTTCGGGGTTTCCTTCTGGTGGGGGTTGAATTTCTCCGGCATTTCGCTGTTGCTGTTGTTGCTGTTGTGACGGTGTCCGCCTTGGTTGTCGTTCCATTATTGATCTGATTGTGCACGAAATCATACATTTTATATCGTCAGTCGACCCATTTAGGGCCCAGCGTTGTAACGCTGCTTTGATACCACTTGTAACAGTCACCCCATAAAAAAAATTTAAGTAACAATAAATTTACGCAAATTATTTACCAACCAACATTAGTATTTACACTTTGAGTACCGAAACCTTATTCTTTTGGAATTTTCCGAGTTAACATATGAGAATCCAACCATTAACATTTATATGCATATATAAATATATTCCGACAGAATCATGACATATGTATTTTGGCAAAGTTATTTAGACTACGGCAAAGTATAAATATATAGGTCTCACGCACTCCGGATTTTCTCAAGTTTGATTTCTTATGTGTTATGTTAACCTTGATACGATAATGTTATCCAACTATCTTCATTAATACACAGTGTTTGGATTTAAGAAAATACCACGGATATTATCCATACTCCGATACTTAACTGTCCTCTCCACTGGTTTGTGTTTACTGCGCGTTAATTGCACCCATCCGTCCGGCCCTCTTCTCGATGTGATCGCCCTACGTGGCGTCCAGATCTGCCATTGGATTTTTTATGATCTACGGTGGGAAAGACATTAGGGTTTGCTATGCCCTTTGGTGGCTAACCGCTTTTGCTCATTCTCGCCTCTGCGCGATGGTGCGGGAGACGGTGCTGTTTGGGAGAAACCTTCAGTTTTCTGTCTACTCTCTTGGCGTTCGGCGCAGGTGAACCCCCACGCAATCCTCTCTGCTTCACAGGTAACCTTCACACCTTCAGTCAGAGGATTTTCTTGCTAGTCTTTCAAAAGGAATCGAAAACTCAGAAGATTGAGTTCTTTTCTTTTCGTTTGGTCTCAGGTTTGATTGCTGGTTCTGTTTTTTTTTGTTTTTGTTTTTTTAAAAGAAATGTTTCCGATTTCTTTACTAGCAAACTTCATCATGGCCGAGAGGACTTGATGGCGGAAGAATTTCACAACCCTTGGTTCTGCTAAAACCCTCCAAGGTAATTGTTGATACAGAGTTAAGGGTTTCAGGGTTAATTTTCTTTTTCGTTTCTGTCTTCCTTTTAAATAAATGAGAACACTGGAGGTTATTACCTCAGTTTCACGGATTCCGTTTGCTCCTAACCAATATTCTCTCATTCTCTGGTATAACAGATATGGCTGGCGCCCACGGTATGGTTGCATGAGTGCCTCCTGGTCTTCAATCTTCATCGAACTCAGCGGGAGTCTACAGGTATGTTTCGAGTAGCCAGGGATCCTCTCCCCTTTGTTTATCTGTTGCGGTGGAGTTCGAATAATATATAATACCATCTGTCGTGCAATATTTTCAGGGATTAATGGCCATAGCAATGGCAATGTGGCCTGACGACGGCAGGATGGGGTTTTAATTTCTTTTAGGAAGAATTTCTTAGTTTCTGGGTTCTCGGTCCTTCGGACTTTAGTTTGTATACAAAAGACGGCTAGAGTTTTACTCGCCGAATTCGAAACTATAACTGTATCAATTTTGACTTTAATGAAGTTTCCTGAGCATTTCCTTTTCTGGTTGTTACCACTGCCTATGCGTTTACCGAACATGTATATGGTGTTGTAATTTAGACTTTTGGTCCGTTTAATTAAGCTTTCAGTTCCGTTTAAGATTGCAAGGTTATGAACTCCGCTCTGTTCTCACTCATAGCTAGATAGAATGCATGCAGTTCAAATCTTTTATTCTTTAACTGTAATTTTGGTGGAATTAAGATGAACTCGTTTTCTGATTTATTGCTCAGTTTTTCTATCGGTTATGGGATTCCGACCTATTCCTTTGTTTTTCTGTTCGACTGCTTTGTCTCATCAGTGAAATGGAAATCCGTAATCTTCTTTAGTAATTTTTCCTAAATGATAACTACAGGTTTCCAGAGTTTGTTTTGTTCTAGCTCTGCATCTTTCGTTTTATGGAGGAAATACGGCGTCCGGACCGCCTGTCCGTCCGCGTAACTATCATAGGAGGAGATGACGACCTACCCACAAATCTGATGTACAGGTTTTTGGGTTAACGGTCTCTCCGAAAATTGTCAGTTAGATATTTACATATTTTTAAACGAAAGTTAATCCCTCTCTACTTACAAAGATCGACACAGGGACAGAATAATAGATTCAGGACTTGCAGGTTTATTTCACCCATTTCATATTTAAGGAAAAACCAGAAATGAATAGTTGACCCTGTTTCATTCTAAATTTATTTCGTTCTTTCCTGCATAACTGATTAATAAAGAACTAATTCTAAATGAATACCAGTTGCCTGTCAGGACTAATCTTAACAGTAGCGTCAAGATAACCAGAAAACAATTTCTTTTCCATTTTATAATAAACAAGGGTTATCTGCATCTTACTTGTCTTTTCATGCAAATACAGCCTGATGGTCCTGTTGCCTCCCTACCATGAGCTGGGCTGTTACGTCCCACTGCTCTCCCCCTAGCTTCAAATCTGGAGCATTACCCTCTGTTCCGTAGGAGGAATTCGTGACAATCCGGTCCAACCCTCCTACGCCTGAGGCGTAAATATCTGGGGAGATAACGGGACAGTCCGGTCCAATCTCCAACCCAGCAGGAAACTGTCACTGGAGTTTTTCTTTCCTCCCAGTTCTTTTTTTTTTAGAGTCTCCTCCTCCTCTAGTCAGGAACCCCAAAAATCCCCCTGGAATCCCCTTTATCCAGAGTTCTGTTTTTGGGTAACTGTAAAAACAGTTTTATCCTTAACTAATTCCAGATCTTGAGTTAAATTTCTTTTACCATCAGTTTTTTTTTTATTCATGAAACTAATTCCATAGTAAATTTTTTTATTCAAAAAGAAACAACTTAAAAAAAAATAGTTTGTTCAAATATTCAAACTAACCCATCCTTAATTAATAAAAACATCATTAATCAACAACTAATACGGGGGTTACAAAATGAAAATCTCAAAGACATCCAAAAATCTTGATGGAAATAATCTAAATTTCCATAATTGTCTGTAACTTGAATCTCCATTATTTTCCTAGCAAAATTGTATCCGAACACTCTATATAATATAATATAATATAGAATTCACTATTACTAAATACAAGTTGCTACTAAATATCCGATAGGCAATAGTTTTATTTATTCACATGACGCCAAAATATTTATTTATTGTCCAACTACCATTCCTGCCTCTCATCATCTCACCGGATTTTGCTTCTCCAGTTATATATATATATATATATATATATATATATATATATATATATATTAAACTGCGCATACAATATAGCACAATATATGTCAAAGGCCATGGAAGGGGAAAGAAGATTATACGCAGTAGCGTTACCCTTCTTAGCCCACAGCCACTTCAATGCATTCTTGCACCTCTCCAGAATGCTGGCGACCAGAGGCGTACCAGTGATCTACGTTAACCTCCCTTCAAACCTCCAAATACTCCGACCGCGAGTGCAGGGGTGGCAAGATCTGCCACTGTATTTCCAGGAAGTATCTGTTCCGGACTCTCCTCTGCCGCCCGGCCGCCAGAATGTTAACAACATCTCGCGCGACATGCTGCCCCTGATATTCGATCTCATACAGAAAATGAAGAAGCCTTTGGAGGCTCTCATGGCGGAGCTGACCGGCCACGAATACTACGAATCACGGGGTCTTCCGCTTCCCGAACGGTTGGTTCTCATTTACGACATGTTCATGGGCTGCTCCGCGGCCGTGGCGGCCATGTTTGGCATCCGGTCGTTCCTTTTCTCCCCCGGCGCGCTGCTGTGGCTGTGCGGGGAAGTGGAATGCTGGGACGAGGGGGAGCCTCTGCCTGAGGTCGTCAACGCCCACAGGAGGTTGCAGAGGATGCCCGATTCTGTGAAAACCCAGATCCGCCAGCAGTTGGAGTTGACGTCGCAGCTGGCGGACGGGATTCTCTTTAACACCTTTGCTGAGCTGGAGCCGAAATTCATCCGACATCTAGAGAACCGAGATGCCCGAGGAGGAGGTGCATACTGCAAACAGTTCTGGGCTGTCGGGCCGGCGATTGATCTCAACGCGACGGACAAAATCCGGAGTCCCCGGGATGCCGAGATTATGGAGTGGCTGGATCGGCAAACGCCAGGTTCCGTCGTGTACGTCTCGTTCGGATCGGAGTCGTATATTTCTCCGGCGCAGGTGACAGAGCTGGCACTGGGACTGGAGGCGAGCGGGCAGCCCTTCCTTTGGGTGTTGCGCCCGCCGGACTCAAATCTCACTGAAGACTCCTCCTCAACGGCACAGGAATGGAAGGCGGAGTTGCTTCCGGATGGCTACGAACAGCGACTTGGGGCACGATGCCTTGTGGAGTGCCAGTGGGCACCACAGGCCGCGATCTTGGCACACCAGGCGACGGGGGCTTTTATTACGCACTGTGGATGGAATTCGGCACTCGAGAGCGTGGCGGCGGGGGTTCCCATGATCGCGTTCCCGCTGCAGTCGGACCAGCCGATCAACGCTTTCCTTCTAGTGGAGGAGGCAAAAGTGGCGGTGGAAATGAAGATGAGTGACGGCGTGATGAAAAGGGAAGAGGTGGAGAGAGGTGTGCGAAGAATAACGGCGATGGACGAAGCGGCGTTGCAGATGAAGCTGAGGGTCAGGGCGTTGAGCATAGCGGCGGCTGCCGCCATCTCTAACGATGGAGCAGCACGGAAGAATCTGGATGCGTTTATACAGCACTTGTCTTGATTTTTCTTTATCCTAGTTGAACCTTTCCTTCGGTTGTCTCAGTGGAAGGATTTCAATGTGATCATGTTGCAATTTTTTTTTTTCAAAATTGCTTTAACACTGGTTTATTGTATTTTTCTAGTTAACTTTGTTCTAAATCTGAATAGCTGAAGTTTTTTAAATATTAAATCTATTTATACACTGAAAACATATTTTAAACAATTCAAATTTAAAATCCAATCAAAATTTAAAACTTCTATCATAGTAATTAAAATTTAAAATCCAATTAAAATTTACATCACAAGATGTGGTTTAAAAAACATAAAATAAAAAGCAAGGAACTCTGCTGCATCACGTGATGAATGAATCCATATGTTTAACTATTCCTTCTTCGTGACGCTGAGACTGCTGCATCACATGATGAATGAATTCATATATTTAGGTATCCCCTTTTCGTGACGCTAAC
Source organism: Pinus albicaulis (assembly GCA_034641835.2). Classification (NCBI taxonomy): domain Eukaryota; kingdom Viridiplantae; phylum Streptophyta; class Pinopsida; order Pinales; family Pinaceae; genus Pinus; species Pinus albicaulis. Next base: position 1,293,904,307 of record CM076570.1, on the reverse strand, counting down.
AAATGATGCCCTTCGGCTCCCAACATTTCTGATTTGATGGTGCGCACGGTTATAAAATAGATTCCAAATGCTTATGATCAATCTCTCCACAGCAAAAAGAAATGCTCACATCAATAATTAATGATATCATTAACATGAATATTTTATACAACAAAGCACGAAAACTTTATAAAATATTTTAATCTGAAATTTTCAACTACATTCCGAAAAAAACGCTATGATCAAATAATTTAATTTGGTATATATTATAATTTACTTTATATACTTTTAGACATATTATTATAGAAATGGGAGTCTCTTTGTTTTTATGAGAGATTTGAGGATATAATTCTGAATGAGATGGAAATTCTTTTGTTATTTTAAATAAATATTTAAGTAAATACAATCATTTTTCTTGGAAGTTGGATGGTTTGAATTATATAATTCAAATTTATTATTTAAAAAAGTTACAAATCAAATTCAAAAGCAAATTTATAAAAAAATTATTCCAAACCAAAAAAACCATTGAAAAATTAAACTAGGCCATTGAATAACTAAACTACGCTATAAGTAAAATCGTTTTCATTACTATGCAATTTAATTAGAAAAATTAAATATATTATATTTATTCTATAATTTTATATTTTAATATCTAGAGGCGATATTCATATATCAACATAGCTCTATAAGTTTAGATGTACTAAGTATCTAGGGGATCACATCTTTTAAGATGTAAATTTAGTTTTCAGTGAAGAATTTGATGAAAGGTCTGCGTTGGTAGATAAGACTCGTTTAAAATGGAGCTATGTTGGATTTTATGATATCATTTATATTTATATAAATTTTACATTGGTAGATATAAAGATATTCTTATGTTTAATTTTATTAAAATACTCATGAAATTTATAGTTAGATGTTTTATAATTGATGATATAGATAATTCTCACTATCTGTAGAGTAGGTGTGACATGATGTGGCACTTTGTGGTGAAAAAGTTGCTGGTTTGAAACTTCGATGCTTCTGGGTTGTGGCTACTCAAATCACAGGTTAGGAGTGTCAAATCATTTCAAGGCTCCCATTACGTAGAAAAAAAAAAAACATATAGATACATAGAATTTGTTTTACTGATTAAAATTATATGTTTTGAAATATGAATCATTATTATTAGTCACTACCAAGGTATGACTCTTTCTGAAAATGTGAAGTTGGGTTACATTGTTTGCCTTTTTTTGAGAAAACAATATCATATTTAGAAGTTATTCAACTTTAGGCAATCCAAAGCAATTTTTCTGTTTAGAATTTCATTTTACAATAAAAATATAACTTGTTAGAATTTTTATTAGTTTTATATTACTTATTTTTTGGAATTTTTTTATTCACATTCGATATGTCAACATAGCAGTTGTTTGACTGTGTGTTCTTTAAAAACAAAGGAATTCATAAAACATCAAGTTTTTTTGGCATTAGTGTATTCTTTGTTAATTTGGCGTTTTTGAAAAAAACAATGTGGTGCAACTATCTAGACAGACTTTACTTCAATATTGTTATATTTACAAAACCAATTGATGCATATCATAATTACTAGAATTTTTTGAGTTGAACCAATATGAAAAAAACTACAGATTTTGAATATGTTTAGCATAGCTTCAAGTTTTTCAACATATTAGTTAAAAACTACAAATTACAACACACGAACCAATGTAATTAACCATAAATTTTTCATATTTTTTTACAGTGTATTTTGAAAGATACATAATTTTGATTTCAGTGAATCATAATGACCTTCTGAATTTTTTTCACATATTTTATTAGAAAATTAATTAAAATTAGAAAATATCTATGAAATTCCATAAAATTTATATCTACTGAAAGTAGATTCAATTATGCAAATGCTAGTATTTGTTCGGAAAGTAAATTCACCAAATTTGATGGAGTTTAAAAATTCTGAAGTTGGAGAAAGGCGATCTAAGCCAAATTGTTGCAGAGTTGTAGGCTAAAGTAGTTTGGCTAAACTAAAAACAAGTAGTTTGTCTGAACTAAAAACACATTCGGTCAAACTTGGGTTTGTCATCGAGGCCTGTTAAAATAAACGGAAAGCTAATTTGGATAAATTAATTTAAAAGTTTAGCTGAATTATTTTAAAAGTTCAGTAAAAAATCTGTCTATATTTTCGGCTAGCCGCAAAAATAGAACGATGTGAGCATATAAATAAACGGATCCGAAAATTTATTTTCACACTCTTTCCTCATTTGGACTGAATTTTTAATCTAAATCTTTTGGGTTGAATTTTTAAAGGACATTTTTTTGGGCTTAATTTTTAAAGAAATCTTTTTGGGCTTAACTCTTAAAGAAAGTATTTTGGGTTGAGTTTGTAAATTGGAGTTTTTTTTAAAGTAAGTATTTCAGGCTGAATTTTTTAACTGGATTTTTTGAAAGTAAATCTTTTTGGCTGAATTTTTTAAGTGAGTTTTTTTTTAAAGTAAGTCTTTTGTGTTAAATTTTAAAGGTGAGTTTTTTTTGTCTAAATTTTGTAAGTGAGTTTTTTTGCAGGATTTTGAAATTGAATATTTTGGGTTGGATTTTAAAAATCTACATAGATTGAATTATCATGGGAAATGAAAGAAATTGCGAGAAAATATGATCAAATAAAAGACATTGAGGCTCGTAGAGAATACTCGAGAGAAGGAAGAACCCTTAAATATTGAAAGGGAAAATCAATCTCAACTAGAAGTTGAAGTAGGTATGTAAATGTAAATATTATAAATGATATTTAAAATTTAACTAGTGTATTGTGAACTTTAATTTTTCTTTGATGAACTAATTTGAAAAATATTTTGCAATGCAAATAGAGAGATATATTCCTCATAACATTGATGATGAGTTTGAAAATATTGAAATACAAAGTGAAAAAAATAATGAACCAATGATTGATGATGTTATTGAACATGTTGAAAGAGATTCAAGTAAGGAAGTTGAATCACCAAGTTTGTATATATATGTCATGTGTATTATTGAAGTTATAAACATTTATTAATGTCAATTTCATTCAAACTTTATTTTTTAATTTAAATATTTAATGAATATTTATACCGATTTACATTTAATTATCATATGTACAGATGAAATAAATATATCTATGATGATATGTTAGAAAATGTTGACACTAACACATATGGAGATAAAAAAGTGGACCATGTTATACAATATCGTGTTAATCTCGTTATTGATAAGTTCTTCAAAGATGTAAACCCGACAGTTCAAGCCCAAATTTTGAGAGGTCTCTTAACATAAAAGAAACTAAAAGAAGCTACAACTCTATTAGGTATTTGAAAAGAAATGAAAGATAAAAAGGTGAAAGAAAATGTGATTCAAAATATAAAAAGTGCTCTAAAATCAATTGGAAGATCTATAAAGAAAAGTGATATTAATGCACATAGAGAAATACAAATGGAAATGGTTTCATCAAGTGCTAAAAAATATCATTTTGTAAAATCTAGGGCAAAATCATTAGTGACATCACGAAAAACATTGCACAAACATAAGAAATTTTGATTGCAAACATATGTAAACTATAAGCTCGTTTGTTGGGCAGTTATTTGTAGGAAATCATACAAAGTTAGACTTGGATAAGGTGTTAAAAAATAAGATATGAATATTGGATGAAAAATTCATGTGTTTCATCAAAAGAAAGGGATGTGATGCTAAGAAATATAGCATGAAATCAATATAAATAACATGCAAAACATATCTTGGACACCACTCAAATAGAGTTGTTCAATAGGTTAATAGAAGAGAATCATGGAATTAATTTCTAAATAAATAATTTTGTGCAACAAAAACCATGGTATGTTAAAAACCTATCATTGTGTGCGACACTTACTATTGTCGTTATCATGTGGAATTTCAATTATATTATGACACATTCCTTAATTTTGGTAAAACATTTTGGAAAAATTCACCTCCTCCCACTATCCATGATTTCATATCCAGAATTTTATGTGCAGGAGAAAGTCATGAATTATTTTACCAAAAGAAATGTGTTGGTGGTAAAAAAAGTGATCATTGTGGAAATTCGACTTTATTTCAGAAGAAATCTCCTATATATATAAATGATCAATAATTGTCCAACCTAAAAGTGAAATGGAAGAGATATGAATATACACATACATCAATTAGTTCAAATAGTAGTACAAGTGCTAAAAATATTGAATTACAAGAAATATATTTTTATGTGATAGAGTTTTTGAAGAAATTTGAAACATAAATTTTAAATACACCAAGCATTCACATAGAGCTCGATGGAAGGATGCGTAATTCAAAAAATCACGTGAAATTTTTCCAGGGACCATCTTTTCAATAATTGATTTTGCAGAGAATTACACATTTGTTGCACAAAATTGAATACAAAGTGAATATTATCATTCTGACCAAGTCTCTATGCTTGTCCATATTCTATATAGACACGTTGAACAAAATGTTGACCGCCTAGAAAGAACCAATTAAAATCGATATGTTATTAAAGAGTATCACTGTTATATTAGTGATGATCATACACATGATACACATTTTTTACAACATTTTTTTGATAAGATTTATGACTCATTGAAAGGTCTTAGAATAAATATCAAGGAACATTTGATATGGTCAGATGGATGTGTAGATCAATTCAAATATTCATAGTCATTCTTTCGGTTATGTTGTCTTCATATGAAAACTCACATTAAACATTGTTGGAATTTCTTTGAGACTCATCACGAAAAAGGAGAACATGATGGTGTAGGGTCATGTATAAAATGAGCACTTCGAAGATATCAAATGGACCACTCTACAAAACAACTTGTCTTAGTTGAACAAGTTGTTCAATGGTGCATTGTTGCACTAAGCCATGAGACTAACACATGAAGGGAGGTACGGAGTTTTTTACATATATACAAATTAACTTGTATATAGTTTTAATATATGGTAATTTTTATTAATTTTCTAATTTTAAACATTTATAACTTCAATAGTTTAAGAAAAATATCACGATGAGTATCTTTGATATATAAATTGTATTTTAAATAACATATTTAAATTCTTCTTTGATTTTTCTATATAGTTTTTTTTAGCATATTGGAGTGCAAGATGTAGATAGATCGATTACATATGAAGCTGAAACATTAAAAGAGACTCGAAAATTGCATTGAATTAAAACAAAGGAGTGTCAAAATGTGTTTGCATTCGATAAAAGAAAATATTCTTGTTTTTGTCATGTTTGCATAAAAGACACACAATTCAATGTTGTTTATGAAAACAATATGTATGTAAAAGCTTCACAACATACATAACTAAATACAAAAGGGAAAAGGGAAAATGTCAGTTTCAAGCTTCAAAGAGATGGAATTAGAAGAGACTATAGTATCATCTGAAGTTGATCGAATTTTTCATCTTGTTAGAGAAGGTAAAATTTCAATTGCTTTCAAACGACATATATATATATATATATTATTGTCTTGTAGGGGTAAGACCCAAGTTAGGAGTAGCTACGCTACCAAAAAAACCCTCTATTGCCGGCCCTTTCGGCAACGACCTACATCGAAAACCACAATCTCACCCGAGGAAATATTGGGGGATGTCCGAACTAGGTTTATGCATCCAAAGTTACAATAGGACATGGATCTAGTGCTAAAATTATTTCTTAATATTTCGTGATCTGTGCAGATGCAATTATCTACCTTTGTAGTTTATTCCCTAATCATCACTTAATACTACTGTGCACTATGCCTTTATCAATATTATGCCATATTCAACCCATTATAACACATATAAACAACATGAAAGACTTCCCAATGCATAAACAACTTAAAACATAGATAATAAGAAAATTACACAGATGCGTAAAGATATACTTCAAACTTCTTTTTCTCTATTAAAGATCTATCTTCTTCAGTACAGTACTTTTCTAGCCTGCGCACACAGCTGCGGGTGGTCTGTGCACATAGCTGTAGAATATTCAAGGCCTTCGTGAACACAACTGCGGAGCCTTCTCCTAAGACCAAAAATAGACCAAGAGACAGATGTTCAACATATAGCGCTCATACAATGATGGATCTATATCTTTGAATTTACATTCTTATTGCCTTATATAGTGTTTACATCTTACAATACCATGGTCCACATACCATGGGCGGACTAAAAACTAACAAAATAACTCGATCCCTTTACAAAAGAGGGGATCTGACATGCCCCAAAGCCCTAAAACTTCTTAAAAATCTACACGGTTTATTTTTCTTCACTAGACCGTGCACTCCGCTTCTTGAATTGTAGAGTCTTTTACCCAAAATGGATCAAGTTGGGCCTCACCCAACAGGCCCTAAACACTCACATGTGACTTGTCCTGAGTCACTCAGCTGATGCACCCTGAACCTATGTTGCGATGCTGGAGTAGGTTGTCTCCAATGGTTGAACCATTTTTGCAAAAAAATTCTCTTCTTGGCGTACCTTCTCTAACAACTTCTCTGTCATAGGCCTAACGATCTTCTGAGGCACGTATTTTTGCTTCCTGCGCATTTATTTAAGCTTTCATCAAATTTATGATACAATTGACTGGCCTCACCTTTCCATGGTTATGTCCTTGCTGTGATCAACTGTTCTTTCCTGCGTAGATCCTCAATCTAGCTCTACAAAATCTTCCCTTAGGTGATGCGAGAAAGTCGTTGCGCAGGGGCTAGAGTCCTCACAGTGATCTTCATCTCATCCAAATGTTTCTACTTTTGTTGTATTTCCTAGTCAATCTTTTGAATGTTTTGATCCTCCGGCAGCGAGGTCCGAATATACATGGTGCAATCTTCCTACTTTCCACAGTCCTTTACTATGGTGGAGATATATTCTAGTGTTGGCTTCATCTCTTCTTCTCGTTGTTTGCGCATATTTGGCGGTGTGGGTGGATACAACCTCATTTGTTGCTCAGTGATCTGCATCTCAAGCTCAAATTTGGCCTTTTCTGTATCGTTCTTAGACTCCCTAATTGTAAGAGCAAGGTTCGTAATATTTTCAACTCGGGCTTCCTTGGCTTGGACCTTGAGGTATAGAAGCTTGCTGCAAATCTTGGTGAGAGTGTCTTCCAATTGTTGTCACCATTGAGTCACCTCATCGAGGTCCTTGAGCACTCTCTATAATTCTTTTAGGATATTTTTGTTGTTCAGTCTCACTTCTTCGGTGATGTGTAAGGCACATTGTTCTCGCATCTTCAACTCATCCATGACCCCTTGGTGCACATCGTGCAGTGTTTGGATGGGCAGCATAGCCAAATTTAAATTGATGCTATCCCAACTCTTTGCACGCTCACGATCCCCTATAGCTCCAAAATGTAGCACTTCTCTAGGTACCTATAAAACTCTTACCTTAGGGGCGATTTATAATCGATGCACTAGCTACTCTTGCTGGCTCGCTTGTACCATGCTCATTTGAACTATCTGAGTGGCAGGTTGTTCTTCAGTTTTGCTTTTTGCGCTAGTAATTTCATCTCTTATATTCCCTGATGGAATTTTTTCAATACAACCTTGTATTTATCCTCAATTTTTCCCCATATATCTTCAGTGATGTGTTACACCTTATCGCTGATCTCATCGATGTCCCCTTCAGTGAGGCTCATTGGTTCCATGCCTTGTGATCTGATTGACTTATGCTTTTTCCGTAGACCTGATGTTTGTGGTATCCTTCGTTTCACGATAAACGATGAATCAACCTGATCTATATCAGCAAAAGGGTCCTCACCGCCCTAATCTTGTTATGTGCCTTCAACTTCTTTGCTATCCTTTTCTGTCTCCTTCTCTATTTCTTTCTCCACGTATTTTTCTTTCCCTATTACTTTCCCAACTTGGGTATTATTATTTTTTTCCTTCTCCATGGTAGTGTCGGTCCTTGAATGTTCTATTTTAGTACCTTCAATGTATGGGGACAGCCAGTCTATCATCCAAGTATTTATGGCTTACACAATGTCGAACTCGTTAACCAAGTATGGCAATGGATACCATACTTCATCCAGATCCTTTCGTTCCTTGATGTAGAATAAGTGAAAGTCAAATTTGAAATATGCATCTCCACGATAATATTCAAACAAAGTCAGTGAGAGCCTGGGATGTTGGCTCACCACTCTATGTGGATCCATCTCCATTACTACCCAAAAGGTTTTTTTCTCCATAATGCACTTCAGTTCCTTAGTAAACTAGAGCGAAGTGTAACTCGTAGCTTCGCAAATATCTGGGTCCACAGTAGGGAACTGTGACTCCTCTGGCTCCTTCCATGCCATTAATACAATGAGCAACAATAACCATGCATAGTGGAACTACTTCCCTTCCTCCCGTGTTTCACGACAATCATTTATAAATTCTTTGTGCGGGTAGCCAGCCCAATTATATTGTACCCCCTTGCTGCACTAGCCAAAGATACCACGAGTGTTAGTAGTTCGTTTGTGCGACATTTTCGCATTAGCTTTCCACCCAGGATGTGCGCATCAAAGCACACAACTAGGTCATTGATGGAGCTAATGTCGTAGCCTCACAGTTTTTTCACTTTGCTGAACTGTTTCTTTATTTCTTTGATGACTGCCTTGTCCTAAATTTTCCCTAAAACTCCTATGTGAGGTTCTTTCCTTGATAGGGAAGCGAGGTAATTATTCTAATCAATGTATCATCAATGGATATCCTCTCTCCCAACCAAAGGCACCCGTTATGCACCAAGATCAATAACTTTTGTACCCAAATCGTGTTGATATTGTTGAGTCCAAAATGCGAAACATACAACATATTAAGCAACCCTACATGTTGTATCCTTGCAACCCACCTGTGTGGCTCCAACATAGTGACTCTGCTTGCTGGGTAATGTATTGGGAACAGGTATCTATTAGGCTCAAACTAGGGATACTTTCTTATGTCGTTGAAATCCCAGTCTTCCATCCTTATGTGCGGTAATTTTTCCAACGGTTCTCCTCCAAACAGTACATCATTAGGAAAAAATGGTGTAAATATAGTGAACTTCGCAACACCAGGGTCCTTTACTAACTTCACACCTGACTACATATGGCGGTACCCTAGAAATAGGCTGTACTTCTTCTGCTTCAATATCCTCTAGAATGCCCATTGCAATCTCCTCTTCACCGTTGTCTAGGACCTCCATAGGTTGCTTCTTCATGTCAAACCGCTACTTAGTCCTCTGCTCCTTAGTAATTTTCTTCCTTGGGGACTGTCTAACACCAAGGAACTTCGTTGGTTTCTTGATCTTCTTTTTCTTCGAATGTGGTTCTTCTCCTATATTTTATTAATCCCTTGGCATTCTCGGCCCTGTCACGCTTGGCCGTGGTGTAGAAATTGTGATTATTGCTAATCCTCTTTTGAGAAACTCCCTAGAAATGTCTTCGAAACGTTTCTCGAACATACAAATGAACACTCTGCTCTCACTTATGCACAAGTTCACAAGTCTAAATATCAGGAAGTAAAGTGGCCAAATGTGAAGCAGGATATGATATTTATAACAAATTTGAATTTCAGGCTCCATGATTGTCTTCAGATTCATCTCATTAATGCAGATTTTGTAGCATATTTTCCCAACTATGCCCAATAAATGTGTTTCCCCCGCTCATTTTAACAGAAACTTTCTTGTCAAATCAACTTTTTCACTTCCAAACGTCATATTTCTAGTGAACTTCCACGAAACCTCTCTTATGGCGCAAAAATTTCGTCCTCATTTCAGTTCCCTCAGACTTCGACATCCTCCTGAGGTTCGCACAGTAATCCATATTTGACGAAGTCCTACTTTGGCAGAGTAGTTTATAGTCCCGTGCCTACTTTCAAGTGCATGTGGCACTAAGACTGTCCTCCTTTCATAGAGTCAGTGAAAATTTCCAGGGATAGAGTGGTCCCTGTATATCTTCAATCTTCTCCAATTCACTTGTCCTGGCATCAACGGACCATCAAACTTCACGAGTTGAACTACACCTCCATCTGAGACATATATGATGATATATTGTCCCAACCAATGCTTTTGGAACTTTCCGGGGAACTTCGTGAACTTTCTATCGTACAAAAGTACAAGATATCCCTCATTGAATTTTTTTCCTTGATATACCTATCATGCCAGGATTTTTCCCTTGCTTTTTGCACTTACTCATGATAACCTAAAATAAACATATCTTCTACTAAAGCAAGTAGTTTTTCCAAACTTCCCTCCATGAAATCACTATCTTCCATGTCTGTGACTTATGCAATCCCCAAACTAGGCACAATATATTCCATAGGCATAACTGCTTCTCGTCCATAGACCAACTTGAAAGGTGTTTGTCCTGTCAGCTTCTTTCATGTTGTTCTATATGCCCATAATACTGTTGGAATTGGTAGATCCCAATCATTCTTATTTAAATTACATACTTTGGTTAGGGAATTCTCCAAAATATTTTTAAAATCTTCTATTGTTACATTTGTTTGAGGATGATAAGGTGTGCTCTTTTAGATGATGCACCTAGAATTCTTCAATCAATGCTTCAATGGTTCTATGCAAGAAATGTGACCCTCTTTGACTCATCAAGATCTTCAAACACCCAAAACTGGACAAAATGTACTCAGATATTAACTTTGTAGCTGAATTGTTACTACAATCCTTAACACCCTGTGCTTCGACCCATGTTGTCAAATAATCTTTCACAGTGATGATATACCTCATGCTTGTCTTCTTCCTTAGTGGATTGACCAGTCCAGCAAAGTTTATTTCCCACTTATCAAATGCCTACAATGTCACTTGTGGATTCAAGGGTATTTTATCTCTTTTAGAGAGTCTTCTTGTTCTTTGACAAGCATCACAGGATCTACAATATTCTTTTGTATCCTTATGCAATGTGGGCCACCATAATCCAACTCTCAAAATGTTCTGCACAATGGATTTACTTGCATAATGACCTCCAACAAATCTGCCATGAGCTTCTTCTAAAATTCTCTATCTTTCATGCTCATATACATATTTGTGCAATATTTCATTTAGCCCCATTTTATACAAATTTTCTACAATCAAAGAAAAATCAGCTGCCTTGGATACCAATTTTTTTTTGTGTTGTGTAGTATACTCCATGGGCACCAGCCCTGTGGTCAAAAACTGAATAATTTCAGTGAAGTGATCATCTGCAACCCTTACTGCGAAAAATTGTGCATCATGGAAGTTCTCTTCAATGTTCATGGGTTATTCACCTGTATCTATTCTCAACAGATGATCAAGCCCAACGTTCAATCTTCCTGACTTAGCTATGACCTAAAAATCATACTCCTAAAATAATAACATCCATTTGCAAATCCTCCCTCCGAGAATAGGCTTGTTCACCAAATACTTTAGCGCAGAGCAATCAATGAACAACTTGAAGTGTGCTGCTATCAAATAATGCTTGAACTTCTGTAATGCATAAAGCATGGCCAAGACCTCTCTTTCTGTCGTGGAATAGTTCTTTTCTGCCTTGGACAATTTCCTGCTTGTAAAAGCTATGGCGTGATCAATGTCTCCATCACCTGGGTATGCCAGTACTTAACCAATTCTATCCAAGATGCATCAATATGTGTGTGAAACTCCTTATTCCAGTCAGGGAAAACTAGAATCGGCATAGATACCATATTCTCCTTCAGCATGTCGGGGCTCTTTTAGCATTCTTCATCCCAGAAAAAAATTAAAATCCTTCTTCAACAACTTCTCCATCAGCGTAGTTATTTGCAGTACGTATGGATTTATACAATTAATATAGTGGACAATATGACCCAATGTTGTGCGCAATTTCTTCACTGATTTAGGTGCTTCCAAGTTCGTAATATCAACAATCTTCGCAGGGTCTACATTCAATCCCTATAGACAAACAACATACCCCAATAGTATACCAGAAAGGTACACAAAATATGCAATTTTTCAAACTCAGTGATATTTGATACTAGCTACATGTATCCAACCTCAGTCTTAAGCTTCCAACATGTTTATTCAATAGTCCAAAGACTGTCCAATCATCGAAATAAACTCCAAAAAATTGTGTATATACTCCATGAATGAAACGACTACAACTCTAAATAATATTGTAGGAGAATTCTTCAATAAAAAAGGCATGACTGTATATTGAAAAGATCCCCATTCAATGGAAAAAAATTTCTTACTCCTATATTATGGTGCAATTCTAATATGATGGTAAACTAAAAAAACATTTGTAAAAGAGTAGGCCTCTTGTCCTCCAACGTTATCCAATACTTCATCTGTGAAGGGTGTAGGGAATGGGTCATGAACACATGCATCATTCAACTTCTTCAAATCGACAAAAATTCTGATTTCACCCTTTGTGTTCTTCTCCTGAACTACCATAGGACTTACCCATTCAAATTCCTCCATAGGTTCAATTATACCAGCCTTGATCATTTTTTCCAATTCTTCTTTCACTTTTTCCTTGTACTTTGGGTTCAATCTATATGGTAATTTTTTTTCTAGCTTCACTTTTGGTTTTGTAGGTTTGAACCCTATACAAAAATTATTTTCAAACGAATCTTAAAATAGAAAATAAATAATAGTGAGAGCATAAAACATAACACAGATACACACAGAGATTTTCCCCTGGATCCCAAATCAGGATGACCAGCTTGATTTTTAATTATATTCCTTTCAGTGTTACAACACATATATATACATGCCAAAGCATACATAAACCCCAATCCATTAACCCTGGATTAGAACATAACTGTAGTTCCCTTGACTGGATCTACAAAATACTAGGGGCTGAAAACCATCGTCCCCCAAAACCATGTGCAAACTCTTGCACAAAACCATGGGTGGGTCTACCTATGAGTGGGTTTGCACACCAAATTGTTTTTTGCCGAGGCGCTGCCTCGAACCTCGATAGGGGGGGCTGCTGCCCCCCCTGTGACCCCCCTGTTATGCCCAGTGCAACGTACAGCATGTGTGCCTAGTCGTGGAAAGAATATAATACATACTCAACATTTTCCCACTTGTTGTTTTCTTTCTGCAGGGGGCCACAGAACAACTTAGTCATTATCCCAGCTTTGCAACACCCATTGTTTCTCTACACTAAGATAGCTTCTAAGTGCTCACAAACTTCGTCAATGCATCTACACCATTCTTCAAGGTGTCCACCTTTATCAGCAACACCCTTTTATCCTCAACCATATCTCTCACAAAATGATATTGAACATCAATGTGTTTTGTCTTTGAATGATAAGCAAGGTTCTTAGCCAAGAAAATTGCACTTTGGCTATCACAGTCTATCCTTGTAGCTTGTTGTACCAACCTCATACTTGAACACAATATCTACAACCAAACTGCTTCCTTGCTTGCATGAGTGGCTGCTATGTATTCTACCTCTGTAGTTGAAAGTGCCACTACAAACTGTATTTTACTCATCCAACTGAATGCACCTCCAAATAGGCTAAACACATACCCACTTGTAGATATTCTTTGGTCCAGATCTATAGCCCAATCTGCATCAAAAAAACCACGAATGTCCAACATTATTTCCAATCCCGGTCTTCCCTGGTAGCACAAGCCATAATCACTAGTGCCACGCAAATATCTGAAAACTCGCTTCACTGCTGTCCAATGCTCCCTTCCTGGGTTTGACATAAACCTACTCAATACTCCCACTGCATGTGCAATGTCTGGTCTAGTATATACCATTGCATACTTCAGGCTACCCACTGCACTTGCATATGGAACACGGGACATATCCTTCTCTTCTTCTTGTGTCTTGGGACACTGTTCAACAAACATTTTTACACCTACAGGAATCGGAACATTCACCAATTTACTATCCTGCATATTGAACCTCTGTAATATAGTCTCGACATACTTCCTCTGGTTTAACCAGAACCTCCTCTTTGCCTGATCTCTCTTAATTTCCATGCCCGAAATATAGTTTGCAGCACCAATATCCTTCATGTCGAATTTGGAGAACAGTTGGGTCTTCAAATCTTGGATAATTTCTTTGTCATTTCCAATGAACAACATATCATCCAAATACAAGACCAAATAAATAACACGGTCACCAACTAATTTAAAATAAACACATTGATCCTCCTTGATTCTGGTCAAGCCAAGTCCCCATATATAGGTATCAAATTTCTGATATCACATCCTTGGTGACTATTTTAACCTATACAGAGACTTCTTTAACATGCATACTAGTTCTTTCTTCCCTTTCACCATGAAACCTTTAGGTTGTTTCATGTAGATCTCCTCTTCTAGATCCCCATGAAGAAATGTTGCCTTCACATCCATCTGTTCTACCTCAAAATCAAATGCAGTAGCAACAGATAAAAGTAATCTAATAGAAGCAACTTTGGCAACAGGAGAAAAAATATCGCCAAAATAAATTCCCGGCACTTGGGAATAACCTTTTGCTACCAATCGAGCTTTGTATTTCTCCACCTTGCCTTCTACATTCATCTTCTTCTTAAACACACATTTGCTCTCGATGGGCTTCCTTCCATCTGACAACTCCACCGTATCCCATGCCTCATTTTTATGTAAGGATGCCATTTCATCAACCATGGCCTCCTTCCAGAGCTTTCCATCCTCTTAAGCTACTGCCTCCTTGACAGTTCTGGGATCATCATCAGTTATTGTTAAAGTAAAGCTTGAACAGAAAGCAGATGGACTATAACTTTCTGGTTGCCTTCTTTCTCGAACTTATCTTCTCACAGTTGGAGTTTCTGGCTCTTCCTCTTTTGAGTCTTCTTTTGTTATAGAGATTGATTCATCCTCCTTTAGCTCAAACTCTATCTTCTCAGGTTCCTTTGGTAGGACTTCATGTGTAACAACATCTTTCACCTCTCTAAACACCACCTCTCGGCTGTACACAACCTTCCTTGTTTCTGGGTTCCAAATCTTGTAACCCTTTAAACCATTCTTATACCCAATAAAGATGCACCTTTCAGATTTATTATCCAAATTGGTCCTTGTATTCTTTGGAACATGTACATATGCATCACATTCAAATACCCTCAGATGTGAAAGAGAGGGTTTATTACCGGTCCATACCTCATGTGGAGTATTATCCTCCAACACTGATGAGGAGGGATTTGCTAACCAAGTAACATGGGTCTCACTTTGCCTGCGCCCATAATTCTTGTCCTGACTTAGGGTACCCTTTAAGCATGCTTCTTGCCTTTTCCATTAGCATTCTGTTCATTCTTTCTACAACTCTGTTTTTCTGAGGTGTGTATGGAGTAGTCTTCTATTGTGCTATACCACACTTCTTACAGAACTCTTCAAATTCCTTCTTGCAAAACTCCCCACCATTATCTGTCCTCAACACCTTTATCTTCTTCTTTGTCTGGATTTCCACCAGAGCCTTAAATTCTTTAAATTTATCAAATACTTGAGATTTCTTCCTCAAGAAATATAATAATGTATTCCTTGAGAAGTCATCTATGAATGAAACATAGTACACATACTTACCCAGTGATGGAACCAACATAGGTCCAAACACATCACTATGCACAAGCTTTAATATCTTGTTCGCCCTCTTAGCACTAGAAGGAAAACTCACCCGATTATACTTCCCATATACAAAATGTTCGCAGAAATCAAAATCTAGAGAGAAATTAGACATACCTTCTACCATACCATTTCTATGCAGTATCCGAAGGCCCTTCTCTCCAATATGTCCAAGCCTTTGATGCCATAGCATGGTCTTTTCTCCAGAGACAACTAGGCTTTCCGCTCCACTTTCAGGAACCATAGAACTGTTACACCCATCAATAACAGTGCTACCTTGTAGCTTGTACAGAGTTCCAGTCCGAACTCCCCGCATTAATACCATTGCTCCCCGAACCATCTTGCAGGCATCTTTCTCGAACACTGTTTTTACACCTGCATCATCCATCTTGCTTACAGAAATCAGATTTTTGGCCAATGCAGGAATATGCAGAACACCAGGAAGTGTTCTAATCCTTCCACCTTGCAGCTTCAGCTTGACTTTTCCACGTCCGACGATTCTGGCCTTCCTATCATCCCCTAGGAAGACATCACCACCATCATATTTCTCATACTCGCAGAACCAATCCCTATGGGGAGTGAAGTGAAAGGATGCACCTGAGTCAATCAACCATGACTCATGATCTACATGTGTATTTGAAGAAGAAGCCAAATACACATCCCCACCTTCATCCAAGGTGGTTTTTTCCTCTGCAGAAGGAGCTTCATCAGATCCCTTTCCTTTCTCAGGAGCTTTAGATCTGCATTCCTTTTTGTAGTGCCCTTCCTTTCCGCATTTCCAGCACACCTTTACAAACTTTCCAGGAGATTTAGATCTCCCACTAGAAACCTTATTCTTGTTTCTGTTCTGGGACCTTCCTCGTACAGATAAGGCATCTCCATTCTGACCCTCCATATTTCTCCGTCTCATTTCCTCCGACAGCAAGGCTGAGACAATGTCATCAAAATTCAAGGTAGTTGTATTGCTACCTATTGCAATAACTAGACTGTCCCACAAGTCTAGTAGAGAACACAACAAACTGATGCACTTATCTTCATCTCAGATTTTAATATCAATAGATGAAAATTGACTTACCACATTATTGAAGGCATTCATATGCTCTGTCACCAAGTCTCCATCCTTCATCCTCAGGTTATACAGCTTTTTCCACAGGAATAATTTATTCACCGGAGACTTAGATTGGTACAAAGTCCCAAGTTTTTCCAACAAATTATTCGTTGTAGCTTCCCCATATACATTCAACAATACTGAATCTGAGACACACAATCGTATTGTGTTCTTCTCCTTTTGATCCAACTTCTTCCAGTCTTCATTTGACATTGTCATTGGTTTAGTACCCGGATCTACCGATCCATTGATCTTTATCGACCAGCAGGTCCTCCATCTTGAGCTTCCACAACTCAAAACTCTGACCATTAAATTTCTCGATCTCTATCTTTCCGCTGCTAGCCATATTCTTTCACCGCAAGAATCGACCCCGTAGATCTCCCACTAAACAGGGTCTACCTCAGGCCCGAGAAAAAAACCCTCATCAGCAAAGGCATCCCCTTGACGCTGAAACAGCTCCGATACCAAATGCAGGTTTTAGCCATGTACATAAATTATCTACAAATGAATATTAAAGCGTAAAATAAACAATAGCGAGAGCATAAAACATAACATAGATAAACACAGATATTTTCCCCTAGATCGCAAATTGGGATGACCAGCTTGATTTTTCATTATATTCCTTTTAGTGTTACAACACACACACACACACACACACACACACACACATATATACATGACGAAGCATACATAAACCCCAATCCATTAACCATGGATTAGAACACAACCATAGTTCACTTGACTGGATCTACAAAATACCAGGGTCCGAAAACCATTGTCCCCCAAAACCATGTGCAAAATCATGCACAAAACCATGGGTGCGTCCGCCTATGAGTGGGTCCACACACCAAAATTTTTTTTGTCAGGGTGTTGCCCCGGACACCGATAAGGGGGGCTACCGCCCCCCCTCTGACCCCACTGCTGTGCCAGTTGCAACATACAGCGCGTGGGGCTAGTTATGGAAAGAATATAACACATACCCAATAGGTTTTAGAGTAATCCACATAACTTCGAGGTATCTTACTATTCCCTTCAATTAAGAAAAAAATGTGGAAAGAGCTCCTGATATTCATGCAACAGCTCGAGAAATTTGATGACTGTATCTTCATCCCAATAATCTCCAATCAACGTAAATTTTGGCTCTTCTTAGAACCCTATATTCACCTTCTTTGTCTTCATGGATTTCGTTATGTCAATTATCTCAGGTTCTGGTATATCAACCTCGCGATGTCCTTATGATTTTGGAATATTAGTAATGTGTGGATCTTCCTCCTTATCCTCTTCTGTTGTCACATTATAACATTCTACTGTAGCTACATGGTCCAATCTGAAGGGCTTCATCTATGCATGGACAATCATCTTTACTGCTAAATGCCACCAAGAACCCTTCAATCAAATCAGACTAGTTTGATGTTCCATGTCGTAGCTCTGTTTCAAGATACCAATTAATGGGTATCACATCCAATGTCTGGAAAAATATATGCACCCATTCTAGCTCTAGATCTTCGCCCCATACTGAATTCCAATGAAAGGTATTCTCCTGGAGGTCATCTTTACTGTTATACTTTACTATTATTATGGTGTTTACTTGGCCAAATCTGACCTGCATCAACTTGCGATATTCTTTCCAACTCCCTAAATTTTCTTTATGAGTACCCCAACATCTAGCATGTGCAGATCTCAGAGCTAAGTTCAAATCTTGGAACCTTTGTTCTTTGGGTACTTATCTTTAAAATTCATCAAGAAACAAACTTACATCTCCCATCCCATCATATATGCAGTGAAGTGATATTGTAATTCTGTTACAATGTCTGGTAGAGACTTCGTGCAACCCGTTCTTCCAATTCTCTTGTTCTTCATCAGGATCTGAAATACATGAACTGTCCTTTTCCCAGCTTATCCTTCCATGTGCAGTGAGATTGATCTAATATTCCTCTTTAGCTATGATCTTATAGATATTATCAATATCTGAATCACAGTATTCATCGCGAACAAGCTCTGTATACCGCACTCCTTCTGATGGGTATACAGTAAAAATGACCCTCAGAACGCCTTATTCAAACACCATCTTTCTCTTCTTCAGATTAATTATTACATCACTATCAAAATCCAAATCCAATCCAAGTAGCGCTAGATATGTATTGTTGTCATCTACAATTTCAATTACTTGAAAATCTACCATAGTGCATACTCCTTCAATGTCTACTATTATACTAGGAAACCTTCCCATAGAAATAATCTTTTGTTGGTTAGCCATTCTTAACTCGATCGGTGACCATTTCAACTGCGGTTTTCCCATGTTATCCCATGTTTTCCTAGGAAGCACATTGGCATCATAACCTAAATATAGGATTACCTAATCCATGTTGTAGTCCCCAATATGAGCAACTAATCTCATTTATCTTCCTATCCTCTTCTTATGCCGATGTAGCTTATTTACTACACAAGGCTTGCTGCGCAGTTCTTCCGTTCGAGCACAGGAGTCTATCAAATCTTGAACTCCTTCAAAAACCTTCTAATCTCTCAACATCTTCATGCAGGTCTGAAAAAATGATTTCAATATAGTTGGATCAAACTCCTTCATTGCAGTAATCACCTTGGTGTTGTCCTTCTTTGGTATTAACTGCTATAACGATTGTGCTTTAGATGTGGAAGCTTCAAGATCCATGAATCTCTATTCCACATCCATTGAGGTTTCCTTTTTCCTCTGCACGTCGAATCCTGGGGCCTTTTTTGCGGTCTTCCTAACCCAAGTATCTTCCACCAGCTTCTTTCCTCCAGCCTTATCTTCTCCTGTCACTGCACCACTTCCAGTTACTATGTTAATGCACGGTTCATCTTCTCTTGGTTCAATTATCATCATCTGCAGGTTATGCATCGGTTGATGGGTTATTTTCTCCTACATATTTGCTATCAAAACATGAAAATATTTGATTACATGATCAAAATATCGAAAATACTTGAAAGAAGCGACAATGGGGTTTTGAAAATCCCTCGCGAAGTTCCCAGCTTCACCACAGTTGTAACATATGACTTGGTCACGTCCTCCACCAGAGTCTCCTCCTCGTCCACGTCCTCGGCTTTGGAACCCTTCATGCCTTACAGGTTTTCCATGTTCCTCATGTGTGCACCTTTCAACTTGCATTCTATATGTTCCTTTAGTTTGCTCCATCATCAAATCATAACTGGGATAGTTCTTCTCACCATTCCCTATTGCCCGGTATAAGTTACAAAACAATTTCCTTAGTGTCTGCACATACTTCTGCAACAAATGAAATTATTTGGTGGGATGTTTACTTGCAACCTTGCATATGTTACACCATACACTTGATCCTGGGTTCAACGGATTAGGCACTCCACTGTTGATGTATTCTCTGTACATAGGGCATTGATCCTTATAATGGCCTTTTGCTTTACATTTTTTAGACCATACTTTTAAAAGAACCTATGACCAGAATTCCCTACCCTTATTTAGATCTTGCAACTCCAAATGCATTGCTACTAGTTGGCTCTAAATCTGTAGTACCCCTACATGGGTATCTGCAACCGACGAAGCTTCTAACTTCATAGAAATTTCTAGAGCCTCGACCTGTGTTGATATCTTCTGTTTTGTCAATGGAAGCCTGATATGTGGCAATAACATAGCTATAAACTACTATTTATGCTTCTCTTCAGGTATTTGGAAGTTCACTTGTCCCATTAACTTTTTGAACCTTTGATCTAATTCCAAAACAGACTCAGTTACCACCTGCTTAATCTCCTTCATCTCGGCGATACATTGCAACTAAGAATTTGGATTCTTAAATTCTTCGTTCAAGGATTTCTTCATCTCATCCAATGTGGTAGCCTTATGTATCACATAATACTTCATGTACCACGTCATATCTCTTTCCTAAAACGTTGTGACA
Organism: Pinus albicaulis; assembly: GCA_034641835.2. Lineage (NCBI taxonomy): Eukaryota > Viridiplantae > Streptophyta > Pinopsida > Pinales > Pinaceae > Pinus > Pinus albicaulis. The sequence goes on along the minus strand of CM076570.1, from coordinate 1,293,883,814 downwards.
AGCTGTGCTTTCTTTATATCATCGTCTGTGACCTATTGTGCTTTCAACACTAATTCAACGAAAAATCAAAACTTCTCAGGATCCTTTGATCCCTGACCTCATTAGCCATGTCTCTTGGGGGAGGTGGAGGTGGCGGTGTAAGGAAAGTATGAGGATGGGGATGTGGGGTTAGAGGAGTAGTAGGATGGGGAATCCCAGAAGTGCCTTGATTATCTCCAAATCCTAAGTGTGACACACCTCTAGGGGTTGCGGAGTTACTCATTTCTTCTTCGCTTTCAAATCCACTCAACAATGGACTATAATCAGTCTCAATGAAATTTTCACGATCTACTCTGTACCGCTTTCCACTTTGCGTAGACCCAAACTGACCTCTTCCAAACATCAATCTATTTGCATTCGCAGTACACCCTTTTCACATAAAGGCATCTTAATCCACAACTTTAAATAATTCAAGTACTTACCTCACGGACCTTTGAAAAATATTTTCTCAGCTTCACTTTAGGATACATACGTGTCTATGGTGAACTCAGTTATAAATCCTCCCAAAATACTGTTGATCCAGAAATCAACATCTCTCTAGATATTTTTATCATTCTCCTTGAGTCGCTGTAGTAATTTAGGGCTCCACACAGTAGGCTTGTCGTTCGTAAAACATGTTTTATTCTTAGTAAACCTTAAAAACCATTCATGTAGCTCATTATAAAATGACAAGAATAATATCTCGTGTTGATCTCTGAAAATATATCTCCGCAACCAAGTTTTAGTTGACAGATGCAAATTTATTTTTTCTTGAACTGTGAACTCTCGTTCTTTCAGATATACCCAATCTTGTATTTTTGTTCTTGTTGGATGCCACATCCATATATCCCTCAATCTGATCCTGGTCTTGAAAACGAAGCCATTTTTTGGCTCGAAGAGGTCGAGACCCAAGCTCAGAGTAGCTGTGCTACCAAAAAACTCTCTATTACTCGCCCTTTCTGTAATGTCCCAAATGGGGAATTTTCTGCTCCATCGGGAACATCTTATATGTTCCTATTTTTTTTCCACCCAGGAGTATTAACGATCAACACTGAACTATCTCAGAGATTGACTGCAGGGGAATTTACTGGATATGTCATCTTCACAAGGAAGAATGAGATCTAGAGGCTACCTGGCCCACTAGCAGACTCTGATAATAGAACTTTTCAAGAGCTAATAATTCCCTTCAAAGAATTTATGCAACAAATTCCCATGAGAACGCTGCATATGGAAGCCAATATGAAAATAATTCAATCCAATTCTAGGATGCCTTAGAATATGTCTGTTACAAACTCCCTGCAGAATATAAGCCTAAAGAAATAACCCTAAGGGGGTTATTTAGATCTCCCACCAACATGTGTACTGAAATAATGCTCAATGAGAAATCCTTCAGCAGCATTAAAACTTAAACAAGTAGTAGCTGTGAAATAATGTCTCACATAATAAAAGAAGAGTACAAATCTGATATAGAAAGTGTAGCAGCAAATGTTATATAAAATCCTCGAGGAAAATACCTCTCAAGGTGAGTACAAATTAGCCTCAAAGGAAGATATACATGCAATGGAGAAATACACTGCTACATGATCCAGCTACTCTATACTACATAATATCTGGGGGAAAATGACTACAATCTGATATAGATATGATGATACAACAATGAGATCTCAAATAAATATGGGGGAGAAAGATCTCAACCCCAAAAAAAATTATTACATCAATGATCTTAGGGATTGGCTAGAATACATAAAAGACCAAAATGCTGGAGTAGCTGGGCAGCTACTGCAACTCAAATATAATACACATGGAAGAGGATTATAAGTGCTACAATAAAATTGAAAACCTCCTCCAATAATCTCCAAAAAGGAAGGGGCTGATCCCCTTACTGAAAACTGCACTCACCAGTGCACCAAATGAAACCCTTGTGCAAGCCACCTTTGAAAATAATGTTGTATAGGAAGGAGACTGTGTTGGGCATGAGAGAAAACATATGGCCTGATGCCAAATCTGCAATATGAGCTCTAGAAATCTACTTTTTTGATTTCCTAGAGAAGGAATGAGCTTCCCCTCTACAAACCAACTCTGGAAATGTGATGATGAAGGTCCCTCACTGCAACACCAGCAATTCCAAAGTTCTCTTGCTACAAGAATAACACAGTAGTTGTATATGGCTGCTTTTGCCTCAAGCCAATATGTGAGGAATATGAATAACAATCTCTCCATGGCCTCCCATGGAAGAGAAGGGCATTCCTCAACAGGAATCCCTCTTGTGCTAAGCAGCACAAAGTTGAGGAGAGCTTCAACCTCCAAATTTTATCTTCAAGAATGATCTCCACAATGCTCTCCTTCATCTTTTATGCAATGTGTACATGGAACCCACTCATATTAGGGTTTCTCTCATTTGAATTTCCCTCCACTCCAACTATGCAATCTTCTTGAGCAAGCTTCCCCTCTTAGGGTACGTTGTTGACTTGGTCAACCATGGTCTAGCTTGCTTGCCTTTGGCCCATTTTCACACTTGGGATGCTAACTTAAGCCACTTAAGTGACTTTTTGCACCATAGGAGTGTTTATTAAAATGCTACATGGGCTCCCTTACCCATTTTATTTCCTTTTATTAAAATAAAAGCAAGATTAATGTCCCAAATACTTTATTGCAAAATTTTGGACATTACAGTCCTCCCCTCCCAAAACTTGCTTGTCCTCAAGCAAGAGCGAGGATGAACTGCAAAAGGTCCTCCACTCAAGGCATGGAGTCTGAAATATCTTCCTGTAGATCCTCCATCCTCAAGCAATCAACCAACAAAATGATTCACCCTACAACTAGGAAACTCCTGGAAGTACTCTTCCACCTCGTGCTCATGAAATAGGTGGGCTGAATTTCTAAACTTGGTAAGCCTCATAGCCTACCCCACGCTGTCCTCTTCTCCACTCATGGTGAATGTGGAGTGAAAGCTGAACTTGGGCTGTAATAGTGTTGCCTTCAAGAGGCAAAATGAAGTCTATAGCCCCAAAAGATCTCTCCTGCAACGCTGCAAATAAAGCTAGCCCAAATCATCTCATATGTGATGAGTTGGAATTCATCCACATATGGCATCCAAACAATCATATGGTGCACCTCATGGAAGAACACATGGCTGCACATGGTGACCATATCATCTTCCATACTCCCCTTGGAGCATGTGATGCAAAAAGAATGGAGGTCTTCTCTCCCAAAGGGCACATCTACCTAATGAACCTCTCCCTCCTCATGATACATAGGACTTGTTTCTGATATATGGCTGAAATAAAGTGGTCTTCATGAGAGACCCAAGCCACCCCATCAGTCATACAATCCATTAAAGGCCTCCTCCAAAATTTTGACCTCTCCAAATAACTCCTCCCTTATGAAGGAAAGAGATGAAGCTTGGAAATCATGGGCTACCCATTGCTTCTCCTGAAACATACAACATGCAAAGTGGGGAGAATCACCCTCCCAATGGGCATCTTCAATTCATTTTCCTCCTTCAAATGATGCTTCCTGTAAACAATGTTCCATCAACAACATGTGGAAGCATAAACTTATGAGAGCAAGGAGGTGAAATTTGGTCCCATGCATGGAACTAGCGCAGGGCATCATTTTCCTGCCTCAATATATGATGAAACAAGTGTCTTTGCAGCCACTTGTTTGCTGCTACATTCATCCTGCAAGATGTGATCATGAAAACAAAATTTGGTGCCAAAGGTGCACACCAAAACTATGTGGCTTTCCCCCACAAACCACTTATAATATGGCAATCTTTCTTGTTGCAATAGACCATAAGTATAACTGAACATAATGTGCAAGAAGGAAGGATCCTCCTCGATATAACATGTTGATCATAAGAATAAGAGAGCATAAGACAAATGGTTACCTCCCTCATCATGTACTTTGGTCTTTGTGCTGAAATGGCTCCAATGAAAAGTTCCCCTTACTACAACATAGTAGGGGAGTGGTTGTGCCAACCATCTCATCATCCTTGGGCTATGCATCTAGCCATATGCTGATATGCATCCATTAGAAAGCCCTCCCAAGTGGACTCCTCCATCAATGAAGAATATGCATGGAAATGCATGAAAGAAGAACCCATAAACATTGTATGTAGATCCCTCTTCTTGTGCTTGTGCAACAAAGCCAAGAAAGTCAAAATGTAGTGAGGAATGCTTCCCTCAATTACTCCTTCATGCTCATCACCTACATGCCTCCAAAACGCATTACTTTTGAAGTGGCTTGGAAGACACTCCAACAAGTAACTCAAGCTCTTAAGTGACAGTGCTACTAGCCTTTGGAGTAGGGCCACTATCATCTCAAAGCTTCCCTCTTTGACATGAATCTTTCCAAAGACTCATCCCATCATGTTGATGAAAATGTAGAGCTCTTCCCATGAAGAAGGTGCTGCTTGGCATCCAATATCAAAGAGAAATCCTCTTGCACTATGTTAGTGCCTCCTCTTTCTCCCTCAGTTACATCCAAACAAAATCTGAGCAACAAGAATGTTTGTCGCTCCCCTATACTTCCACCATACCCAATCTGAAATGGGAACATGATGAGTGGTAAGAGAAATGCCACTCCATCATGATACATCCATACTCTCCCCTTTGTCCATCAAGTGCAATGAGTGTGAAAAGATCCTGGGACCTATGGGTTATGGATCCTCCACATTTCCACTGGGCACATATAATCCTCAAAGCTCTACTCCTTGGTGCAAGTATCCTGCCACTTGGTAACTCTTTCACAAGAGCTACTATTTCCCCAGAATATATTTTTCCTGTTGCATTTCATGGGACATTGAAATGAAATCTCCTTCATGAAAAAAATTCAAAACCCCATCCTCACATGTGATGTATGGCTCATCAATGGCGCATGAGGATGATGAGGTTTTATTTCCTCAAAAATGGAAAAGCACAGTAAAAGTACCCTCCTCAAGACAATCAAAATGCAATAATGTACAATCCTCCATGATATATGAAAACTCATGCATACCTTGGAGAGATCTGGAAGAATCTTGCTGCAAGAGTCTCCTCCTCAAATGTGCTAGCTGCCTCAATAGCTGAAGGTGGAGGCTGCTCCTCCATGAATGTAACAGCGCTGGCATGTGCCTCTAGTGGTGAGGGCTCCTCCCTCCTTTGGCCAAATCTTCTGATCAAGATCTGAGAAAAATTAGCAAGAGTAGAAACCCTTGCATGCCTCCCATGGTTGAACCACCAAGTCTTTTCCTCTTCCTACTGAACAAGTGTGAAAGATAGAGTTCTTTGGAAGACTCCAGGGTTTGCTCCATATTTAGCAAGATACTCACTTAGAATTTGAATTCCAAGTGTCTTCATTCTTCTACTCTGCTCCTCTGTGAGAATAGGAAGTGCATGGTCCTTCCACTTCTCCTTCTTCTATCTCTTCAACCTCCTTGGAGAGGTTGTTGCTAGACCCAAAAATAGTGAGATTAATCTCATATTCTCCATCATCTCTGACCTCTTCTCTGAAATTTGAACTTCACAGGATGATCCAAGTTCGAAGCTCTGATACCACTGTAATGTCCCAAATGGGGAATTTTTTTCTCCATCGATAACATCTTAGATGTTCCATTTTTTTTTCCACCCGGGAATATTAATAATCAACACCAAACTATCTCAAAGATTGATTGCAAGGGAATTTATTGGACATTTCATATTCACAAGGAAGAATGAGATCCAGAGGCTACCTGGCCCACTAGCAGACTTTGACAATAGAACTTTTCAAGAGCTAATAATTCCTTTCAAGGAATTTCTGCAACAGCTACACCTGAGGATGCTGTATAAGGAAGCCAATATGAAAATAAGGCAATCCAATGCTGGGATGCCTTAGAATATGTCTGGTACAAACTCCCTACAAAATATAAGCCTAAAGAAATAACCCTGAGGGGGTTACTCAGATCTCCCACCAACATGTGTACTAAAATAATGCTCAATAAGAAATCCTTCAGCGCCATTATAACTTAAACAAGTAGTAGTAGTGAAATAATGTCTCACATAATACAAGAAGAGTAAAAATCTGATATATATAGTGTAGCATCAAATTCTATATAAAATCCTTGAGGAAAAGACCTCTCAAGGTGAGTACAAATCACCCTCAAAGGAACATATACATGCAATGGATAAATACACTGCTACATGATCCAACTACTCTATACTACGTAGTCTCTGGGGGAAAATGACTGCAATCTGATATACATATGATGATACAACAATGAGAGCTCAAATAAAGATGGGGGAGAAATATCTCAACCCCAGAAAACATTATTACATCAATCCTCTAAGGGATTGGCTAGAATACATAAAAGACCAAAATGCTGGAGTAGCTGGGCAGCTAATGCAGCTCAAATATAATACAACATGGAAGAGGATGAGAAGTGCTACAATAGAAGTTCAAACCTCCTCCAATAATCTCCAAAATGGAAGGGGCTAATCCCCTTACTGAAAACTGCACTCACTAGTGCACCAAATGAAACCCTTGTGCAAGCCATCTCTAAAAATAACGTTGTATAGGAAGGAGACTGTGCTGGGCATGAGAGAAAACATATGGCCTGATTCCAAATATGTAATATGAGATCCAGAAATATCCTTTGTTGATTTCCTAGAGAAGGAATGAGCTTCCCCTCTACAAACCAACTCCGGAAATGTGATGATGAAGGTCCCTCACTGCAACACTAGCAACTCCAGCGTTCTCTTGCTTCAAGAATAACGCAGTAGCTATAGATGACTGCTTTGGCCTCAAGCCAAGATGTGAGGAAGATGAAGAACAATCTCTCCATGGCATCCCATGCAAGAGAAGGGCATTCCTAAATAGGAATCCCTCTTGTGCTAAGCAGCACAAAGTTGAGGAGAGCTTCAACCTCCAAATTCTATCTTCAAGAATGATCTCCACAATGCTCTCCTTCATCTTTTATGAAATGTGTGCATGGACCCCACTCAGATTAGGGTTTCTCTCATTTGAATTTCCCTCCACTCCAACTACGCAATCTTCTTAAGAAAGCTTCCCCTCTTAGGGTACGTTGTTGACTTGGTCAACCATGGTCTAGCTTGCTTACCTTTGGCCCCTTTTCACACTTGGGCTGTTAACTTAAGCCACTTAAGTGACTTTTTGCACCATAGGAGTGTTTATTAAAATGATACATGGGCTCCCTTACCCATTTTATTTCCTTTTATTAAAATAAAAGCAAGATTAATGTCCCAAATACTTTATTGCAAAATTTGGGACATTACACTTTCAACAACAACCTATAGCACAAATAGTAGTCTCACCTGAGGCAATATTGGGGGATGTCAGAACCAAGTTTCTACATCCAGAGGGACAATAGAATGTGGATCTCATGCTAAAAAAATTTCTTAATATTTCCCGATCTGCGTGGATGAAATTATCTACCTTGGTAGTTTATGCCCTAATCATCACTTAATAATATTGTGCACTATGCCTTTATCAATATTATGCAATATTCAACCTAATATAACACATATAAACAACATGAAATACTTTGCGATGCGTAAAACAACATAAAACATAGATAATAAGAGAGGTACACATATACACACATATATGCTTCAAACTTCCTTTTCTCTATTAAAGATTTGTCTTCTTCAGTACAATACTTCTCTAACCCGCACACACAGCTGTGGGTGGTATGCACACACAACTGCATACTCTTCAATGGCTTCGTGCACACAGCTACGAAGCCTTCTCCTAGGACCCAAAACAGACTAAAGCACAAATGTTCAACAGATTGTGCTCATACAATGATGGATATATATCTTTGAATTTACATCTTATTGCCTTATATAGCCTGTACAACTTACAATATTGTGGTCCACATACCATGGGAGGTCTGGAAACTAAAAAAATAACCTGATCCCTTTACAAAAAGAGGGGTTTTGACCTCTCCCAAATCCCCAAAAACCCCTTAAAACTCTGCACAGTTGATTTTTATTCATTGGACCACACACTCTGCTCCTTGAATTGCGGATTTTTTTACCTAAAATGGACCATGTTGGGCCTCGCCCAATATATATATATATATATGGTTTGTTTTTTAAAATCATTGCATATAAGTATCCAAATAATAGTTAAAATATATATATCTATAAATATACAATAAAATCAAGTGTATGTTGATAAATTTAATTTCATGTTAATTACGATCTAAATTTACACTTATTTTATTGTGCAAGAGATGTTATTGTTGTAGTTTCACCCATTAAAAACACAAAAAATGTCAAGTATTATTTGATGTGGTGCACTATATGAAAGATGAAGTTATTGTATGTTTATGTTTTTTTTTTGGGCTAATCAGGAGGTGCCACATGGCTAACCCTGAGGCTACCACATGGCCCTTGAACCACATTATAAAGTTTTGGGTGAGATCTGCAGGGCTCGACCCTGCGACCTCCCACGGGCATGCACAAATCTCCATCGCCCACGCTACAGGTGAATCTTAACAACTATAGTACGCGGTATATATTTATGTTGCATATATTTGAAGTTTGGGGGCTGGGGACCACCGGCAGTCCCAACCCGCCAGTGGTCCCTGGAGTTATGGTCACATTACAAACAATATCTGCCAACCAACCAATGGTCAGCTTAACTGAAAGTCTCCACAAAATTAACATGTATGTTGTCACATGGCATTGGTTTAATGCGAACGTTATTTTCGCCGACGATTAGTGCTAACCTCAGTGTTCAACCATAGTTTAATACTCCAACTAGATTTTAATGCGATGGTTCCGCCCAACCGTAAGTCTGACTGCGGGGTTTGGGGTTGGCATGTAGCCACCCTAACCACAAAATTTATTGTGACGGCTAAAATAGCGAGTTGTTTGGCCAACGTGCCCAAAAAGGCAGAATTCAATATTTTAACTCCAGATAAGTGGAGTTCTCCACTTTTAGTGGAGCTTTTCTAGGTGTAATTGGGCAAAAGAGTAGGAGACTCAATTTTCGCCCATTGTGAGTGAATGAAGAGTCATTTTTGACTAATTGGAGAATTATGGAGCCATTTCTACAGATAAAACAACCATTAGTGCAATGTAACTACATGTATTTGAAAAATTTTGAGAATAATGAAAGATGGACATGCCATTGGGAGCTGGACCAGCAGATGTAGCCTAGGAGGGGTGGACTGCTTCATTATGCCTAATGTGTAAATTATATGAGGTAACTTATTTCTCTATTTTACATTGTTGTTCAGTGTTATTCAAGATTTTTTTATTCTTCTAATTCACCTAGAATCATCTATAATTCATGGTTAAAATCCTCAATCCTTAAGAAAAAAATATGAGACAATTATGGAGATGTTTATAAACTAAAAAGACACTTAGCAGAGCAAAAATAACACAGTCATTTTAGATCAGATTGGCATCAGAGCCAAGTTGTATTCTCTGGTGTTGTTTAGTGCAAAGAATTATTTAACTGATTGCAAGTTTTAGATGCTTACAAGGCTCAAGCTCAAAAGAGGAGAAGGAAAATTGGTGGGAACAGAAGGGTTTGAATAAGATCCAAAGCAAAGGAGATCAAGATTGCCACAATATCCACCACCTATTTCACCTCCTAAGGAAGTAGAAGCTACATTAAGCATGCCTCAAGAAGAAGGAGAAATCCATGAAGAAGTTGATCCCAAAGAGGAAGAAAGTGTGTTCAGGAAAGCATTCCTTGACATAACTGAGATGGTTAGAATCCTTTATCAAGAAAGGAATGAGATACTAGAAGTAGAAGGATATAAAATTAACAAGCAAGGACACGGTTCTTCATGAGGTCACAATAATGAAGATAAGTCAAAGAAGGGCAATGGAGGAAATGGAGGCAATGGAGAGCCATCATCCTCACCCTCATCATCATCATCCTCTACTTCTTCTTCCGTACATCAACCACACAAGTCAAAAAACACTGGTAAAAGTCCTTTTTTAAAACTTGATGTTAAGTTTGAATTGCCAATTTTTAATGGTGAAGTTAATGCAGAAAAACTTGATAATTGGATTAGGAAATTGGAGGTCTATTTGAGAATCCATAACCTTCAAGATGATGATACCAAAATCCAATTAACTTCATTGAGAATGGAAGGTGCAACACATGTTTGGTGGGAAGCCAAGACAAAGGAGGAGATCAAGGAACATGGTAACATTATTCTATTATGGTCAGATTTCATTACTGCTATAAAACAATAGTTTTATCCATTAGCTCATATACAGAAAGCCATAATGAACTAGCATAATTTTAGGCAATTAAAGGGACAAAATGTGCAAGAATACACCCAAGAATTTAGGAGAAGAGCTCTCTTATTAGGGGTAGATCTGCAGAGCCAAGATACTTTGCTCAAGTACATAAGAGGCTTAAATAGCTACATTAACATACTTTTCTCATGTTTAATCCCACTAGTCTAGATGAAGTATGTGTTCATGCCACACGTCTAGAAGCTAGAGGGAAGAACATTTCTGAAGAGGGTAGAAAGAAACATTTTAAGGGTAAAGCCAAAGAGAAGATATCAAGAGGTAAAAACAAAAAGAATGCATCTATTAAGAAAGAGGGAGAAAAATTGGTTTGTAAATTTTTTTCAAAAGAAGGCCATGATGAAACTCATGTTGGAAATTACATCCTGAAATGAAGCCAAAGAAACCCAATAACAAAGGGAAAAACAAAACTTCTCCTACAACTGAACATGATTTAGGGGATGATTCACGTGATGAATCTAAGATTACAACCATGGGATTGAAGAACATGAAGGGAAAATAAATTGAAACTAAACCCAGTACCAGTACATCAAACTGTCACATAAACACTCCAAATGAAGAAGAAAGAATTGAACTGTTTCATGTGAGGGTCATACCCAAACATACCAATATTGACACATTGTTTGATAGTGGGTCACAAGAAAAATTAATCTCTAAACACTTGGTAAAGAAACTTAACCTTGATACCATACCACATCCAAAACCATATCCATTAGGTTGGATTTGTAAGGATGCAAATTTACAGGTTTCAAAGAAATGTATATTGCAGTTTGCAATCACTACAAATTTTATTGACACAGTTGAATTATATGTGGTTCCTCTTGAAATAAAAAGTATTGTGTTGGGGAGTCCTTACTTATATGAAAAGAAAGTGATATTCCATCGCCATGATGAAAAGTATCATTTATTCAAAGATGGCAAGGAGTTCATTGTTAGAGCACATCACAAGAAGACAAACATTTCTATGGTAAATGTTGGACAGGTAAAGAGGCTAGTAAATTCAAGTAAGAATTTTGTTCTTCTTATGATTAAGCCTAAAGCTGATGTTAACCACGAATCATTTGACGGATGTGATCCTAATTTGAAATCATATTTATATGATGTAGTTAATGTACATCATGAGATGTTTCAGGAGCCAATAGGATTGCCTCCAAAAAGAGAGATTCAACATGAGATTCAATTGCAGCAAGATTGTCCTCTTCCAAACATCGGTATGTATTGCATGTCGATAATGGAAAATGATGAAATAAAGAGGAAAATCAAAGAGACGTTGGACAAAGGAATCATAAGGCCAAGCACCTCATCATGTGGTTCACCCATAATATTGATACCAAAGAAAGATGGGACTTGGCGCATGTGTGTAGACTTCAGAGCTTTGAACAATATTACAATAAATAATTGTTACCCACTCCCAAGAATAGATGATTTGCTTGATCAACTGAAAGAAGAATTTTTTTTCACTAAGTTAGATTTACGAAGTGGATATCATCAAGTAAGAATTGTAGAAAGTGATATATGGAAAACTGCATTCAAAACCAAACAAGGACTCTTTGAGTGGCTAGTTATGCCATTTGGTTTGTGTAATGCATTGACAAATTTCATGCGTGTTATGGATACTGTTTTGCATCCATTCCTTTATGAATTTGTGATTTTTTACTTTGACGAAATATTTATTTTCATCAAAGCAAGAGAATAACATGTCTTGCATGTGAATAGAGTGCTTGATATTTTGAAGATAGAGAAATTGTTTCTTAAGATGTCAAAGTGTGAGTTTGGAAAGACTTATTTGGTATATTTGGGACATATTGTAGGAGTAGGAGAGTTGAGAATTGATCCTTATAAAGTGGAATCCATTGTGAATTGGCCCACACCCAAAACATTAACCGAGGTAAGAAGTTTATTAGGTGCAACTCAATATTGGAGAAATTTTATTGCTAACGTTTCTTCCATCACAACTCCTATGCATGCAATGACAAGTGTGAAGAAAGGCTTCCAATGGGGAGGAAAACAATAGAAATATATCAAATCTTTAAAAGACAAGATCAGTTCAGATCCAGTCCTTGCATTACCAAATTTGAGACAGCCATTCAAGATTCAAACCAATGCTACTAATTATGCCATGGGCGCAGTACTTTTGCAGCATGGTAAGCCTATCGCTTTTCATTTTGAAACATTTAATAGTGCTGTGAAAAATTATCCTACATATGACAAAGATATATATGTGTTGGTACAAAGTGTCAAGAAGTGGAAACACTAGTTGATGGGTAATGAGACTATTGTGCATACCGATCACCAACCATTACAATACTTTTAGTTACAAACAAAATTGCAGCAATCATGACATTTCAGATGGATGGGATTTCTTCAACAGTTTCACTTGGTTATAAGGTACAAGAAAGGTATTTTCAATAAATTTGTTGATATTCTTTCAAGACCAATCATTAGTGCATCTACTTTACTCCAAAATTATTTTTTTGTACATGAGAGTTACATAAAACAATATGCACATGACATTGATTTTCAAGATGTGTATGCTAGTTTTAGTGAAGGGAATCAAGTTCAAGAAAATTTTTATCACATGCATAAAAATTTGTTGTCTCATTTGGGCAAGTTGTGTATACCACAAGGAGAGAGGCTAAGTGTCATGAGAAAAGCTCATTCATCTCTTATTGGTGGACACATTGGGGTAATCAAAACAGTGGCGCATCTACAAAGGTATTGCTATTGGCCTCACATGATAGATAGTGTGTCACGTTTTATAAGAGGTTGTTCTATGTGTGCAACAAGTAAGCCTAGTAACAGGAAGCTTGGGTTGTACACACCACTACCGGTACCATCAAGGCCATGGGAGAGTGTCTCCATGGAATTTTTTGGAGGTCTACCTATGTCAAGAAAACAACATGATTATCTTTATGTAGTTGTGGATAGATTCAGTAAAATGTGTATACTTATGCCCTATAAGAAAACCATTACTGCTGAAAAAACTGCTAAACTTTGTTTTCAACATGTTTGGGTTCATTTCGGATTGCCAAATTCTATTGTTAGTGATAGGGATTCTACGTTCATCGGGAATTTTTTATCAAATCTATGGAAGATGATGCACACAAAGTTGAGATATTGTATTGCTTTTCATCCACAAACAGATGGAAAAACCGAGGTGGTGAACAAAAATGTTATGCATCTATTGAGAGGATATTGTAGCAAACATCCTAAGTTGTGGGATGAAAAACTGCATTACATTCAACACGCTTACAACTGGAAAAATCACTCTTCAAATCAAACATCACCTTTTGAAGTATTATTTGGGTATTTTCCAAAATCGCCATTAGAATTTATCTTTGGGAAGGATGTTTCAATTGATGGCCATAGTGATATTAACAAGGCTTGAAAGTTCATTGAGAAAATTCAAATTATACATCACCAAGTTCAAGAAGATCTGGAGAAAAGTCAAATAAAATACAAAGAGAGGCATGACAAACATCGATTTGATCACAAGTTTCAAGAGGGAGATGAGGTATGGTTGCACATTAGCAAAGAAAGGATTCAAGGAGAAGGTAAAAATCTCAAATCCATTCACTATGGTCCATTCAATATCATAAAGCAAGTTGGTAATAATGCATTTCAACTTGACTTGCCTTCTTATATGCAAATGTATTCAGTCGTTAATGTTGAAAACTTACGTTTGTATGAGCCACCTTTGATTGATGATCAAGGAAGTGATGTTCAACTACCTTATATTGAATATTTCTTGCCAAAATTTTTGAATGATCTCAAAGAAGATACAATTATTGACAGGAGGACAAGAGCATCCAAGATGGGAAGTGTTGACTATCTTCGAGTTGGGCTCAAAGGCACTAAACCAAGCAAGGAAAAATGGATGGAGGTTGGAAAGGTGAGGGAGTTGTACCCTCATCTACTAAACAGGTAATCAAGTCTTTTGGGGTCCAAAAGCTTCCCAATGGGGAGGAGTGATCAGGAGTTCATAAATTTTTCTCAAAATTCAAAGCCACATGATTGGGTTGAAACCAGGATGATTATGTTGATCTTGTCTTCCTGATTTCAGTGCTACAAATGGTTCGAAAAACCAATGTTGTATGAGGGAGATATCACATTCTGATCGAAATGCTAAACAGGTAAAATTGCAATAGTTTTGACTGGGTTGCACAGTCAGAAGGGTGGAGGTACAATCAGCAAAAGGGGAATATTTTGAGGAATATTCCTTTCCTCAAAACCAACCCTAGAATGAAAAGTGTCACTTCTTTATTGCTAGAATGGTTGTATGTTTTTTTTTTGGGGGCCAATCAAGAGGTGCCACATGGATAGCCCCGAGGCTGCCACGTGGCCCTTGAACCACATTATAAAATTTTGGGTGAGGTCTACAGGGCTCGACCCCGCGACCTCCCGCAAGCACACACAGGTCTCCACCGCCCAAGATACACACGAATCTTAACAACTATAGTACGCGGTATATAATTATGTTGCATAGATTTCAAGTTTGGGGGCTGTGGACTGCCGCATTAACATTTATGTTGTCACATGGCATAGGTTTAGTGCCAATGTTATTTCTGCCGACGGTTAGTGCTAACCTCAGAGATGAACCACAGTTTAAGACTCCAACCATATTTTAATGTTGTTAGGTAAACTTGACTCGAGATAAAGTCAATGTTGACTAGGGTAAATAGCAGTGGTTTTGGGGCACATGGTATTGTGCACCCATGGTTTTAAGCCCATGGTATTGCATGTAATGGAGCCTATAAAAGGCTAGGAATACTTCATTGTAAGGTAGGCCTGGAGGTGAGTGGTGAAGGCTCACTTGGCCGGATTGGCAAGGGTTTTGGCCAATGTTTAATGAAATTTCATTGGTTGGGTTTTTCCCCGGAGTTTGGGGTTTTCCTGGTAAAATATTTGTGTTAATGTTTATGATTTGTTGCTGGTTCTTTTTCATGATTATTATTCCTCTCGATAAATTTATTATTTCTCCAGTAAATTCTTAACAAATGTGACGGTTCTGCCCAACTGTTAGTCTGACCGCAGGGTTTGGGGTTGGCATGTGGCCACCCCAACCACTGAAATTTATTGCGATGACTAAAATGGTGGTTTGTTTGTCCAGCGTCCCCAAAAAGGTGGAATTCACTATTTTAACTCCAGATAATTGGAGTTCTCCACTTTTAGTGGAGCTTTTCTAGGTGTAACTGGGAAAAAGAGTGGGAGACTCAATTTTCGCCCATTTTGAGTGAATTAAGAGTCATTTTTGACTAATTGGAGAATTCTAGAGCCATTGGTGTAGTGAAAACAACCATTAGAGCACGGTAACTACATGTATTTCAAAAATTTTGAGCATAATGAATGATGGACATGTCATTGGGAGCTGGACCAGCAGATGTAGCCCAGGAGGGGTGAATTGCTTCATCATGACTGCTGTGTAAATTATATGGGGTGATTTATTTCTCTGTTTTACACTATTTTTCAGTGTTATTTAAACTTGTTTTATGCTTCTAATTCACCTAAAATCATCTACAATTCATGGTTAAAATCCTCAATCCTTAAGAAAAACTAATAAGACAATTATGCACATGTTTAGAAACTGAAAACAAACTTAGCACAAAAAAACTAATACAATCATTTCAAATCAATTGAGCATTTGATTTTACTGATATTATGTTTGCATGCATGACAATTAATCTATATGTATACATACGCTGGTCTTAAACCATTTCATACATGAATGAAAAATGTATTAGCCTTTCTATACATGAATGCAAATGTACATAGCATATTTTATAATGCAATTTTAAGTTATGATTTTTTTAGATATCTACAACAAATTATAAGATTCATTCAAATGAAAAATGTACCATGTTCTATAATTTTCAATTTTAATCGATTCATTTTAAATAACTTAACATTGAAACAACTTTAAACAAAAACTAAGAATAATCTAGACTAACATTTTGAGAATGATTGAATGCAAAATGTACCAACTAGAAATGCAAATTTACTTTTATTTCTACATATTCATGAACTTAAATAGGTAAAACCTTTAAAAGCATTAAACCATGCATCATGCAAATTGTGGGCCATGTTTTATAATGCAATTTTATCTAGTATGTTTGTGCATTCAAACAAATTTATATTAAAAGTTAACTATCAACTGACATCCATATTAGCATTTCTATACATTAATGCAGAATGTACATATACCATATTTTATAATGCAATTTTAAATTTTCATGATTGTTTTAGACATTTACACATAATTATTAGATTCATTCAAATGCAAAATGTATACCATGTTTTGTAATTTGCAATTTTAATAGATTCTATTTAAATAACTTGACATTGAAATAACTTTAAACAAAATCTAAGAATCATCTACTAACATTATAAGAATGATTGAATGCAAAATGTACCAACTAAATGAAAATTTACTTTCATTGAGCAACATATTCATGAACTTAAATATGTAAAGCATTTAAGCTTCAAAATGATACATTATGCAAATTGTACCATGTTTTATAATGCAATTTTATAGTATGTTTGTGCATTCAAACAACTTTATATTAACATTTAACTATCAAACGACATCCATACTAGTGTTTCTATACATGAATGAAAAATGTACATGTACCATATTTTATAATGATTTTTTTTTAAGTTATGATTGTTTTAGACATCTACACTTAATTATAAGATTCATTCAAATGCAAAAGGTACCATGTTTTGTAATTTTCAATTTTAATAGATTCATTTTAAATAACTTGACATTGAAACAATTTTAAACAAAACCTAATAATCATCTACACTAAGATTATAAGAATTATTGAATGCAAAATGTACCAACTAGAAATGAAAATTTACTTTCATTTCTACATATTCATGAACTTAAATATGTAAAAAATTTAAGCATAAAACCATGCATCATGCAAATTGTACCATGTTTTATTATGCAATATTATAGTATGTTTGTGCTTGAACAACTTTACATTAAAAGTTAACTACCAACCGACATCCATAGTATCCTTTCTAGATACAATGCAAAATGTACATGCCATATTGTATAATGCATTTTTTATGATTGTGTTAGCCACCTATATTATTTTGTTATACCAAAAGGTGGCTAAGATCTTTTTGAGCCTCCAAGGAACAAATTTTATCACTAAAAATTGTTGGCTCTTGAAGTCTCTTTAAGGCCTCATGCCTCTGTCCCAAATCCTCATTTTCTGTCCCATTTTATACTCAGAAATTTCTGCTGATTCCAAATGAAAGACTGCTGAAAGACCATCATTTTCCCTCTTCTCAAACCTTTCATCTGCTCCCCTTTTTCTCCATCAAAACTGCCTTGTTTTCATAAGTCCTCTTCTTTCCATTTATGAAAAATTCCCCTTTCCATAGTTAAAAACTCACTTTTTAACTATTTCGGAACCCCCATTTCCATTAAAAAACCATGAAAAATGTCATAAAAAAAAAAGTATTATGACCATGGACTTAAGCCCCCTCGGGCTAAGTCCTAGCCACTTCCCCCACATGCCCTTTCCCCAGGACCAAGCGCTTAAGTCCCAAGCGCTAATCGCAATCGGAAGTCGGGCGGGCGCACAAATCCTTTGTAATAGTCAAAAAGCCCCGATGCGATTATTTATAACGTTAAATCCCGCGATGTGTTCAGCACCGTCAATCTATCACAAAGATCCTACGGCGGAGCACTAATCATAGCCCTCCGCCCAATTGCAATCGCAGCATTCCGTGTGTGCCCTCCGATCAATCGCAATTCCTATCTTCCTGCCTCCGATCGCGATCCCCC
Organism: Pinus albicaulis; assembly: GCA_034641835.2. Lineage (NCBI taxonomy): Eukaryota > Viridiplantae > Streptophyta > Pinopsida > Pinales > Pinaceae > Pinus > Pinus albicaulis. The sequence goes on along the minus strand of CM076570.1, from coordinate 1,293,865,739 downwards.
GATTGCATCCCATCCGTTCATCCTTCCCGCAATCTGACGACCAGCGCTCAATCGTTTTTCCCCTCCCGATCGTCAATCACAAGTCCTTCTCCTGATCTCCCGATTGCATCCCGTCCGATTGATCCCTCCCGCAGATCAACGGTCTTGCGCTAATCGCATCCTCCTATCCGATCGCAATCGCAAGTCCCATCTTCCTGTCCCCGATTGTGATTTGCTCCGTTTTGATCTAGTCCATCCGTTTGCTACATGATCTGACGGTCATCGCTCCTCCACTCCCAATCGCAATCGGAAGTTTCAATGCATGTCACCCCGGTTCCCCTCCGATTGCGATTAACCGATTACATCTCCACCGTTCATCCTCCCCCGATCTAACGATCAATATCTAATCGCCCTCTGCCTCTGCTGGGACCCACTCTTTCATTCGTCTCCGTTGCATTTCATGTGTTTTGTTTGTTTTTTGCTCGTTTCATATGTTGTTACGCCACTCAATCTCCACCGTTAGATATTTTTATCCGACGGCTACGCTCCTCCCCCGCCATCTGAAGCAGTTTAAACCTATTTCCGCAGGATTTCTTAATTGTTTTGTGTTTGATACAGGTGTTTTAAATGGTTTTCCATTGTATCACGAAGAAATGCCGAGGGCTGGGAATGACGATTCTCATGCCCTCGTTTCATTAAGAGAAGCCATCCACGAGGCTCCATTCCATGCTTCATCAGTACTCTATGAGTATTGATGCCGTAAAGCCCAGTGCAGTTCTGCACATCGACAAGACACTGTTTTAATTCAAACACAGTTAAAGGGTATCAGTTTTGAAGACAAATCACAGCAGATGAAGATCGAAGACAGTTTTTATGGGGATTACGGCTAAGACAGTTATCAAAAGCCTAATCCCCAATCTAAAACACAGTTTAAAAGAAAACCTAAAGTGTTTACCAGACAGAAAGCCTCCACCGCCACATCTGGGGCGAATTGATTCCTCAACTACCACCAAGCCACCTGTTGCCTCAAAGCATTCAAACAGAGGCCAAAGTTATTGAAGAAAATATAATATTCGCCTCCAGCGCAGCCAAGGAGTTACTCCACACAGTGTATAGAGCCTCAAAGTCAAATAAAGCTCCCACTGAGCTTTGATATTTATTGTAAAAAGGTTAATACAGTGATCCACCTATAAATTTCTCCCTCGAGCCCCTCAAAAGGCCGAGAAGTCTTGAACCTGTATTAACTATCGTGAGAGATATTTTCTTAGATCACCTCCTCATTCTTCTATAAATACCTCAAAGAAGATGAGAAATTGTTGGTTGCAGAACTTTGAAATACACTTGAGCTGGAGACTTATATTTGTACATAGTGTTCACTGGCCCTTGAAGCTCTGTTTGTGATAGAGTAGTTAGGCTGAATAGTGAAGATGATTGCTAAACTGAAACATTGGACTTGAAGATTGTAACTGGTTTGACATCAATAACAAGTTGTTTCTTGGGATCCTGGTCTATATTACTGGTGAAGTGCCTCTTTCTTTGTTAATTGTTTTTCCTTCTACGTATGCCATATTGTTCATATTCTGCTGTAAAGAACAGTATAAACAGGGTTAGGACCTATTGTATATCAGTAACCTTCTCTGGCTGAGAAATCTTTATCTTGATGTTTTCTTCAATTTTTTTTATTTAAAGAATGATTTAATACAGTTTAAACAGTTAGGAATGTTGGCATTCCCTCGTCCTTCTGCTTGCTTAAACATTGTTCTTGAATGTGATTTCCATTATTTGCTATTGAAGATTAGACTAGAGAAGATATGGTTTGCCCCGATTCCTAGATTCCTTTCTCCAAAGGCAGATTCTGAAAGTTTCCCATGGTGTTGACTGAAAGCAGACTAGGTTTAAAAGTACTTTATCTGATCTTAAGTTACACTTCGTTTCTCTTATATGTTTTCATACTTTCTGAAGGTGATTATGTGGATCACTGGATTGTTTGTCAATTAAGTTGCTTTAATAAGAAAATGCCCAAGAAGTCTATGGTTAGCCCTGTCCTTGGTTGGTTTTAAACAGTTACTTAAGAGGCTTTTCTTATTTGGACTGACTATAAATCCTCTGAGAAATTATTATCATTTTCCATCCCTCCAACACTTTATTGTTCCATTCCATCATTTAAAACTCAACAATCTTGTGGTATAGATGACTTGCCCCTTGGATCACTCTTGATGTTGTTGCTCAATTAAAGCCCAGATATGACTCCATAGCCCAATGGACTAAAAACCAACGTTATATCTATCTATCTGCCAAAACTGTTCTATTTGCTTGCAACTTCTCACTTTTGAAACTTTTTGCACTTAGGACTTTCCCCTAAAGTAACATTTCATGCTCAACCATCCAAAACAAAACAAAACCCTTGGCCTTCATAACTAGCCTAATATCATTACCTTAAGCTTTTCAAAGACAATATCCATCTTTGTACATATTGGAGAGATCCCTCTCCGGATTCAGGAGGGCTAGATCCTAGAATCCCAAAGTTGATTGAAATGATGTTAACTCTGTGATTGGACTCTCCCAATCTTGCTAATAAATTACAGAGACCTAACAGATTGTATTAGACATCTACACCTAATTATAAGATTCATTCAAATGCAAAATGTACCATGTTTTGTAATTTATAATTTTAATAGATCCATTTTAAATAACAAGTGAAAAATCAACTTTAAACAAAACCTAAGAATCATCTACTAACAGTATAACAATTATCACGCAAAATGTACCAACTAAATGCAAATTTACTTTCATTGCTACATATTCATGAACGTAAATATGTAAAACCAAGTTTGAAGCATGAAACCATGCATCATTAAAATTGTAACATGAAAAATGTACATAAAATCCAAAATTAGCATGTATTGAATCATAATAAAGAGTTCTAGATTTGAAATATATCCAAAATTTATATCATTATAAAATTAAATATATAATAAAAAAATTTCAAATAAAAATATGCATCAATTCATAATAAAGAGTTTTACTTTAAATATGTCCAAAATTTATATCATGGTAGAAGTAAATATAACATAAAAGAATGTCAAATAAAAAGTTGCATCAATTTAGAGGATCTGGCTTAAATATATTATGTATCAACCTCCTCGTGCTCTCATTTGAATCATGGCAACCCTACACAACATGTGTAATTGCATATATATACATAATATTATGTACTTTAAAATTAAATCAGAATTTAATCATAAAAACAAATCAAAATCCATGCAATACCTCATGGTGTTCCCCCTCCATTGTGCCCTTGTGATTTTCGGCATGCATTGCACCTTCATGGATAAAATGTAATAATGTTATTAAGTTTATATATATATATATATATATATATATATATTATATATATATATATATATATATATATATATATATATATATATATATATATATATATATATATATATATATATATATATATATATATATTTATATTAAAAATTTACAATTGCAAATGAAAATGCATAAAATTGATCAATATTAAAAAAATCAATTATCAACTTTTTCAAATTGTCTAAACAATTCAATCCTTGTAACTGACTAAAGTTTCAAATTCCATGCAATACCTCGTGATGTCCCCCCTAAATTTCCTCCATACGAATGCCCTGTACAATGCATGTACCTGTATATATTAAAAATATAAAATTGCACATGAAAATGCATAAACTTGAAATTTATTAAAAAATTTGTTAAACGACTTTTTGAAATTTTTTGGATGATCCTATCCCCATCGTCGACTCCACCACTAAAGTCCCCGGAGCATAGAAATCGTGTCCACAATCCTAAAATTCAAAATTTTTAAAACCATAAGATAAATATATCTCATTTATTAATGAAACTTGCACTTCAAATTATAACAAAATGTAAGTGAAATATTCAATACTTATGACAACGGAATATTTGACACATCTCCTAATAAGGAGGAAAATGGTGGCGCCATATCAAAAACGTCGAGTGGAATCGGAATATGTTAACATTTAATTATATATGTACATAATTATTTCTTTTAAAAATATGTCCTCACGATATCGATATAATAAAAGTAGAAGATTAATTATATCAACATGAACTCTTAAAAAAAAACTTTCATTTTTCAAAATATCATCTTCATTGGAACCTGAACCTTGGACCATGATATTATCAAAAAATTTGTTCAAAAAATGAGTTAAATGCAAATGTTGAACATATGATACATTTGTGTTATATTAACACATATAAATTACAAATTACATTAAAATATCCACCCTAAAAATTAATAGATACTGACCCCACACCCTCTTCCTCATGCACAATTAGTTCTTGCCAACCAATAAAAAAACCCTTTTCATATGCTTTAGGATCCTCAATATTCATATTATCTATCTCCTCATTTATTTTATATACAAAACTAGCATGTGCATTAGTTCAGGCTCTTTGTTGATTTAGAACGATATCAATTTCGGTGAGTGCACTATGGATGTTTTCTGTGATAGCATCCCTTCCTACTCAACCAATTCCAGAAGTGGCATCCATCTCTGAGTGCAAAGTTACCACAAGAGGAGGTTGATGTACCAAAGGTGGCAAAGGGCGAGGAAATTCAGTATCACGTAATGCACCCTTACGATCACGTAACCAACCTCTCCCAGTACCATAATATTCATATGGAAGGTCATTATAATCAGAATTCATACCCAAAAAGAATTCTTCATAAAATAATTTTTCAAAGTAAATTGTAACCTCGCCATTCCATGGAATATTTCCATACACTACAAGGATCCTATCATACAAATTGTTGACTATATAAGGGTGCTTGAAATATTGCATCTTGAGCATCTTTCTTTTCAACCTTTGTTTGAAATTAAAAATAGATTTTTCATTTTCTTTTGTAACCTTTTTTTACTAACCTCGGTCCATTTATCAGAACCCATTAATGCTTCCTTTCTATGCCTCATCATATCTACAAAGAAATTTTGGCTAGCCCAAGCTTCTCATAAACATAAAGAAATCAGGTTAGAGAGGGCACAATTATTTCTAAGATTTCTCGAGTCTCTATGGGGAGCTCCAAACACCTAAGATCTTTCCTCAATTTTGAATAATGACTTTTCGACCTATGTAATGTACATTTTTGGAGTTTTGTTTCTCAAGGAAAGTCATTAGGAATATCATATGGATAAGTGGTAATCGATGTACAACCTTCTTCTTGAATTTCTCGTCTTCACTTACGTCTATTTCGAGCAACATTTTCACCCTCTGCATCAATATATAAAATTACATAAATATAAAAACATATGAAAAAATATATTCATACACATGAAATATAGACAGATACATGCATATGTAGATATAATTCATTTACATGTACAAATTTGTTTTAATGTAAAAAAATTAAAATTTACCAAAATGTTGAGGATCATGATGATCCGATTGAGATTAATGACCACCCAGAGATGGTTGAGTACCAACATGACCACCCAGATATTAAGCTTGTTTATCACCGAGAGAATGTTGACCACCCTCACGCGACGACATAGTGAGTGAAGCTTCTAAACCAAAATAGGAAATAAATTCAATATATATGTAGACATACATATCATTCTACCTATTTATCATTTAAGTAAATGCACACACACACACACACGCACATCATACCACAATGGTGTGAAAAATGACCCTCCATTGATTGAGTAGATACTCTTTTCGACCTAGTTTGAGATGCTTCTAAAAAAATAAATTTATTATAAATTAATTTAAAGCTAAATTGGTAAAAAAATCAATTCCATGTATATACACATGTACATATTATTATATTCAAATATAATTTAAAAATTTGGACATAAACATATATATACCACGATCATGATGGACCTCCCTTGATTCATTTGATGTTCTATTTGATCCATGACATCCCCCTCTAGTAGATGCATGAGACTCGATTGATGCTCACCTCAAAGAATCATGTGGCATATTCCGATCCATGATATGGATATCTATAGATATAGATACATGAAATTTAAAAAGTTACCTCATGCATTTACAATTCTTTTTAAAATTGTTATTTAAAAAGATCAAGAATTCATAAAATTGATGTAAAATTGATGTAACCATTCACGTTACATCATGCATTTAAAAATATTGAAATTTATATTTAAAAATATCCAGAATTAAAAAAAGTGATGTAACCCTTTAAATTACACCATGAATTATAAGATCTTAAAATTGCTAGATTTAAAAACATTGAAAGAATTTAGAAAATTATTGTAACTATCTGAAGCTCTTATTTTAAAATATACTCAAGACTAAAAACACAAATTTTGAAGCACGCACATTTTGAAAATTAAATACAAATTTTCAAAAACATGAAGTTCACCAAGTTGTGCTTACATAGTGGGGACACACTTCGTATAGAATTGAAAAAAACACACGGTCATTAAAAATGACACATTTATAACTAAATATCAAAAATATCAAAGATATCTTACAATGTGCATCATTATATTTTGATGGAGAGCTTCTTAATACTAATTCATATTTCACACACAAATATTGAATCATAATTTCCCCATACAATAGATCATTAGACATCCTATTAACATGTGCACAATGTCTTATGCTAAATGATTGAAATTGTCTAACAATGTTTTCCTTTGGAGAACTTTGTTCATCACAATATTGCATACCACATAAGTAATCACTACTTCCCTTGGATTGGGATAACATGAACCATCTATGAATAATGCCTATTTTTCAACTATGTTTAATTGGTTTTCTGATCCCTGTAAAAAACAAATTTAATTGATATTGTGAGAATGATAATAAAGAAATATATATTGTGATTTAATAGTTGAATACTACAACAATTTATGAATAATATATTTATTTATTGTAAATTCCTTATTTTATGAGAGAATGTTAATAAATAAATATTTATTGTGGTTGAATAATAGAATACTACAAGGATAAATAGCCTAGTTTCAGGATCACATCCTATGTTCTCCTTCGTAATTTATATAATGTTTCATATGACAACCGAATTTATACAATGTTTGCTTTATACAAAGTTTGTACATGTTGTAGTTGACAATAATTAATATTATTTGTGTATTAATGGAGAAAAGGTTACATAAGTTGTAACGTATCTCCTTAGTTTAGGATTTGTTCCTAGAATTTAGGAGTCTGTTTGCAACTTCCTGATTTCTTGTGATGTACTTAAAGATGTAATTTCTGATTCATGAATGTAGAGTGATCTCTCCATTTGAGTGTAGTCTCCAGGTTCAGTACTCACCTGAGAGCTACAACTCCTTTTCAATTTTGTGCATATTTTATCTTAGTATCAGAGCTCAAATTCGGTGAGCCTGATCTTTTATCGCCTTTGTGGCCAATTTTCCTTTGTGGCTGAATCGCCTTCGTGGCTAAAAGTGCCTTTGTGGCTGCGTGTACACGAGAGCTGTGTGCTCACAGAGAAAGTGGACTGCAGTAACACCTGGCTCACAAACTCAGATGATTTTTTAATTTCTAATTAGAAGGGAGTTAGCGTGTTTTCTTCATTGACAGTTGCACTAAGAAGCGCAATTGGCACGTCTGTTCGAGCCATACCCTCGCCAACGTGCCAAATCACGGGATTGGCGTGGAAGCGCACGGAAAACCCGCGCCAAGATTTTTCCTTGCAAATTTTCTATTCTGGGCGTGGATTTTTCATTCGGAAAGGCGCCACCTCACCTTCAGTGGAAGATCCACGGAAAGCCTCACTTCGGTGGAAGATCTGTGGAAATTTGCGGATCAGAGAAGTTGCGGATCTGTCCGGGAGAGGAAGATTGGATCAGTTTTGTGGCTGTATTGGGAGACAGTGGATTTGCTCAGTAGAGCAAGATTAATTTGCAGATTTGCCAGATATTGCTGGATCTGAATCGAAGATAAAGTAGGTGGATCAGGAGAACTAGCAGAGCAGTGGCATATCGGTTGTCAAGATCTGACAGGTATTGTTTTTTTTCTTTTCTGAATCAGTTGTGTAGATTCATTTACTTGTAGATCAGTTCAGAATGAGTAACACTATGGAATCATATCTCCACGAGTCTGGCAAACTAATGGATCTAACTTCACGAATTGGAAGTTTAAGATTCAGACCTTGCTTGAGGGTGCAAATGCATGGTCGATTGTTACAGGAGATGAGCAGAGGCCGAATTCAATTATAGGAGCGACTACGTAGGAGAAAGAATGGGATAAGAGAGAAAAAAAAGCGAAAGTTTTGCTGAAGATGTCCATCAAGGACAACATTATCCCACATATCAGAGAGTGTAAAACGTCCTCTGAGATCTGGACGACCATCAAAATTTTATATCAGACCCAGAACACAAATCGGATTATGGCACTCAAAGGCAAGTTGTTTTCAATGAAGATGGATGAAAGTGAGACTGTTGTTTCATTCATTGCGCAAGTTAAAGATCTAAAAGACGGATTGGGAGACATCGAAGAGAAGGTGGTTGATTCCGATCTTGTCACAATCACACTGAATGGGATGAGAGATGAATATCAAATTTTCATCATTGGATTGGCGGCAAGAGAAAAAGCTCCTACATTTGATGGATTGACAGGGATCTTGCTGCAAGAAGAGGAGCGGTGACAGATTTTGAAACCCCAGAGCGATGATCTTGCTCTGATGGCGAAACGACGATCATTCAGAGGGAAGCTGCCACAGAAGCAATCACAGTCACAATAGTAACAGTAGCAGAGAGGAGGAGGTACATCGTAGAAGAGTCCATACAGAGGTATGTCTGTAAATAATCCAATAAAAAGATGTTATTATTGTGGAAAGAAGGGTCATATATAGATTGAATGCCTTAAGAAATAGGCGGATGATGCAAAGAAAAAGTTGGCGATGGCGAAGCACAGAGGATACTTTATTGAAGAAGATGAAGATTTCAGTCACAAATTTCTACTGTTCACAACTAACTGTGCCCTTTCAGCATCTAATGAGGACGACATCAGGTATGTCGATTCTGGTGCATCCTCTCATATGACAGGTAAGAAGGAATGTTTTTAAACTCTTGAAGAAAGTACATATGGATCAAAAATTTATTTAGGAGATGACATTGGATACGAGATTAAAGGCTATGGTGATATTCCGGTAAAGTTACCAAATGGTGATATTAGTCATCTTAAAAATGTTTTATATGTACCTGAAATTAAGAAAAATTTGATATCTGTATCCATGATAATTGATCAAGATATGCAAGTTGAATTCTTCAAGACTCATTGTGTCATAAAGAATTGCAGGAAAGAGATTGTTGCAACAGGAATGCATGTAGGAAGCCTATACAGACTGGATGTAAAAAGTATACCACAGCAAGCCATGGTTGCAGGTGGATCGACAGTCGAAAAAGTTTGGCACTAGAAATTCGGTCATTTGAATTTGCAGGACCTCATGTTATTACAGAGAAAATGTATGGTCGAGGGACTCCCTCGACCATACTCACAGTACTCAGTTAAATTGTGATGGATGTGCCTTAGGTAAAATGCATAGAGAAGAGTTTCCTGTGCATGATATAAGGAAGGAAAGAGATATCCTAGAACTAGTGCATACTAACATATGCGGACCTATGCAGACGAGGTCGCTAGGTGGAGCATATTACTTTCTTTTATTTATTGATGATTGCACTAGATATTCATGGGTTTATTTTCTGAGTAAAAAGAGTCAAACTTTCCAGTACTTTATAGAATTTAAAACCTTGGTGGAAAAACAGTTTGGAAAAAGCATAAAAATTCTCCGCTCTAATCAAGGGGGAGAATACAAGTCAGGGGAATTCATGAAATTCTACAAATCTCACGAGATTGTTCAACATTTTACAATGCCACACACACCAAAGCAGAATGGAGTGGTAGAGCGCAAGAACAGAACCTTAGTGGAGTGCGCAAGGAGCATGTTACAAGGTAAGGGTCTATCTAATATATTTTGGGCAGAAGCTATTCATACTGTTGTCTACTTAAAGAAAAAAAGTCCTACTAGATATCTTGGCTTCAAAACCCCTTTTGAAGCTCTATATGGACTCAAACTAGCAGTAAATCATTTAAGAGTATTTCGGTCAAAAGAATTTTCCCATATACCCAAAGCTGATAGGAAGAAATTAGACCCTAAAGCTATCAAATGCATCTTTGTTGGATATGGCATAGAATTTAAAGCATATAATTTGTTCAATCCTGAGTCTCATAAGATATTTGCAAGCAGGGATGTAGTGTTTCATGAACAGGTTCAAGAAAGGAAAGATCACAATGATGATGATTGGCACATTCCATTGTTGCTGGAGGAAAGCAGTGAGGATGAACGAGAGTAGGAGCAGAAAGAAGAACAAGAAGAAGGTGATAATGCAAGCCCAAATAAATCTGAAGAAAACAAATTTGAGGTAAGTCCCCTACCAAGGAGATCAGGTAGGAAGACTCAAAAACCATCCCGACTGAAAGACTATACTTTGATGTCAAATATTTTAAACATTGTATAACCCACTAATTACAAAGAAGCTAGTCAATCTGAGGCATGGAGGGCTGTAATGAATGAAGAGATTGAATCTATTCTTAGAAATAACACTTCGGATTTAGTTAAATTTCCTAAAGATAAAACACCCATAGGATGTAAATGGTTGTATAAACCAAAAATGAATGCAGATGGATGTATAGAAAAACTAAAAGCTAGGCTAGTTGCAAAGGGGTACTCACAGCAAGAGGGTATAGATTTTGATGATACCTTTGCACCTGTAGCAAAGTTAAACACTATCAGAATGCTTATTTCTCTAGCAACTAAACACAATTGGGAGCTACACCAGGTTGATGTTAAATCTGCATTTTTAAATGGTGAATTAAAGGAATAAATTTACTTAGTACAACCTTAAGGGTTTGTAAAGAAGGGGCAGGAACATCTTGTTTGCATATTGAAAAAGGAACTATATGGCTTAAAACAAGCACCCAGGTCTTGGTACGAAAAGATTGATTCTTTCTTTTTAGAGCATTGTTTTCATAGGAGTTTGAATGACCCAAATTTGTATACCAATTACAATAAACAGGGGTAGATTATTTTGATTTCTTTGTATGTGGATGACATGATCATAACAGGAAATGCAGATAATTTAATCAAAGAAATCAAACTACTGATGGCACAGGTTTTTGAAATGAAAGATCTCGGAAGTCTCCATTACTGTCTGGGATTGGAAGTATGGAGAGATACTGGACAAACTTTTCTTAATCAAGGAAAGTATGCCAGAATTCTACTGGAAAAATTTGGCATGGATCAGTGTAGGTCAGCAGCAACACCATTGCAGCAGAATTTGAAGTTATGCAGTGACGATGGCACTAAGGAGGTGGATGCCACTATGTACAGACAGCTAGTTGGGAGTTTCATATATCTCACAACAACTAGACCAGACTTGGCATACTCTGTTAGTGTGTTGAGCCAATTCATGTCAACACCACTTGAAAGTCACTGGGTTGCAGCAAAAAGTGTGTTGAGGTATCTTTGTGGTACTGTTAATTATGGCATTGTATACACTAACACTTCTGATGTTACTCTAGCAGGTTTTTCAGATTCAGACTGGGTAGGTAACTTGGATGATTGAAGGTCTATCACAGTTTACGCATTCAACATAGGATCCGGGGTCATAGCATGGAGCAGCAAAAAGCAAAGCACTGTAGCATTATCTTCATGTGAAGCTGAGTACCAAGCATTGTGTGCAGCAACGTGTGAAGCGATCCGATTGAGAAGGCTTCTCAATGATGCGGGAGAAGAACAGAAAAACTCAACCTCCATTAAAAGAGACAACCAGAGCACCATTAAACTAGCATACAATCCAGTGTTTCATAAAAACACCAAACATATCGACACTCAGTTCCATTTTGTTAGAGAGAAACTACAGTCAAAAGAAATCATTGTTGAATATTGTAAAACTTGTGACAATATGGCTGATATTTTTGCTAAGCCTCTTACACGTGTAAAGTTTGAATTGTTTAGAAGGATGCTAGGAGTTCAGGACAATCCTTTCTCCATTAAGGGGGGGATTTGACAATAATTAATATTATTTGTGTATTAATGGAGAAAAGGTTACATAAGTTGTAACGTATCTCCTTAGTTTAGGATTTGTTCCTAGAATTTAGGAGTCTGTTTGCAACTTCCTGATTTCTTGTGATGTACTTAAAGATGTAATTTATGATTCATGAATCTAGAGTGATCTCTCTGTTTGAGTGGAGTCTCCAGGTGCAGTACTCACCTGAGAGCTACAACTCCTTCTTTTCAATTCTGTACATATTTTATCTGTTGTTAGTTTACTGTTATTTTTCATTATGGAGGAACGCTCGAGGAATTTTTTACGCTATTAGTTTACTATTATTTTTTGTTCAGGAGCTCACTGGAGGAATTTTTTGCATTATCGATGTGCTAGATGAATCGTAGGTAGAGTAAAAACCCTATTTTCGACACTCATGTGTACCTTCGTCTATTCATTCAAACCAAAAAAGTTTGTTGTTTATGGTAGAATTTGTTTAATCTGGACATTCTCTAAGAGATTTAGGAATCCACAATTGACATCATATTCTATAAGAGGTTTGCACTGCTCCCACCTTTTAAATGTGATATTTATAGTAGTTACTTCTAGGTTGGGTTGGACATTTATTGTAGTTACTTCTAGGTTTTGGTTGGGTGTGATATTTCTAGTAGTTACTTATAGTATTAATTTATATCTAGTATGGCTAAAGAATAAATGATTAAGAGCAAAGGAATGTTTTCAGTATTGTAAGAGATAATTTTTTTTGAGATAGTCCTATATTATTAACCCTTATTACTGACGATTGGACTTATAAATTTCATATTTTTATTAATAAAAAATATTTTCACAGTATTATTCAAATTGATTGTATTTAATTTGAATTATTTCTTCTATTTTTTTTCATAGTATTATGCGTGGTATATTTCACCATAGGTTTTTGCATGCCAAGGTGTAACAATAGAAAAGAGGTATAGGCATATAGGAGTCATCCAAGATTTTTGATGCCAGGAAGAAATGCTACTCCACATGTGATATTATACCAGTCAATACAAGATAGTATGAGATCTCCATAGTTTAAGTTGTCCAAGAAACCACTAAATTGCATACCAAATGGTCTAGGAACAATTTAATGAAATGTTTGATGTGATCATACAAGTGTAATCTGAAGTTTTGGTGTATTTATTGTTCATTTGTACAAAATTTCATATTCTAAGGCAGAATATTTTCTATAGTTTGGTTGACTTTTCTCAGTCCTCTATAGTAGCTTTTTGTACCAATGTATTTTTGCAGCAAACATTGATTCATTATGGAAGTAATATTTCACATTATGTTGACCATACAAAATCATGCACAGTATGTGAAATCCTAAAATATGCATAATTTTTCAAGATACTTAGGTTGAAGAACTATGAGTGAATTCACTCAAGTTCAGGAGTATAAATTTTAATGCAATGTTTGATGTGATCAATTAAAAGAATTAAAAACCCAACAAAAACAATACAAAATATTTGAGGTAAATGAAATTTGTCTTGATCGTCACAAGTGTTCTCACATTGATAATTAACCTTAAGGTGAAACATACACAACACACCATTATTCAAACTAAAAATGAACACCATTATATCGATCACAAGAACCAAAATGACTCAAAATGCTTGCTGATATAAGTTGCATATCGTGGGGAAAAGGGAGTCAAAACATATGCATTTTCCATGGTTTTAAAGAATATGATTTTCCTATGAAACCAGGTATCTACTATATATATAATCCCACCCATTTTAATTTTAGATTTTAAAAGTGTTTTCTCTGAACAAGATGTTGAAATTGCATTCTCGATTTAACTCAACCATGTTAAGGGAAAACAATTACCATGGGGAATACTTTTTATTTAACCAAATCACACACCATTCCTCTGAAATCCAAGTTTATGAAAGTGAGAATATTCAAACAAGAAAGTTGTTTTAACATTGTATTAAATTTATAAATTAAATTAAATGGAAATATGTATTGAGCTTTCCATATTTGTAAAATGGTTAAGATAAAATTTATAGTTTTGTTTCTTTAGATATTATATTTTTAATCTATTCACATTTTTAGAATAATATTCACATTTTACATGAAGTATATGTAGAATTATATTTTTTAATGTTTTTAAATAGAGTAGTTAAGCGGTACCTTACTAAATGCAGGATAATTTATAAATGGGTGTAGTCTTAATGCACTCTTTTTAGCTTGAATCCACCTAAACTCAATATAGCTAGAAAATAAATTGTTTTTAAGATTTGTTTTTAATGAATCTCTTGATCATCCTCATCCACAACAAATAATGGAAAAGCTATAATATTTAGATACTTCCTACTTGATAATGATCACTATGATTGAAGGAATTATTGATTTTCTATCTTCTATAAATTTTCAATCTAACCATAATTTGTTTCTTATACTCTTTTGTATTAATCACTCAATCAACGATATAATATTTCTTCTAAAACCTTTTAAGCTAAATTTCAATAATACATCTACTTGTAGTATTATAATATCAAAATGATGTGAGAGGAAAGTCTTGATTTCTTATCTAGTTTATGTAAAGCTAAAAGTGATAATATTTCAACCATCCACCATAATTTATTTTTGTTGTGAAGAAGCCTTGAATTTGAAACAAATGATGTTCTTAGATAATGTTATAAATATCAAAGTGGTCATGTAGCTTGCCAATATTTGTAAATTTGATAAATTACCTATATAAACAAATGTTTATGAGAACATTATTACGAATCAAATATATGTAAAATAGAGAGGACACTTTGTTTCAAATAACTTAACCTCCTTAAAAAATTAATGGGAAAATAGCACAAAGTGTTTTACATATTTGAAATTCACCTTTTTCATTAAATCATTATAAGATATTTAATCTCTAGTAGGCTAGATTAAGGTTTTATTCAATATATCTCCTCCTAGTATGGTTTACCTAGGAGGGCTCCCCTGTTATAGTATTGCTGTGTAAACAACGTGAATGGCTAGATCCCACTAAAATATAGCAATCCCAATTATAAATTGGAAGGCATCTCTCCCTAATATTAGAGATACAACTACTCCTTTTATTGTAGCAGTGATTTCAATGATCCAATAATGGAGGTATATTTCTAAGAGATATCATAATTTTATGCCAAGCATTAGGAGCTAAAACATGGTGTAGATAGATCTAAATCCCGAGTATATATGGAGCCTAACTTGGGAAATAAAATTATCTCTTAATATTTAGGAATAAAAAATAATCTAAATTGATGGAAATATCAAATGTTATCATCTCTCGAATGTAGCTTGGAAAAATAGTATCATATCCAAGATGATAGCTTTTTTGAATCAAACATGGGAAAAATACTCTCTTCTAGAGGTATTGGTGGTAATAATGGGCTATGCTCAATTAGGTAAGTAAATCACAAAAACTATAGGTTTTTTTTAGTGCACACTATTCAGAACCCTCATTTAATAATTTCCCCTAGAGAGAATGGTTCCCCCGATCTAAATGGGTCACATACAATAAATTTATCATTCCTTTGTCCTTAGAATTTGAGTTTGAGAATAAAAAATAAAAGAAAGGCTTGATATTCTAAGAGGGTGTCAAAATTCAAATGGAACCTTTTCGTTGAAATAATCTTATAAGATAATATAATGATCAAATTATTAATCAATTAGTACGAATTAGAAGAATTGTGGTAGTTTCATTTATGGCCTAAAGTCAATCTTTTTCATTCATTTTTATTTCGAAACATAATTATGCTTTCTTGGGATAAATTACAACAAACAGGATTGGAGGGACCCAAAATTTCCAAGCTCTATTATAAGAGCTTAGATAAAATTGAGCATAACTTCAATAATTTCCTTTTTTCTTTTAAAATTATGGATCTAATGGCATCATTATTTAGATATTATGGCCATTACAGAGTAATCTTGAAATAAACCATAGAAGAAAGGAGATTTTCCCCTCTATCCAATTTGGTTCTCAATAGAGCTTGGGAATTATTAGCACGTTTCAAATTATGGGTAATGTGGAGAAAACATAATAAAAGGACTTTTAAAATTCTTCCACCTACCTAGATTTAGTTTGGCACTAGATCCTTCAACTTGTTCCTGAAATTTTTCTCATGTCCCCTATACTCCTAAATATTAGATTTGAAATCCTAAGGAAATAAGGTTAACTTACATGGGCTTTAAAACACCTCCCTTATTTCCCCTTCTATCTCCCTAGCTCCTCCTTAAGTTATCCTATCCATTAGGTAGACTCTGTCTTCCTAGTTTTCTTAAGCTTAATTCTTATGGTTCCTCAGAAGGACAGTCAAGCCAACACAAATTTTGTGCCAGTTTAAGAAATTTTCCATGGATAATTATTCACATTTATGTTGAATTATTAGGGATAAATAGAAAAAATGGGACATATTTCCTTCAAACATAGTCTACATATTGGAGAAAAAAATGGATTTCATAAATTTACCATAGAAGGAGACTCCTCTACCATGATTTAGATGGAAAATAAAGTTCAATATGGAATATATTAGTATAAAGTATTAGATAGATTGTGATTGGAGGTTATTATTTATATAGTGAGTCAACGTTTGGCAAGAAATGTAGAAGCTATCATATCTCATGTTAGAAAGACTAGAAACAAATTGGTAGATTGGCTAGCTAATTAGGTGATGCAACATATGAAAACTATATTAAATAATCCATAGTCACAAGTTGAATGAGGATCACTAAGAAAATCCTATGTTCAAATCATTATTTAGGATATTGATTTTCTTGGTGGGTTTCTATTGAGGGAAGCCCATCCACCACCTTGGGATGCAAGGGAGAAGATAATTAAGATTTGGCTCACCCATCCCCATAAATGGCATACCTATTTTCAATATAGTGCTATGTTGGAGTTACTCATGCACTCTAGATGTGGGCTATCTTTGTATGGAAACCCACCTCTTAGTATATTCTTATACTTCAATTACAGGGAAAGATGATAGGTAAAAGGAAGGTAAGGAGGTATCAAGAAACTAAGTGGTGGAAACTTAAGTACAATATTTGAAATTGCCATAGGTTTGATATTTAGTGATATAATGGCTTTGCTAACATATATAATTTTCCTCTCTTAGTTTATTCAGTTAAATTCCTCTAATTAATATTTAAAAAATATTTTCTTGTGTCATCGACTTTTACCATGTATTTTTTTCCTATTCTATCCACATACCAATAATCTATGGAATCTTCTGTTTACATGGAATTTTTAAAATTTGGGGTTGGCTTCTATTTTTTTATAAAAGATTGATGTTGTTAATAGTAATGTAGGATGAAACTCGGGGGATTATTTTAAATTTCATTTTCTCTCAATATTGCTTAGCCTTTTGGATGGTTATTTCCTAACTCTATCTCAAGACCTTTATTTCACATAAGTGTGTCTATATTGTGTATTTGGGAAAATAAGCCTCTCTTAGTATATTTCATCTCATTCTAACTGAACAACTCTCTATTGTGAGAAAATATCCTTCCAACATTTGACATTTTCAAACTATAAGATCAATTCTCCCTAGAAGGGTAACAAATTTCTTTCTTCTATTGGGAACTTCGGGAAGAAGGTGTGGAGAAATATTATATTTATTTATATGTGGGCTCCTTTCCCTAATCTACATTATTATTTATTTTTAAGTGTAGGTTACATCTTACCACACATACTTGGTGTGGTATAATACCTTCTCTTTTGTTCACCCGAGTGGTTCAATTGTTCCACATAGTAAGTTATATTTTCTCGTTTAAGTTAGAAGACACATCGTGGTTCCTCTGCTCTGTAATATTCTAAATATTTGGATTATTCAATTATTCAATTGAAAATAGTCATGATTTTCAAGTAGGTTGGGAAAGTCTATGTTGTCACAATTTTTATCTTGGGGATATTTATAGTATAAAGAATCTGGGCTACATTTATCCCTCGTGTGGAAATCTATCAGTCTTATTTCTTCTCTACATGGCAAGTTGATGAGCTCCATATAACATCTACGGAATTAATAGAGTTTGTACTCCTATGTATGCCATAGTATATATGGAAATATATAATGACATCAATTCTACAAAAAAATTCATTATCATCCTTAACATGGAGTATAAATTTCACTTCAATCACCGCTACATTGTAGTCCATCATATTGAAGTAAAAGCTAGGAGTTATAATCCACATAGGAAATATGAAAACCATGAAAACAAGCTAATTTCAAACTAATAATTTATGTTGGCACATCAATAATTTCCTGGAAAATAATCTAGTGGAACGTTAAAAAAAAACAATGAGATCTCATATTGTGCATTCATGATATATTGGAGAAGGTGTGCATATTGGAAATCGAATTCTCCAATACTATTAGCAAGACAATTCTTCCTTCGCTTATATATCAAGGTTGTCTATAGGTGGACTCCATGTCTCATTAATACATCCTTTGTCTCTATGCTTATTTTTTATATTCCTAGCGAAGAATTTTATTTGTATTCTAAGCATAGTAGGAGCATGGTTCAAATAGGATTTTTAAAATTTTATATTATGGCCTAGCACAAAACTAGAAGACATTTTCTTTTTGATATGGAATTTAATACATTGAACCTTTATTATTGATTCTTTTTCCCTTGTGGAAATCAAATAATAAAACGAGGATCCATGTGTATCTCTTTTTTATCTTAACATAACTAACTAGCTTTACAAAAAAAATATATCTAAAAACCTCTCTTCTTACTAAAATATTTATACTAGAGCCTTACCTAACACCATCTCAAAAATTATTTTATTCCACTATCAAATCAATTTAATCATTACCTCATTAGCAAGGTCTTGATTGGTGATCATGGTGATATGAGGCATTTTGTATACTAAGAGATCAAAGGTAAAAATTCCCCATAATAGACTGGTCTAAGTAGGTATTAGGCATTAGATGTATAGTGGTATTAACGAAATGTCACACTAGTACTAGACAAACCCAATTTTCGGTTCCCTTAATTACCAAAAAAATTACTTTATTTCACTTTTATTCTTTAAAAGAATGTTTATTTTTCTTTCTTTTCTCTCTACTACTACAGTAAAAAACAAAAAATGTAATAAAAAATAACTACTATATTATGTATCGTTGTTATAACTATGACTCAATCTATGACTTTATTATACCAATACAGGAAAGGTAAGAGCTAAAGAACAAGTGTAACCATAGGTGTCAAAGCTCTGAACATTTATTACTAGTACTAAGTGATGTAACCACTAAAGACGTCTTGATTATTGAAACATAGTAACATATAAATATGATGAATACATAGGTTTTCACATACTAGCTATCCATAATAAAACATGTTGATTATACCAACTCTATGACTAATCATTATCTAATATGCTTGAATTAGTACAAATTTCTAATACTAATGAGACTATAGAGTGAGCATTACTTTTACACAACTTGATCATAGTTATCACCATTTATCCTGCATTATATGTGATACTATATATCAAACTAGTTCTACATTTTATAGCTGTAATAGGTTACTATCTACACCATGCTAAAGCTCGTACATGTTCATTATTCAATAAGCTATATGGACTCAATATAGCTGGTAATCATAATAGTAAGTAGTTACAGGTTGATATTATCTCTATATGATGGGAATTCACACTATGATTATAAACGCATATGCAGCCAACTATGACACATTAAAGAATCTATACTATGGAGGTAGTTAGAAGAGAAAAAAAAATTGAAGGCACAACAAGAAAAGGAATTCTAGATGCATTTCACCTTAGTAATGTTTCTCCTTATGTGGATATTATTGCAAACCATGCTTTTGGGCCTCTTTTCACTAGGTTCAAGCTGAAAAATTATGCTATTTTTTAGTGAAACAAAAAGAACTCTCGGTTCAGTGAAACAAATGGCAGTCCCAGTTCAATACAAAAAATGATAATCCTAATTTAGTTTAGAAAATATCACTCCTGGTTCAGTGAAACAAATAGCACTCCAAATTTAGTTCAACAAATGGCACTCCTGGTTCAGTGAAACAAATGACACTCCCTTTTCAGTGAAACAAATGGCACCCCCAGTTCAGTGAAACAAATGCATTTTCCTATAATTTAACCTTGAATATGATTGCAAGTAATTTCAAAAAATACTAATTTAGGAAGTGATAATAGAAGTTTAAGAAATCAATATATATAAGTCTCAATGAGCACAAAAAAATTAATACAAATAATTTTTAGTGTTTGAACTCAATCAGTTGCAATGTTTTCTGCATTAAAAGTAGTAATTTGTTGAAATCATGAACAAATCACGCATCAATAGGAGATCATTACAAACATGGACGTACATGGACAAAAGTCGCTGTAGAACATAGGTGGGACTACTTGTAAATAGAT
The DNA here is from genome assembly GCA_034641835.2 of Pinus albicaulis. Classification (NCBI taxonomy): domain Eukaryota; kingdom Viridiplantae; phylum Streptophyta; class Pinopsida; order Pinales; family Pinaceae; genus Pinus; species Pinus albicaulis. The sequence continues at coordinate 1,293,845,294 of CM076570.1, read as the reverse complement.
TCACGAAGAGGGACTTACAGGGAAAATTGTGCACCGATAGGCCAACTGCACCACACAATGAACGAAAAAAAACAACGAACATAAATTATGAACAAACCAATAATTGCAGAAAAGTTTGCAACCGTCATATATATGAAGTTTTTTTCGGCTAAAAAAAAATCCAGTCAAAAATATTTTTCGTCCAAAACTCTTATTGTCACATTTTCCCCGTCCGCCAAAAAATTCGTTAAACAGTTGATGTTAATCTAAATGGTCAAATTTTCGCCAAACATTTGAATAAGAGTTTGGCCAAAAATTTCTTTAGTTCGTTTGAAAAATACGATTATGAAATTTCCGTGGGAAATTCTCACAAAAGTGTAACCCAACTTCACATTTTCACCCATAAGGAGAAATTGATCCTATGACTTGTTAATATTCTTACACAACCCAATTTCTCAATAATTCACAGTATGATAATTCCTACAATGATTCAAATCCACTAGCTCTCTTTCCCCTCAACCTACACCATACAAATAACTAGATCCCCTTCTCCACCATATAATCCCTCGAGCTATCCCTCTTGCCTCTAGGTCTCCAACAAAAGTTAAAAAGGAAATATATCTACTAGTAACTATAGGTTTTATTAGCTATAATGGGGATGTATGATTTGAATGTGGGAAAAAATTTTAATGCTATGAAAGGTCCCTCATTAGAATTAAAAATGTGTTTCTTATGTGCATATGAATTTTACTGAGCTTTCAGATTATGACAAGAATTTATTTTTAGTGTCTTTCAATGTGTAATTCCATGAGAAAATTATAGGCATGAAACCATTAAGCACATGAAAATAAAATGCATCATACAGCAAAACACGAGCCATGTAATCAAGGATTTCACCTCGCCTGGGCTACATCCCCTTGAATTAGCTCTAAGGCATGATTCATTGTTATTATGCTCCAATTTCAAAATGATGAGTACATCAATATGCTGATCTGAAATGGTAAGTTTCTCCTAAAAAGAAAAAACTCCTTCAAAGTCCCTTTACCATACACCTACTATCAGCAACACATGGACATCTTACCAAGATCCCTTACTCAAATATGAAAGAGCATCAAATTTGTACTTCAATAAATGTAATTACATAAACAGTATTTTTCTCTAAAACACATAAAGAGAAAATATGAGAAGAATGCTACAACACTATTGCAAAGGCTCCTGCTACAAACATATGGAGACTGGAAGATCCCTGCAATATTATCTCGATCTCAAAGTCCTCCAAGAACTGGCTCAATATCTGAATGATCCATATGCCCTCCTAGTTGAAACTACAATTTGAACTTGAAGATGTGCTCTAAATAGAAAACATAAGTTACCAATGGACTCAGAGCATCCATAAACCATTGAATAGCCTCTTCTGGTTCCTCATTTGGTCTAGAGGTCCTCTAGACATGGCCTCCTCTCCCAGTGGCCCTGGGCATATTTTATTTTCAAGTTGGAAAAACACCATCAAGAAGTGCTCCTATGCCTCTAAAGCCTACTCCAATGGATTCCTAGCATGCCAAAATGCTAAGAATGACTTTTTCTGAGCCCAATTTGGTCACATATTGCTCAAGATAGGTCTCATTTACTCTCGGCCTAGAAAACCTCCACTAAAATTGGAAGATTTCTAGTTAAGCCCGCTAAATGGAGAAGTCTGCCAAATCTGGCGGGTTTGCGAAAGGCACTACCAAGATAAGTATGCAATTAATCAGGGATAAATGCGAGTTTAATATTAAATTAAGTGGGTGATAAGTGTTGTTTAAGTGGGGTTAAGTGCGTTTAACGCTAACCCACATTTATCCTTTAACATAACATGACCACATACTACATATCAGAACTCGGTTTAAATGCATTTAAAACTCTACAGATTGCATCGCAATACTTATCGCAGATCTTAGCGCAGCACTTATTGCAGATCGCAGATCCGCTATAAATCATTCTATGTTGCTTGCTCCTTCTTGCGATTGCGATACCCTTATGTGATATATCACATCGTAGCTCTGCATCCGATAATATTACCACCATGTCACTTATTTCTATCACGAAATAGCAGATTCACCACCCGATAATGCATTCACGTATGCTCCTAAACCCTCGATGCGATTGGTGTGACCCACCTTATCACCAATCGCAAATCATTTTGTTGAACATTGCAAAAGTTTCGAACCATAGTTAAAATACTTTGGAATATAGATATATGTTGCGAATATATGTTGTAGCCCATTCGACCATGATTTCGGCCATTAGTCCAAACCTGTATTTAAATAAATATGAAACCAACCAACCTTGCAATATAAAATATATGCACCTTCCAATTGAAGATTATCTGTTGGATTTCTTTAGCTCTTGACTGTGCCACATGCCCTTCCCCAATGAGCTATAAATTCCACCAATAAAATAATCCACCTTAGGAATTAATTCCAAACTTAGGAAATAGGAGAAAAATTCAACTTCCCCAAGGAAAATTGGAAAATCTGGAGATGAAACTTGTCATAGCCCCATTGGACTAAAATTGAAGAAGATTCTTGAATGCTGATTGGTTCCATGTCATCATTCTGTACATGTTCTGCAATTTTGTTAATAAAAATTTCTCTGTTCTTAATGATGATCAGCAGAGAATAACTTCCTCATCCGAACTCGGTTTTCAACGAAATGAGTTGCATTGGATTCCCTGGCATGTGCCCATTGTTTTGAATCTAGTTTGCTACAATTATGAGCACTTTATTTTTTGAGCTAATTTTTGCCCCTAATCTAGATTCTGATCAATGTTTCAATGGAAATAATCCAATTTACACATTGACATAATTGTCACATGGAATTCATAGTATCCATATTCATTCTAATGCTATAGGTCATAATTTTTCAATTAAGCTTCCCATAAACCTATCGAAGGAATGATTTGTAAAATATCCCCAACATTAATCCAAACCAAATATTATATTTGGATTTTTTGAATTAGCCACTTAGAAATTAATCCCAAGATTTTAAAACGTAATAAAACATAAGATAAGGACCTAGGGTAATATGATATAAAGTATTTTGGATAATAATAATAATAGTAATAATAATAATAATAATAATAATATATTATTATTATTTACCTTATCCCGCTTACACTCTAAGCCTCCTTTCATTCTTCTCTTATGGAACCATGTCCCCCATGTACTAATCCTTTTTTATCTATATCTAATAATGTATTATTATTATTAGTGTATAATACTTATATTTAAATCATTTGGTCTTTGACCATTTATCATATACACAAGAATACATTAATAATCTAAGGATAAAAATTAATGCATTACATCCCCCACCATCAATTTCACATGATACTTAGTGTACAAAATGTATCTCAGTCTCACACCCTGCTATTGTAATGAGGTTAGAGGTAATAGGTTCACAATCACAACAATATTCATCAGCTCTATGCATAATAACTATTTACTAACCACATGCCCAAGCTGAATTCCCGTCAACTAGCAGAAAATACATACTCACTTGGGCATCATAGGAGACCACATAGTCACACATATGCAAAAGTTATCATCCATATATTTACTTTCATTTCTGCATATTTGTGGCTTTTTTATATGTACGCTTCCATATGTATGTGCATATATAGAATTTGCAGATAAACATAAGCCAAATTCCATATATGCACAACTTCTATATACACACATAGATATGGAATAATCCATACACATAAGCCACACATATGCGAAAATCCAAATGCATATAGGAAATTTTACTTGTATATATGTTTTTTCATATCGGTGTACATATACAAAAAACTGCACGTGTGCAGAAGCCATATTTCTTATGTGTGCACTTATGTTTATGCACCTAGATATGTAAGGACATGTATAGATGTAAAATTTCATAAATGCATTTGCTTCCATATTTATCTTCATATACAACATTGTGCATATACAAAATCCATCTTCCATATATGTCTAACTTTTTACATGCACATAGATATGCAAACACATAGATATAAGTCAAATTTTTATAGGCACTTCCATATTTTTGCATATGAATGACAACTATATACTCATGCTTCTATATCTATGTGTATACATAAATTTGTGCATATACAAAATACCGCTTATGCATATGTGCAATTTCGTATTTTCATATAGCTATGGAAGTGTACATATACAAAATTCACACAATGTAGAATTCATCTTCCACATATGCATGGTTACATATCTATGTCCATATAAATATGTTGCACATATATGGAAGATGGCTTATGTATATGCGAAAGTTTGTATATGCACATATATATAGAAACGTGCATATATAGAAGTCACACATACACAAAAATGCATTCGTAGGATTAAAATTAACCATTTTTATAATTTATAGTATGTGTGATTAAAAACAAAGTCATTGATATTCTTGCATTTACATCCTCACTCAAACACCACACAATCACTTGGACATCATAGGGAACCACATAGTCACACATATGTGGATGTCATTTTTCATATTTGCACTTGAATTTCTGCATATTTGTGATTTCTATATATGCATGCTTCCATATCTATGTGCATATACAAAAAATCTTCATATACGAAAAATCGTTGTTGTGTATGTGAAACTACTATATATGCACATAGATATGGAAGCGTGCATATATGAGAGTTACACATGTGGGAATGCAAATGCATATAAATAATTTAAATTCTATATATGTACTTGCACATCTATTTGTATATATAGAAACTGCACATATAAAGAAACCATCTTCCATATGTGTGCACTTCTATATATTCTTATATATATGCAACCACATATATACAAGTCAACTTTCATAAATTCACCTTTCTAATTCACCATTTTATATCGAGAGAAAGTTTAGTCTATCATTTACAAATACAATATTCATTACAAAAAATATTAATTAAATCCCTAAACATGTTCAAGTTACCTAAACATGGTGAGTTGTTTTATTTCTCAAAGTGGTAACCCTAGTGGGTTTTAATTCTTAAACTTTTCTATTTGTACACAATATTGATGCTAGAAAAATTATAAAAACACTCTCAATATTCATATCGATTTATTTCTTATTAGTCACAAACTATCCATGTTGTTCCTATTTAAAATCATAAAATTAGAGAAAAATAAAATATTATATTGGTTTAACCTATAAAGGGAGTTTTTCATCTAGCTTACTAGTTATTTCTTTCCTTTGACAAAATATTCTTATTCTTCTTACTTAATGTAGGTTTATTCTTTGAAATCCTCATGTATAAATGTTGTCTTCATGTCCATTTGTTCTACTTCAAGATCAAAAGAAACAACAAAAAATAAAATAAATCTAATAAAAGTTAACATGGAAACATGAGAGAAATTATAAGCAAAATCAATTTCGCTTATTCAAGAATAACTCTTTGCTACAAATCAAGCTTTGTATTTCTTCACTCTCCTATGTTCATTCAAATTCCCTATAAACACCCTTTTGTTGCTACTGGATTTTCTGCCAACTAGCAACTCCATTAGATCCAAAGCTCAAGGATTTCATTTGTTCAACCATGACCTTTTTCCATAGTTTTATATCATGTGAGTCGATTTCCTATCTAACAATTATAGGATCATTATTAGTGATAAATAAAGAGAAATTTGTATAGAAATGAGATGGAATATATCTTTCTAGTTGGATTCTTTCTTGAACCAATCTCCCTAGTGTCAGAGTTTGTCGTTTTTCTTCTTCCAATTATGTAGAGTTTCATTCATCATCATTCAATTCAAATTTTGTATTTCTAGTTCTTTCTCCCTTAGTAATATTTTTTGTTTGGCTTACAAACCATCATAGATAAATACCTTAAAATGGTTAAGAGAAGGTTTTTTTTTTTAAACAATAGTGTTAGAATTTTCTTCTCCCATGAACATAATAAAAATTGTTTCCTCATCTCTTCAATATTCTCTTATTTTCATAATTATATTTAATCTCTTATTAAGAATATATCACAAAAGAAGCAATTCATTAATCATTAAGAATTTTTTTCCTGTCGAATATGTTCACCCACATGAAGCATCTTTTGCAAAAATCAATGGACCTTGTCTTTCCCACTAAAAATCAAGAACACTATAAATTAAAAACCCTTCATAAAAGAGGAGATTTTATTAAATCATCTCTTGCCTCAAATGCACAATAATACCCCCGATATAGAGTAATGGGCGACAACTATTCAACTAGGATGATAAAAATGTATAGGTTCATAATTCACACTAATTATTTATATTGAAAATAATAATGCATTAGAACACTAATATTTATTCATTAATTTCATCATAACCTTTAAGAAATCAAGTTTTTACAATTAATTATAACAAGTGGAGGGCTAAAATAATTTTACAATTACCAAGCAATTTGATTTTAGTGTAATGATATCACCTCCTACTCTACCTTTAACAATATCTCAGATTCATAGATCTTTACCCATTATTTATTGTAGATTTTTTCACCCATATGAAAAATAGTAATATATCTTTCTTATTAAAAACTAAAAAAATATTTACATAAATACATATGGTCTCAAATACATAATAATATCCCATAGATAAGAAAATAAAACTCAAAAAATGTATAAAATTTACAAATAAAATTAACTATTTAAATTAAAAATATTAATACATTAAAACACCAACATTTTTCTCCTTAAATTTATTATTAACTCTACCTAACTAATTAGTTAGTATCAATAATAACAACAAATTAAAAAAATATTAATGTAATTGCATTATCTACCTAGAACCACTAAAATAATTTAGCTTGGTTCTAAAATAATTTTGCTAGTCTATTAGTGATTCCATTGCCTATAGGAACGGTGGTTAGTACTTCAAAATCAATGACAGTGGAATTAGCTACTATAATGATTTTGTTTGTAATTAGTTATTTTGATGATTTTATTAATTAATTTTTTTGATTGGAGGGTGTAAATTTTAAGATGTCAGTATATTTTCGTAGTAGCTACTAAAAATCACACTACTTACTTTTTAATTTTTTACAAAATACGATTCGTAGCACTACATCAATGGATGAAATTTACACCACTTACTTTCTAGCATATCTAGATTATATGTTTAAATTTTACTTAAATTATTTTTTTACAAAACGTTATTAAAAATTTACTGTACAATGGATGAAATTCACACCACTTACTTTCTAGCATATCTAAATCATATGTTTAAACCTTACTTAAATTAATTAATCATATGTTTAAACCTTACTTAAATTAATTTTTTACAAAGAACGATTAAATTTTACTATACAAGTATGAAGATTAGAGATATAGAATTAAAAAAATAAATGTTAAAACTTGCATTATTGAAATGCAGCTGCATTGAAATGTTGCATTCCTTACATTTTTAAAACTACGTGTTTCAAAAATCCTAATGGACCAAATATGTGTCCTCTATTCATTGGCTTTCATTGATTTCACTTTTATCAAACAACGAATATATTAACATGGTTTTATAGAAGAAAATAATGGTTTTAACTCATAATAGTCGTTTTAGATTTTAAATTTTAAAATGTAATATAATTTATATATATTTTAGGTTTTTAATTTTAATATAGTTTATATAATATTAAGTTATAGTTTTGTTAAAATAATATAAAATATTATATTATATTTTAATATTGAATTTAATATAAATAATTAACTTATTTTAATATTTTAAATGCCCATGTCTTCTTAATCACCATTTCTTGCCTTTTAAAAATCTGTAGTAAGTTCTTCTCTTTTCTTTAAAGAGGTTTTGAAAATATATATATATATATATATATTATATATATATATATATATATATATATATATATATAAAAGCAATCAATCCTCATGTAATTTTTCAAGAAACACCTTGTGTATAAATTAAAACAATGCAATGTTCTCATGCCCTTTAATATAAGCACTAAATCAATAATCCTATAAACTTTTAAGCAAAAAATTAAACAATGTCATATTAGATTGACAAATTGATTTAAAATTCTGCTAATTCCAAATTTGATGTGATCGACCGAAAAAAATGAAACTTAGACATGTTCAACGTTTAAGGCACTCATTCATAAAGTTTTAATTAGGAAACTATGGATAAAGGAGAAGATCTTTGTGTGACATTCATTTACTAAGTAAAATGAGTATGTTATACCATCATATTTTTTTTCTTTAAAACTATCCCATCACAAATATTGATTTACCAAATAAAAAATAAATATGTTATACCATTATATTTTTTTTCTTTCAAATTACTTCAATATAATGATAATATTTCAATTTAGATTAATATTAATCACATTGATAAATATAATTGAAGATATATTTTATATATCAATTAAATTAGTAAATTTGATTGTGCAGTCATATATACATGCATATCTATACATGCATATCCAAACAATAAGAAAAGACAATACATTAGTAATAATGATACTCACTAGGTTGAAACGTTCTCACCTCTAGGGTATCTAGCACATGATACTCACTAGGTTAAGACGTTGTCACCTTTAGGGTATACACACAAACATTCAATTGCTCAATATTCATATCTACATACATATCCAAAAAAGAGAAGACAATACATTACTGCTAATGATACTGTCACTCGGTTCGAACATTTTCACCTTTGTGGTATCTAGCACATCCTCAAACTTGGATCTATACACAAACATCGAACATTTTCACCTTTGTGGTATCTAGCACATCCTCAAACTTGGATCTATACACAAACATTAAATTGCTCAATATTCATATATACATACTTATCGAAACAATAACGGCTGATAACGTTTTGATAGGTAGTGATAATGTTTTGATAGGTAGTGTTAACTTTTTTTTTGGCATATGTAAATCATATATTTAAATTTTAATTAAATTATTTTTTTATCAAACAAAAGATTATTGTACAAGTTATTTATTATCCCTTATCAAAATTGAAGTTATAAAATTAAAAATATAAATGTTAAAAATTACATTATTGAAATATAATTATATTAAATATTGCATTCATATTACGTTCATGTACGTTACATGTTAAAAACTATTTTTTTTAAGTACTAATAGAATCATATATACATGCATATCCAAACCATAAATAAAGGTATTACATTAGTGATAATGATACTCGCTGGGTTGAGAAGTTTTCACCTTTAAGGTATCTAGCACATCCTCAAATTTGGAGGAATACACACAAACATTCAATTGCAAAAATTTTCATTTCTATACACATATCCAGAAAAGAGAAGACAATAGATTACTGATAATGATTCTCAGTGGGTTCGGACATTTTCACCTTTGTGGCATCTAGCACATCGTCAAACTTAGATGTATACACAAACATTAAATTGGTCAATATTCATATATACATACTTATCGAAACAATAACAGAAGGCAATACTATGTTGGGACATCGTACTGCGGATAACGTTTTGATAGGCAGTGTTAACTTTCTTGCATATATGAATTATATGTTTAAATTTTAATTAAATTAAAGTTTTACAAAATAATATTAAAAAATTATTGTACAAGTTATTTGCTATCATTTATCAAGATTAGAGTTATGGAATTAAAAATATAAATGTTAAAAGTTACAATTTGCATTGAAATGTTGTATTCATGTGTGTTACATTTTTAAAATTATGTTTTTTTAAAATACTAATGAACCAAATGTGTGTCTTTTATTCATTGGCTTTCATTGATTAACATGGTTTTGTAGAAGAAAATAGTGATTTTTAGTTCTAATAGCTGTTTTAGATTTTAAATTTTTAATTGTAATATAATTTATATATCTCATATTTTAAATTTTAATATATTTTATATAATATTAAGTTATAGTTTTATTAAAACGTATATTTTAATATTAAATTTAATATAAATAATTTATTTATTTTAATATTTTAAATGTCCATTTCTTCTTAATCACCATTTCTTGCTTCTTAAAAATATGTAGTGAGTTCTTCTATTTTTTTAACTATTTTTTGCTAAAATTTATTTGATTTAAATTTAATAAGCTAATATGTGTGTGAGAGAGAGAGAGAAAACAATCATCATGTAATTTTTTAATAAAATATTGGCCAGTGGATTATGAAACACTCGCTCCATAGATTAAAATAATGTAATGCCTTCATGACTTTTCATCTAAGCATTGAATTCATTTTCAAAATGTTTGAAGATCCATATTGTATAATCAATAATCTTGGAAAAGAAAAAACTAAACAATTCCAATTAGATTGACAAATTGCTTTAAATTTCTAATTTACTATGGCATTTGCCAAATTTAATATGATTAAAAAAAAAAAAAAAAACTTAGACATCAATGTTCAGCAATGAGAAGTTTGTCAATTTCAACCAAAACTAGATGAATTGAAGTTTAATGTCCTTATTCAAAAAGCTTTAATTAAGAATCTATTGATAAAGGAGATGATCTTTTCGTGAAATTCATTTACTAAGTAAAATGAGTATGTTATACCATCATATTTTTGTGTTTAAAATTACCTTAGAAATATTCATTTATCCAATAGAAAATAACTATGTTATACCATCGTATTAATATCAACTACATTATTATTTTATATAGTCAATTCACCTTGGTAAAAGTGATTGAGTTAGTGCATTTTCAATCATTTAAATATGAAACTTGGTTAGAGAATCATGTCCAAAGAAAAAACATTAATCCAACATCATTATATCAATCACATTGCTAAAAGTAATTGTGTTAGTACATTTTCAATGGTTTAAATATGAAACTTGTTTAGAGAAGCACGTCCAAAGAAAAAACATTAGTCCAACATCATTTTATATGTTGACAATAACTATAGTTCAATTTTATGAGACAATTAATATAAGTTAACTTTGATTGTTTGAAACAACTAATATATGTTTTTATAAACCAAATCGATATTAAAAATATAATTTAGTCGTTTATATAAACGACATCGATATTAAAAGTACAATTATGTCAAATTTTTTTAATTGCATATATTATAAAAAGCTTCGACTCTTCCGCTTGGAATTCTGAATCAAAACTATAACAGAATTTGAATTTATTTTTTTTGCATAAAGCAATTGGATCAACTAGGCTAACCAGAAACTTAAGAAAACTCCGTAAATTGAACTCTGACATATTGTTAAATTAATGTTACAAACCTGATGAACCAAAACAATTGGCAAAACCACGTCAGAAAATAATAGAAGCATGGTGTAGATTTAATAATTAGGCAAAAACTTACAACTTTATCTCTAAGAGTAATTCAATCCTTGAACTTTTTTGTTATTTTTGTTAAATGTTTCTATCACCCTTGACCAAAATAAAACGCCATTGATCATTGGAAGACATCTTTGCCATCTAAAGAAAACATTCCTTGCAATGGTCACCATGTTTTTATGTTATGCTTTTCCAGAAGATCTTTCCAAGCCCATAAATCGTTTTAAGAGAAATTTCTTTATGGATATATTCAGGATATATTGAGGGTAGACTAAGTGTAATTGTTCGTAGAGAGAGAACTTCTCAAAAGGAAACCCAGCAGAGACATTTACTACTCGTTAAATCTTGAAACCTTTACATACCCCACTTTCACGTTGTCTAAGGCAAAGATCAAGTTTGCCACCTCTAAGTCTGCTACCCGTTTTGCCGTGAAAATATTGCCCACGTCAATCTGTTGAATAATAAAGAGAAAATGTCAAGTGAGTATTTACCTTATTATAAAGCCCACACAAGTATTTACCTCATTATCACTTTCTATGGAGAGTTCTTCCGGTAGTCACATTGGTAGTGAGAGGTAAGTCACATTGGTAGTGAACTTATGAAGCGTGATTATTTTGAAGGGCCTTGATCTCCTTTATGTACAAATCTAGGTCCCTGCATGAATTAAGCTGCAGGTCATTGTCAATGATGTAATTGTTGTAAAATACAAATACTTGAGATTGTTTGCAGAAGTCTTCAAATTATTTAGCAGATAACAACATGTCGCTATCAAATTTTCAAGTTTTCAAGAACATGGTATTTTGCTACAAGCTGTTCAACCAGTTGTTCAACCATGTGATCACAAATACAGACAAAATATAGAAAGCAGGTAATCTATAACTGCAAAAAAAAGAAAAAGATATTTGTGTCGGATGAAAACTCTTAAGCTTTAAAAAAGTGAGACAATCTCAAGGAAAAACGAAAGTTGTATGATTCACCGAGCATTCAAGAGTTATTTGTTTCACTCTTTAAGGGGCAGAATTGACGACATTTTGTCATCGTTCATTTTATAAATGACACTCAAACCCCTAAAATTTCAAGTTGAACATAATGATAAAAAAAAATATTAACAATTAATTTTGTTGTAAATTTAACACTAGAAAAGTTCAAACGAGATAATAAAATCCAAAGACATCGCAATTTAATGGAGACCACAGGAACCATCCCATCTAAGTAGTCAATGGTTCCATATTCTATGTTATGATTTAAAAACTTCCTGTACATATTCACACTCTCTCTTACAACAGCTCAAAAATAACTCATGACAGCTTAAACATGGTTGTTGGTCTATGTCTCAATGAGGCTTACAACACTCAAGTTTCTTTTGTGAAACTCAAACACATCTTTTGCTAATGGCTTTGTAAACATATCAAGTAGTTGATCACTTGATTTATAGGGTTTCAAGTGAACTTCTCTATTGTTCACAAGTTCTCTAATAAAATGATATCTAGTATCAACATGTTTTTCCTTTTGCTCAAACACACTATTCTTGGATAGTGCAATCGCTGAGGCGTTCTCACAATATATTGTTGTTTATGCTTGAGTCCATCCAATACTCCTTAACCATATTGCTTGACATGTTGTTGATGTTGCTGCTACATATTCTTATGTTGTTAATGATAGTGTCACAATGGGTCGCTTCTTAGATGCTCATGCTATCACACCTGAACCAAGATGGAACACATAACTGGATGTGCTCTTCCTATCATCCAAACTACCTGCAAAATCACTATATGTAAATCCAATCAAATCTTTCTCTTATGTACTTTCATGCATTATGCCACAATCTCTAGTTCCTGCTATGTATCTCAGAATTATTTTTCCTACACTCCAATGTATGCCTTTTGGAGTCTCCATAAATCTCGAAGTCAAACTCACTCCTTGCATAATATCTGGTCTTGTAGCTATGAGATAGATGAGACTTCCAACCAATCTTTTGAATAGATATGGATTGAAATCCGGTCCTTCATCATCCTTGCTTTACATTGTACCTGTTGCAACTGCTGTAGGGATAGGTTAGAAATTATCCATCCTGAATCTTTTCAGCAAATCTCTGTCATATTTATTTTGGAAAATAAAAATTTCTTTTTCAGATTGCTCAACTTCTATGCCAAGAAAATATTTATGCGACCAAGATCTGTTATCTCAAATTATTTCATCATGGCTTCTTTAAATTCATCTAACTCAATATCACCTGTAAAAATCATGTCATCAACATAAGCAAACAATCAAAATTTGTCCATGCTCATTTACCTTTATGTACAAGGTAGGCTCAATGTTGCTTCTGCAAAATCCATTCTTAATCATGTAACTATTGATTATGCTATACCATTCTCTAAGTGCTTGCTTGAGACCATAGAGCATTTTCTTCAACCTGTAAACTTTATCTTATTTACCTTCAACTTCATAACTTGGAGGTTGTTGCATATAAATTTCTTCTTCTAGAATTCTATTCAAGAAAGCTAATTTGACATCCATATGATATACTTTCCACTTGTTATGAGTTTTTGTGGCTAGAACTGCTCTTACACTATCCAATCTGGCTATGAGAGCAAGCATTTTTCCATAGTATATTCTCGATTGTTGCGAGAATCATTTTTCTACAATTCTTGCTCTGAATTTGTCAATTTCACCCTTCTCATTCAAATTTGTCTTGTACACCCACTTCACACCAATGACATTTTTATCCTTTGGAATATTAACCAAATCCCATGTATCATTCTTTTCAATAGTTTCAATTTCTTCATCCATGGCTTGCACCCAATTTTCATCTCTGATTGTTTTTTCAAAAAAATAAGGTTGGAATGAAAACAATGCAAAATTTGAACTGACATCCAAATCATCATAAATATCTTTCAAACTTCTCATATTTCTCTTACCATTTCTTGATTCATTACCTGATTGGCTGGTTAGTGAATTCTGGCATGTTGATCTGCTTGATGATCTATGCTGCTCTGAAAATGTTGGAGTCCTTGCTCGTGTGACATTTTTTGGTGTCTGCTCTTTTGATTCTTGTTGCTCCTCTTCTACTGCATCATCCTCTTCCATCAATGGATCTTGTGCATCAACTGTTTTATCTAGAGTCTCATTCCATGACACTTGTTCTTCGAACACAACATACCTGCTAATTATAGCCTTCTTGGTGACAGGGTTATAAAATTTGTAAGATTTTGACTGCTCACTATAACCAATAAATATGCCTTTTTCACTTTGATCATCCAATTTTCCTCTTATCTGCTTAGACACATGTACATAGGCTACACATCCAAAAACTCTGAAATGAGATATGTTGCATGACATATCTCACCACGCTTCTTCTGGAACTTTGTCCATCACACTCTTTGTAGGAGATCTATTTATCACATAAACAACACATGCAACTTCTTCTGCTCAATATTCATTAGACAAGTTTCTTGCTTTCAACATGCTGCTTGTCATGTTCATGATTTTTTTGTTCTTTCTCTCTACTACATCATTTTGTTGCGATGTGTACCTAGTTGTAAATTGTCTTCTGATTCCATGTTGTTTGCAGTAATCATGAAATTCCTTTGAATCGTATTTTCTGCCATGATATGACCTCAATATCTTGATATGTTGATCACTTTGGTTCTGTACTGAGGCTTTGAACTCTTTGAGCTTTGCAAAAGTTTCAGACTTATACTTCAAGAAGTAATTCTGAGTCTTTCTACTATAGTCATCAATAAGAGTGAGAAAGTAGAAACTTCTATTAATCGATTGTGTCATCATACGTCCACACAAGTCTGTATGCACCAACTCAAGTGGTTTCTTTTCTCTATATGAAACTTCCTTCAGAAAAATTTCACGGTGTTGTTTTCCCAAGATGCAACACTCACAAGTACTAGTAGGGACTTTGATGAAAAATAATCCTCTAATCATCTGTTTATGCTACAACAATCTTAAACCAAAAAAGTGCAAGTGTCAAAAATGAAAATGCCATAACCAGTAATCATTAGAACATGCAACTGTAAAAGAACTGACCTGATCGTTGTAATTCATAATTATAGGAAATAGTATGTTCTTTTTCATATGCACCTTTGTTATTAGCTTCTTGCTTGGGGGTTTGTCATAAATAATGCACTCTTTCCTCTGAAAGATAATTCTATATCATTTCTATGTCAATTGACCAACACTTATCAAATTGTGTTTGAGACCATGAACATAATATACCTCTAAGATTGTCTTTAGCTCCCCCTGTTTGGTCAGAATGTTGACCACTCTTTTGTCATCTACATCCACAGTCTTGTCAGTCCCCAACTTTACCTTTATCTTCACAGATTGATACAAATTTGCAACCAAATTCTGGTTGCATGTCATGTGGTTATTGCAACTACTGTCTAATATCCACACCTTATCAGACAGTTCATGCATGTCATTGTATGCTAGGGACATGGATCTAGTATTATCTGTACTAACATTAGCTCTCTAGTTTCCTTAATCAGATATCTTCTTCCTGTAATCATGAGCATGGTGATGAAAATTATTGCAATAATAACATCTCACCTTTGATTTGTCATATTTTTTATTATTGTTGAAGCTTCTGCTACTGTTTCTTCCACTTTCATGTTCATGCTCTTCTTGGTCATCTCTCTCACCACCATATCTTCCGCCTTGTCCTCTTCCTCTCAATTTACCTTTGCCTCGACCTCTTGAAATAGAAACTTTACTTTTGAAAGCAGTTCCTAAATTGGAATCCTTATTTTTGTCTATCATTGCCTCATGCGATAAAAGTGATCCCATCAACTCATCAACTGTCAGTTTTTCCAAATCCTTGGCTTCTTCTATGGTGCTCCCACAACATCAAACTTGGTAGACAAAGATCTAATGACCTTCTCAATCACTGTTCGATCTTTAATTTATTCACCATAAATTTTTAACTGATTTACTACAAACATGATCTGATTCATGAAAGAATCGATGTCCTTTGTCTCCTTCATCTGCAAACTTTCAAAGTCTCTTTAGTATTCTGCAATTTAACAATATTGACTTTTGCCATACCTTGATAGCTTGTCACCAAAGTTTTCCATGCTTGCTTTACTGAAGACGTGACTATAATCTTCTGGAACATTGCTCGGTCCACTCACTGATGGATAAAAAGCAACGCTTTTGCATTCTTCCTTTTGTCTTTCTTCCATTGTTCCATTTTTGCATTACTCATTGCTCATTTTTCTGCATTATTCTAAGGTTCTGCAAACCAAAACTTGATATGATCCCAAACATCATGCACTTTTAACATGGTCTCCATCTTAATGGCCCACGCATCATAATCATTCCCTGAGAAAGAAAAAAATTGTTGATGCAAACTACTTGTTGTCATTTTTCATAAAAAAAATTCACTTATCTTATAAAAAACTAAATTTCTTTTTTTGTATATGCTTTACAAAGCTCAACAAATAACCTTATAATAAAACCCTAAGTTTTTTTTTTTGTTTTTTAATTATTTTATAAAAATTCTTTATATAAAAAAATATTTTTATAATAAACTCCACTCATAATATCTCCACTCATTTAAAAATAAAAATAAAAAACTTCTGAAAAAACCCTTTTCAAAAATCTCATTTGAATACCTACTTGCTTTTATAAAAAACACTTTATGAAAATCCTTTTGTAAAGAAATCAAACCCCTTTTAAAGCATTCGTATATCATAAAATTTTAATAAGAATATTCAAACCTTTTAAAAAAGCTGATGTGAATGTTCTTTCTTTGTTGACTTTTAAGTCACTAACGCACTAGTAATGTAAAACATTGTTACCGATGAAATCGGTAACTTCACTGGTACCTACTTTTTGAGGTAGCAAGAAAAACACCCGATTTTGAAAAAGTGGTGATGCAAAATCACAAAAAAAAATTGGAGCATGTTTTTGGCACTTTAAGTTTTTTTTTCTATTTTGTTTTTTTGTTTTTTTTTTTTTTTATGTGATGTTTTTTATATCGATTTTGAAAAGTGGTGGTGTATCATCAACAATGTTTTTTTATAGGATTGATTTTGACAGTATAGATTTTCTAATTTCTTCTTCTTCCGTCAGATGTTTATTTTTAAGTGCATTTATGTACTTGTGTTTTAAAAATAAAAAGTTATTATTTTTTTAAATAAAAACTTGTAATGATATCTTCACATTTTCACATAGATAAAAGATGGAAAAAGAGTCAATATTCTAAAGTTTATATTTTCTACATGTTTATGTATTGTAAAATAATTTTTCAATGCACATTAAATAATTGTCGCTAAAAAACCAATATTTTGAACCATATGACAAAAAAATACAAATTTTCAATATAAATAGAATGAAAAAAATACACTTTTAGAGACTTTTTGTTGAAAAAAACATGTTAAATAAACTAGTTTTTTGGGAGAATTTTAACAAAAAAAACTTAAGAAAATAACATTTTTATTGAATTTTATGTCAAAACATAATAGCAATCACATGTTTTTTGCAAAAAATAAGGGTTGTTCTCATAAAATATCAAATTTTAAACATTACAAGTAAAACTGATTAATAGATCTAAAAAATGAGCTTTGTTTGCAAGCATAACTTAAACATCATCAACAATATCAACTAATATATCTTCAACATCATGTAGAACATCATTGATGGCTTCTTCCGCAACATTTTCTTCTTCATTTTGATCATTGTCGTCTTCTAATGGATCTTTCATGTCTACAAATCTTCCAAAGTGTCCCTTTCCAATCATTCCATATAATGGTGGTTGAGGTTCCTTCGCTTTTTTTGCCACACGTGATTCATTAAAATCTTCTTTCCTCAAATCAACTTCCTGCTTCGCATCTGGAAAGAATTCAAGAGCGTTAATTCTTTGTTGAATAAATTTGCATTGAACTAGGTCTTTCTTAATGGCAATGCAATTTCTTCCTTTTAGTAAGCAACATGCTAGTATTGTACCTAATCATCAAGCACATAAGAAATAAGTAAGAAAATTAGTATGAAGACATAAAAAGTAAAAAATAAAATATTTAAATTAAATTTGTATAATAAAACTTACGTGAACCTGAGAATAAATCCAAAACTCATTCTCCTTCATTTGAACATAGATCTATAAGATAGTTAATCAATTCTTGTGGTTTTTTATAAATTTTAACTATATCTCCTTTTGCATCTTTATCTTCATATGTTAGTTTTCTTACAACTGCATCATGAACCAATACTTGACTATGAATCTTCTCATTTACTCGATTCATAAAAATATGCTTATAGCTATCCTATTTTGTCCAACATTCAACATGGATGAACTCACAATCATTTATAATAGGCTGATCTTCGGAAGAAACAATATTTGACTTATGCCTGTAACATAACATAGTAAAAGTTCAATTAAATTTTACATGAATAAAAAAATTTAAGAGTAATCAAACATACAATTTCAAAGTCTTACCATGTTAGTTGCATCCTTGAGTTTTCTTTACCCTTGAAGCTTGTTAATAACATTGGAAACTATGTGTCTGAATAAAATGTCAAAAATTGTCAAAGTGGTGATGTTGTCACTTCTTGAAAGCCCGTAACCACTTTACTAAAAGCTTGATAAGTATATTGTTCTCTATCATATTCAATGTCTGGGAAATTGAAACCATGAGGAATATCTGCAATAACTAGGCCATATTCTCTTTTAGGTATTAGTGATGCAATGTCTTCATAGTCACATTGTATTATTTGATATTGGATAATGTTGAGCACATTCCAAATGTAATGATTAAGAGTAGGATCAAATTTGACATTCATAAGATGTTTATTTCTCATGTTTTCCACCTTAATTTTTTCAATAAAGCTTTTGAAAGTATCTGGTACTACATTTGCATCCTTCTTCGACATCTTTAATGACATATATATATATATATATATATATATATATATATATATATAGTTTAAATATGAATAAAATGAATTTATAAATCAACATACCTTATTGAATGCAATATAAAACTCTTTTAGTGTTGATGTAGAACTTGCTTCTGGGTAGTTGCGTACAACATCATCCCAACTGTCTTCATTCAACATTTTAGCCATGTGTTCTTGTATTTCAATAAAAAAATTCTGACTGAATAAATCAAGTTAAGACTGTTAATATAGTGACATGTATAGAAAATTCTACCAACATCATTATGTTTTATTTAAAAGAAAATTATAATGAAAGAAAAATAAGAAATAATTCAAGAAACTTACTTTTGAAATTCTACACACATTTTTTCCATTGATAATTCACCCGACTTCACACGGGCCAATACTGATTTGACTAATTTATCATCCTTCACACCTTGCATTGTTCTCCAAGGTGTGATAGTCATATCCTCTGGAAGCTGCTTCATTTCAGGACCCGCCTTACTGTTGGTACATATTATGGGTTTACTCTTTCTAACCTTCTGATTTTTTATGGAAATATTCTCCCACCGATCAAAAATCTCATCAATCAAATCCCATATCTCCCTAGTTCTAAATGCCAACTGAAAAATGTTATCTGTGCCTCTGAAGAAATTTGTATTCAATTTTCCATCTTTTTCTTTTTTTTCATCAATTTGATAACCTGTTTCCATTAAACATTCCTTTCGAAATGCTACACTAACTTGTGTCTTATCCCCACCACATTTTTCTATGAATTCATTATGAATAAATCTGACCCTTTGGATGAAATTCATTTTCATTCTGTACTCATTATCTGCATTATGATCCCATGCCAATAACTTTGATTCTATTTCTGTTAAGCCAACGTAAATGATGCATTTCATTGTTTGAAAAAGATAGTTATTGGGATATTCTGCAATCAATTGTCTCTTAGCCTCTATCGAATGGTTCCCTCCAATTACATAATATTTATAATCAAAACATTTTGTCTTGTCAAATGCTTTTTTTTTTGGAACCTAACATGGATCGACAAGAACCACATAATCCACCACATGCGCATATGGATTGAACTTGAACAATGTTTTCAGATTATGTACATGTAGGTGATGGGCCTTTCTAATTTGATATTGAGATTGTCCTTCATCTGGGCTATAAAATTGGTTAACATTAAGCTCAAATGTTTGGCCACCAAGAATTAATTTATTCTTCCTCAACTCATATCGAATAGCATTTTGTTTTGTTTTAATAATGCCATCCTCTAACTCAGCACCTGGTGTTATCATTTCTCTTCTTCTGTGAGAGCTTTCAGTTTGTTCTTCATTGCTGCTCATGACCTTTACAGGTTCATCAATATTTGATTTCCTAGTCTTATTGGATAACATATCAGTTTTTTTTATAAACAAGCTCTCCATCATGAGGTAAAAGAGAGACATCCTTGGCGATTTTACTTTTTGGTGTCTGATTTGTTTTCTCCTTTTGCACAACAGTTCTAATCTCCTCCTCACTAATTCTATCATAATTTTCTATTTCATGTTCGACATCTTCAAAAGAAACATGTTTAAGTTTACTAGATTGACCCACCTTAGTGACTCTTGGTTGATCCCCTCTTTGTACTATTGCAGTGTCACGAGCTATTGATCTTTGCTTCAATCTCCTTTCCTCTGCTTTGTTTGTGTGGAAAGTGTTGATCACATTCATAACATTTGGCTCCAACATATAAATACCTTCAAACATGTTTGAAAGACTCGGAACAAAATCCTATGAAACAAAATAAAACATGTCAATGATCAATAATTTATAAAAAATTGAATCATCCTTACAATAATGCATAACGGAAATAAAAATAAGCATACTTACAATGTTATTTGCAATGTTGCTTGAGATTTCTTCAGAAAATTTTGAAGATATTTCATCTATGTCATACTTGACGATTGATAGACGATATCTAACCTTCTCACGTTTATTAGCCTTCCTTGCAAGAACATAAATAGTGTTTGTATTTGGGACCATACATATGTCTCGTACTCTGCCCATCACATCATATGGCTCATTTAAGTGAATCAAACCACAAAGCAGATAGATGTGTATATCAGCCTCCATTTCACTGTCTTCAAGATACCATGAGAAATTAGTTTTATCTATTTCCTCGGTGTTCTTCCAATCAGAAATAAGCTTTAATGAACCTGGTGCCCCACTTGCTTGAATTTTATTAGTGTGTGCAACAATGTCCTTATTACGTCTAACAGTGTCCATACTACGTCCCGCTGCAACTTTATATTTGGGAGTTGTATCCATAGTGCGTGGAGCTGCAACTTTAGATTTGGGAGTTGCTGCCGTAGGTGCAGAAACATTCACAGAAATATTTTTTTATGCCATTTTCCTGATAATATATATATATATATATATTAGTTAATGAGAAAATAATGCCGATAAAATAAATTTAAAAAACAAAATTTATTTCTAAAACTAAATAAATTGAAATTAAAGCAGTAAAATTAACTATAGAAAATTTTCATTTAAAAACAAAATATTATAAATCATATGTATATATATCTATATAATATGTTTTGAATACATTTTATAAAAAAATTAAAAATGTGTTTTAAATTGTATAAAACAATTTTTAAAAAATAAACTATTATTTTTATACTTCAGTTTTTGTTTAATATTAAAAAAAAAACGAAAAAATTACTAACTATTTATAATAAATATTATTATTATTATTATTATTTTAAAGGTAATGATTTTATTAAAAAAACAAAATAATGTTAATTTTTTGTTTTAATTTTAATTATTTTTTTTAATTAAATTTACACTTAATAAATAATATTTTAAAATTTTAAATATATTGAATAAAAATAAAACATATATGTTAAAATTAAAATTTTAATTAAAAACTTATAATCTTTTAATATATTTTAAAATTTAAAATTTTATTTTACATTACATAGCAATTAAATAAAAATAAACAAAACAAAATAAAAGAAAATTTTATTTTACTTTACATAGCAATTAAATAAAAATTTATAAACTTAAAATTATAAAAATTTAATATAGAAATTTATAAATTTATATAATATTTTAATATATTTTAAAATTACAAAATTTTATTTTACATTACATAGTAATTAAATAAAAATAAACAAAATTAAATAAAAGAAATTAAACAAAATTAAAATTAAAATTAAATTTTTATAACGTTGTTTTAATACTTAAATTTAAAAATAAAAGTAAAAATAAAATATTTAAATTTTAAAAACATATGTAATATATTCAATTAAAAAAAAAAAAAAAAAAAAACACTTTACATATTACATCAACAAAATAAAATAAATTAAAATAAAAAATATTTAAAATGTTGTTTTAATAATTAAGTTTAAAAATAAAAATAAAAAAATTACATTATAATTAAACAAAATTAAAATTAAAATTTGTTAAACATTTTTTATAATAATTAAATCAAAATAAATAAATAAAGTATGTTTTGGCCGCCCGCAGAGTGCTGGAGGTCGGCCGGGCGACGCCACAACGAGCTGCCCAGCCAGCCTCAGGCCCCCGGCTGGGCGGAGGCCAGTTTCCGGAATCGACCTCCGCCCAGCCGGGGGCCTGAGGTCGGCTAGGCAGCCCCCCGTGGCGCCGCCCGGCCGGCCTAAGGCGCTCTGCGAGCAACCAAAATAAATGTTTTTTTATTTTTTTATTTTTAATAAAAAACATACAATGCGCACTCATTTTGATTTTTGATTTTTTTTTAAATTAATTATTATAATATTTTAAAAAATTATTTAATAAAACAAAAAAAAAAATTGTTTAATTAAAAAAAAAAAACAATTGTTTTAATATACAGTACAATAAATATATTAAAAAAAAACAAAAAAACAAAAATTTAATATATAACAATTCAATAAATATAAAAATAAAAAATAAAAAATTATTTATATGACAATACAATTAAAAATTCAATTATTATTCAATTGTTTTAATATAACAATACAATAAATATATTTAAAAAAAACAATTTTTTATATAACAATACAATGTTTTTTTTTTAATTAAAACATTATTTGATTAAAAAAAACAATTGTTTTAATATAACATACAATAAATATAAACAAAAAAAAAACAAATGTTTATATAACAATACAATTGTTTATTTTTTTAAAAACATTATTTAATAAAAAAAAAATTTGTTTACATAACAATATAATAAATTTATAAAAAAAAAAAAAACTATATAACAATACATTAAAAAAAATTAAAAATATATAATATATAACAAAACAATAAAAAACAAAAACAAAAAAAATCAAGATTTAAAATTAAAAGAAATAAAAATAAGATTTAAAATTTAAAAAAATAAAAATAGAATATAAAATCAAAAGATTCTCAAATAAAATAAAATAAACAGTTTAAATAATGAAACCACAAATATATTTATGATAAAAAAAGCAAATAAAAATATAATAATATAACTATTTATTCTTATGTGCATGGTCGTTTTATGGATTTTTCTATCTACATGAACCTATAATCCCTGAAAAAGAAAAAAAATTCTAAATTTTTGTCCTTAAAACCCTAAAAAAATTAGTTTTTTTTGCATTTTCTTCACCAAAAAAATATTAAAAAATTATGGTTTTCGAACCTAAAAACCTTAAAAAATTAATTTTTGAACACACAAACTATAGAAAAACATATTTTCCCCAAAATCGTCTTTAAATGGATAGAATAGAAGGAAAACTAACCTTTGAAATGCAAAAAATTGTTGTCACCAATGCCAACACAAACACCTCCACAAAATTACCAATAGCAACACAATGCCTCCAATGCCAATGCAATGCCTCCACGAAGTTACCAATGCCAACGCAACACCTCCAGAAATTTGCTCTAACAAATACCAGAAAACTTGATGTGATGTGATGAATAGAAACAATCATTCTTATTATATAGCGAATATTGTTTGATTGGTTTACTGTTTAACGAATGTGGGATTAAAATTTCAAATTTAAAATATTTACATTTAGTTTATTATAGTTCATACTATAGTTAAAATACTTAATATTTGCATGTAGTTATCATAGTTAATATTTTATTTAATATTTACATATACTGAATGTTGAATAATTCAAATGTAATCTCAGATTAAAAATTAAAATACGAAATACTTACATGTAGTTAATTATAGTTAATATTATAGATAAAATAGTTAATATTTGCATTTAGTTATCATAGTTAATATTTTAATTAATATTTACCTGTACTCAATGTTTAAAATCATGGGATTAAATTTTAAAATGTAAAATATTTACATGTAGTTAATTATAGTTAATATTATAGTTGAAATAGTTAATATTTACATGTTGTTATTTTTATAAATATTTACATGTAGTTAATTATAGTTAATATTATAGTTGAAATAGTTAATATTTACATGTTATTTTTGTAAATATTTACATGTAGTCAATCTTAAACCATTCAAATAAGAAAATTATTTTAGTTTCAAATGCATGCATGAAAGGAATATTTTGTGGATATTTTGAATAGAAAGTAGGTGTAATATTTGAAGACCAACAGTTTATTAATAAATTTTGAAATATATTTTAGATGAATATAACGTAAGTTTAAAATTTAAAATTTAAAATATTTACATGTAGTCATTATAGTTAAAATAGTTAATATTTGCATGTAGGTATTATAGTAATATTATAGTTAATACTTACCTCTAGTCAATGTTAAATCATTGAAATAAAAACATTATTTTAGTTTGGAAGACATGCATCATAGAAATATTTTGTGGATATTTTGAATATAAATATCGGTAAAATATTTCAACACAAATAGTTTATTAAAAAAATATTTAAATACATTTTTTGAATAATATTTTGTACGAAATATTTGAAATGAAAACTTTGGAGGGAAAGTTTTTCGCGAAATTTTTTGGGGGGAAATTTGGAGGGAAATTTTTTCGCGAATTTTTTTGGGGGCAAAATTTGGAGGGAAATTTTCAGTCTTAAAGCTATATATTGTAAGTGGGAGAGGTATTTGTATCATTCAACCTATTCTTATTCAAATTCATGGTTTCTTCTGATAGCGAAGTTTTTCTTTGTACAACATCAACATCTTTGTCACGCAACAACTCTATTCAGAGTGATGAATATAACAGGAGTTCGTTCACCATGAATAGAGAGTCAAAAATTCAACTTGGTCCTAATCCTAAAGATGAGGAGAAAAAAATTGATGAGGCGCAACAAAATGAAATTTCTGTAAATCGAGAGCCAGTTATACCACTTACTCTTAATCCTAAGGATTATGAAAGCAACAGTGATGAAGGGCATGATGAAGAATTCCCAGAGTCAAAAGTTTCACTTTGTTCTAATCCAAAGGATTATGAGGACACCATTGATGAAGAGGGAGATGAAGAATATCCACTTCAGCTTAATCCTAAGTATTATGCGTGAACAACAGATGAAGAGGGGAATGAAGAATTTACAGAGTCAAAATATCCACTCTGTCCTAATCATGAGGATTATGCTAGCACCACTGATGAAGAGGGGGATGTAAAATTTCCAGATTCAAAAAATCAAATTTGTCCTAATCATAAGGATTATGCAAGCACCACTAATGAAGAGGGGAATGATAAATTTTCAGAGTCAAAACATCCACTTTGTCACAATCCTAAGGATTATGCCAGCACCACTGATGAAGAGGGAAATGAAAATTTTACAGCGTCAAAATATCCACTCTGTCCTGATCCTATGGATTATGCGAGCACCACTGATGAAGAGGGGGATGAAAAAATTCCATAGTCAAAATATCCACTTCATCTTAATCCTAAGGATTATCTAAGCACCACAGATGAAGAGGGGAATGAAGAATTTGCAGAGTCAAAATATGCACTTCGTCCTAATCCTAAAGATTATTCCAGCACCACTGATGAAGAGGCGAATGAAGAATTTGTGGCGTCAAAATATGCACTTCATCATAATCCTAAGGATTATGCCAGCACCATTGATGAAGATGGGGATGAATTTCCAAAGCTAAAATTTTCACTTCATCCTAACCATAACGATTATAAGTTCACCACTGATGAAGGGGGGGATGAAGAATTTTCAATAAATATAGATTCAAGACATTCACTTATTCCTAATCCTAAGGATTATGAGAGCATCAGTGAGGAAGGGGAGGGGCAGGATGAAGAAATTCTAGTGAATACAAATTCAAAGCTTCCACTTGTGCCTAATCCCAAGGATTATGAGAGCACCACTAAGGAATTGGAGGATGAAGAGTTTCTTGCAAATGATAATTTTAGAGCCACATATTTGAATATTGCATTTTCTCTAAGTGAGCATTTCAAAGACACTCATGGTGATGAAGAATTGAATCCCCCCAGGGAATAATTTGAAAGCATGGGTCAAGATGTTGAAGAATTTATTCTGAGTCAGGGTTACAAAAGCGACGATGATACTTGTGAAATGTTTTCTTCAAGTGATGGCGGTAAATAAAATTTTCCAGGCAATGATGTTGATGAATTTTTTAACTATATTGAGGATGATGATAGTGGGGATAATATTCCTCATAATGGTGATGAAACTGCTTTTACAAATGATGATGGAATGATGAAGCTGTTGCAAGAAAATATTGAAACTAGGAGTAGGATTAGACCTCTTCATATCAATCTAAAACATTCCAGTTATACAAGGGTGAGGACAAAATATCTCACAAAAAAAAGTTTTGTCGTTCATTTGATTTCAAGTGAATTTTGTCGAAGGGATTGCTTGAAACATATGGATTTCAACTTTGTTTTGGAGAAAACGAAAACATATATGTCAATGAATAAAAGCATGCAAAAATCATATTTAGTGGGTTGCATGCAATCTACACTAGCAGGTTATGATTATCATATTGGGAATGTATCGCTCTGCAGAAAGGTGTTCAAAATGTTGCATTCAATTGATAATTGTCGTTTGTCAAGAATCTAAGAAATATTGGAAAATGATCCCACATATTATTCAGAAGTACATTATAAATGGGAGGTGGGGCCGTTTGCAAATACTGCTAAGACATGGATGAAAGACTTCTTCTCAAATCATGGACAGTGTATGCCAAATAAAGACACGATACATATTCCAGATAATTTTTCGAGACGAAAAATATTCATGTTATACAAAGATTATGCAGAAGCTGTTGAAGGAATTGGTAATTTTATTACATATTTTTATTTTACAATGTTATGGAAAACTGAATTCAACAATGTTTGTATTTCTAAGAAGACAAGGATGGGGGTTTGCAGCACATGTGCTTCTCTTAAAGCAAAAAGAGATAAATGTCAAGGGGCAGAAAGAGGTATGCGTTCAAAACATTGTTTTTTAAAATTGGATACTTATCAACTATGAAAATATATTTATTCATATGTTTCTTTTATTTTATGTACAGATTCTGTTGTCAAAGAACTTCAAGACCATCGCAATCAGCAAACAAGTGAAAGGCAAAAGTTGTATAAACATCAAAAGAAGTGTTATGATCGTCCAAATAAATATCTGGGATTGATAATTGATGGTATGGACCAAAAGAAAACACTTATTCCACATTTTGTCCACACGCCAAAAGAATTACAAGAGGAAAATTTCATTCAATTTCACTTGGTTGGTTGTATGGTATTTAATGAGAAGATGTTTCCAAGAGTTTACTTCACAACTCCAAATATTCACAATGATGCAAATCTGATCATAACTATAATCCATGATGTGGTTACTCATTGTTCTGGTATTCTTCCTAAAGTTTTGTATTTACAATTAGACAACACAAGTTGGGAAAAAAAATCAAGTTCTTTTTGGGTATTTAAACATGCTCGTTGAATTGGGGATTTTAAAAATATAAAGGTTGGTTTCCTTCTTGTTGGGAATACTCATGATCATATTGATCAAATGTTCAGTCATTTTTCAGTAACATTGAGGAGGAAAGGTGTTGGGAGCCTACCATCATTAATTGAATGTATTAAGAAATCGTACATTCCAGAGCCTATTTTTCATGTGTTGGAAGAAACTATTGACATGCAAAGGTTTATTTTTGGATCGCATGGTGAGGAGAAATGCATTGAACAACTTAACAACATTAGCTTCCAGCATCAATTTCGTATCAAAAATATTGATGGGATAACACTTATATGGAGCAAGAAGTATTCAACTGTTAAAGAATGGGGGCCATCATCAAGTTTAGCATTTTTGAAGTTCATTCGAGAGCATCCAATATTTTCATCAAAGATATTGTTATTACAGTCAGTTGCTGAACTCCATAATGCACGAAGGCATAAGAGAGACATAAATTATTCTGAATGTCTAGAGGAAATTAGAAGATGTATTAGAGATACATATGAGTACTTCGATGTTGTTGATTCAGTTTGGTGGGAGTCTTTTTTCAGTAATCAAAGTGATATGATTTCAAAATCAATAAATGTGGATATGCTTTTGAAGACTCCTTTTTTTTTGCCATAAAATATGTCAAATGAACATCAGGAAACACACACTGTTGAACAAAAACAACCTCAAGCTATTATTAATTCCCCACAGGTAGAGGAAAGAGAAATCTATATTGGTTATAGAAGATCACGTGCACAACGTGAAGCCATGGAAGACCTTTACAGAGGTTCTGTGTAGGATGTTAAGGAGGGTTGCATGATAGAATGTTAGCAGATGAAG
The DNA here is from genome assembly GCA_034641835.2 of Pinus albicaulis. Taxonomy (NCBI): domain Eukaryota; kingdom Viridiplantae; phylum Streptophyta; class Pinopsida; order Pinales; family Pinaceae; genus Pinus; species Pinus albicaulis. Next base: position 1,293,816,471 of record CM076570.1, on the reverse strand, counting down.
ATCCACTTGGCTATCCATTTTGGATTTCCAAGGTTATAAAGGTCATTAATGAAAATGAAGATATTACAGCTGTTGATGTACATTAGTATGCCACAAGTACCCACCCTTTCAATGGTGTGTACAAGCCAGAGATGGTAGTTGAAAAAAGAATTGGCAGAAAGAGAAAAAGAAAGGGCAAAAATATAAATCGTCGCTGCACAGATGTCTTAAAATTCGAGGATGTTGACATACTTTTGTATGAATTCAATTTGATAAAGAGAAGAACTCTTCGGTTGCAGACCATAAATATTTTGAAGAAATTGCTACTAGAACAATTACCGTTGAGATGGGACTCTGCAGAATGTAGTCGTAGATATACAAGACTTTTGAACTCTCAAATGATGGGTATGCATGTTGACTCATATGGAGCACTAGTTGATGAAAGAGAAGAATATGGATCATCTTCATCTGCATCGAGCCATTCCTCTGAAGATGTAGGTTTTGATGGTGTGTCGGAACCTATGGTTGATTTTGAATAACTATCTAAAACACTTTTATGTAATTTATGTTTGCATGGTAACTTGAAATAATATTTTTGACTTCCATCTCATTTTTCATGAAGTTATGAGTCATTTTTATGTTTGTTGGACTATATGTTTTAATTATGAAGAATTCATCTCTTTAGAATATCGACAACGCTACAATGAATTACAAAAATAATTTATGTTATATTCAATGTACCAATGTTAATATTTTTATTATAAGTAAAATAAAAAATAAAAACCAACGTTGAATTTTTAGATTATGCAGTGATATTACCATGATCTTATGTATTGTTACCATTTGGTATAAGATACTTTTAAAATTTTTAATAATTATATGCGTCATTGAAAGGGGACACTTTGTGTTGATGCTTGATTTTTAGGGTTCGGTTGAAATTAGATTTAAATTTGTCTTATGTTAAGATTTGAAAAAAGATAAGTTTTTATCCTTTAAAATTAAAATTACTCTTGTTTCTGTTTAATGATCATTTTTTCATTTACTTGTTCATTTTTTTAAATTGTTTAAGTCTTATAATTTCACATAATTTCATTGTTCAAGTATGTTGAAAACTTAAGATTGAAAAACTTTAGATTTACAACTTGTCATTAAGGTTTTTATGCTCTACCAAATTTTATCTTTAATGTTATGGTTGACAATAATTATAATTTTAAGGTTGTTTAAAGTTAAGATATTTTATGTTTAACAACATGGATGAAAATTGTTCGAAATGATAAGCCATTCAGACATGTTTTTTTTTATCTTTAACATCATCTATAAAAAAATTTAGAAATTTACGATTTTAAAAAATGTCCTAATATGTTGTCTTTAATTCCATTGTTACAAGTGTTAAAAGTATGACACAATTATTTTTTTTGTTATTCCAGTATCAACTGGTTTTGTTTTGAGGGTGTTTTTTCAATCCTTTTTTCAAGAAACAATTTTTTTTTAGCATAATTTTATAAAATGTTGAAATTTGACCTTCAAAAAAAACCAAGTGCTTTTTGGAATACACGTTTTTTGTTTTTGGGGTGTTTTTTCATGTTTTTTGAGTCTTTTTGGGCTAAAGTTCCCATTTTGAGGTAATAGTTCTCGTTTCATTGGTAACTATGTTGCAATAGAGCAATGTGCTAATGCTCTTCTTAAGGCCACTCTTCCCCGTTAGTCCACTAACGTAATCAATAACCAAAACTTCATGCGAGCATGGAATCAAGGTAAATTTTTAACTTGTAACTTGGCTCTCTGTTGAGCTCACCAATGTTATAACACATTGAGTATAATTGACAGATGCTTTATAGTTGAAATAAGTGAGGAAAAGAAATATCTTCTCATACATAGATGATTGTTGATCTGTTTTCTTTGTTATTGAAAAGACAGAAGAGTAAATTCACAAATAACACAAATAATTCACACACGAAACACACACGACCTGTGGATTTTCTATTAATCACACAAACTTTAATCACTCGAATATAATGAGTCCGGTGAAAGGTATTTATCATTTTCGACTAACGACTAGCTTGACATGCACACACTTACCAAACTCATCTATCACATAACTCGACTTGTTCAACGCTCACTTAACTGAATCTCTAAATCACTTACCAAATTCATCTGTCAACTTATTCAATATGATTATTTGACTTTCTAAATTACTTACCAAATTCATCTATCAACTTATTCAACACTTAATTGATTGTGTAACTCTTAATGCGAGAATTAATTAACCATTTTAACTGCTAAATTATCTCTAAACTTATTCAACTCTTATTAAACTATGATTGTCACTCTTAATGCGAGAATTAATTAACTATTTTAACCACCCGTTCACTTGAACTTTCATGTATCTTAAAAGAAGTCTCACCAGTGTCAGGTGACCTTCTATCTTGTCTTTTTTTTAGTAAAGATAGTATAAAAATGTATACTTGTAAATTTTGTCGTTGTATAAATTCGACTTGTTATTGACGATTGGATAATTGATGATGAAATAAACGACGGAAAATGAATAAATATGTTGCATAGTGTAACTCTTTATTCACATGAATACAGCATGTGTCTAAATATTTATTTATTTTCCAACGAGTCATGCTCTGTGGTTATCTCCACTGAGTATTTTCTACCTGCCATTCCTCATCTCACTGGATTTGTTTTGGCATATATAACGCAAGGCATACAAAGTCTATCAAAGGCCATGGAAGGGCGAAAAAGATTATACGCGGTAGTATTGCCATTCTTAGCCCACAGTCACTTCACTGCATTCTTGCACCTCTCCAGAATGCTGGGGACGAGAGGCGTTAACCTCCCTTCAAACCTGCAAATACTCAAGTGCAGGGATGGGAAGATCTCCCCCTCTACTTTCAGGATCTATCGGTCTCTGATTCTCCTCTGCCTTGTGAGTGTGAGCGGTGAAATCGGAATTCTAAGGGTGGATTATGTCGCAATTTTTTTTATAGGTCACTGGTTTATTGTATTTTTTCTTGTATTTAATAGATATTCTAAAAAAATTTAAAATAAAATTTAATTATTACATCACGTGATAAATGAATTCATAAATTCAACCATGCGTTCTTTGTGATGCCGAAGAAGATCACTGTCCAACATTTTTTAAAGGTGAAAGAACGCATTGAAGTGATCGGGCTCACAATTATTAAATCGATTCCAAATACTTACAATCAAGCTCTTCTTAGTCAAAAGAAATGCTCACATCAATGATGAATGATATCAATAAAGTATTACACCGAAAATCATAAATCAAAGAACGAAAATCTTATAAAACATTTTGATGTGAAATTTTCAATTGTATTTCCAAACAAATGCCATTTAATTTAAAATATATTATAATTTACTTTAAAATTTTATATGAGGAAAATATTTATATATATATATATTATTATAACGAGACTTATGCTTTTATATATTTTAGCTTTTAAATTGTTTAGTTGAAGATATAAGAGAGTAGGATAAGCATATTAATTATTGATTAAATATTATTAAAGATGTAAATTTAATTAATAAAGAATATAAAAAAATTAATGATGTTGATGATTAACGTTCACCGAAAACAATGTGGTCTATTAAACTTCAGGAATAAAAAAGGGTTTAATTGTCATTCTTCAAAATTTTGTTTCTGTGATCAAGTAGAAGGAAAAGAAGCACTCCAAGATTGTTATAGTTGGGTTGGCTTAATAAATCAAGAAGATTGGAGGTGTGGCTTATGATAGGAAATTGAGAGCGGATGTGGGCAAGAGTCGGACAGTCTAAAATGAAGTTTTTTTCATCTTCCACCTTCTTAGTATCACAAATATGATAGATTCTATCGTCCCAAAGAGTCATGGGAGTAGACCACCACCCAGTCTCACTTAAAAGCTCATGAGAATTATTTCTTATCTTAGCGATGTTCATTTTCTTCTTAGTATTGGTAAATATAGAGAGATAATTATAGTTATCACGGGTGGAGAGATAATTATGGTTATCAAGGGTGGGGTTGATCACCTGCTTATAGTATCTTAGCTTCCTTTTACCCTCCAACTCCTTATCGTTCCACATATTTTCCTTAAAATTGGAGGTAATATTATCTTTGATACTATTCTTACTTCCCATGATGATCTCCTCCTTAATTCTCCAAAGGTTGAGCCAAGACTAAGCATCCTTATGCCACCCGTGCTTGAGGCGTAGGTGGGGGTTTTGACTAAAGTTAGAAGAAATTTTTGGGAGCCTCTTGGATTCCATGTTGTAAAGCTTATTCTTATACATCAGATATCTAAAAATAGTTGTACATTTAATGGGGGACAAACCCACTTTGATCAACAGGATAGGGTAGGAAGTATTTCCCTTGATCTTGTGGTTATAGGTTATAAATTTCTTTTGGATCATCTCAATCTTTCTCCACGACTCTCTATATATACTGCAACACCAAACTTCACATTCGTATAAGACAATAGGAATGACGACAGTCTCAAAAAGGAACTTTTTTTACTCCAAATGTAAATATCAACCGACTTACAATTGTTTTCAAGCTCACAATAAGCTTTCCAACCTACAATAATTCTTTTCTCGATGATATAATTCCAGTTGAGTTGATGAGGAAAGTCAAACCCAAATATTTACATGAATAAACTTGCTCTAGACAATGGTTTTCATAGACGAAACTACCTTAGGTGATATTTTTGGATTTAATGATCATGAGTTTAGTCTTGTTCATATTAACTGTCATACCCATCTTGGAGCACTAGACATGAAGAGTCTTAAGCTGCTTGTCTAGGTCATCATGGCTTTTTGCAAGAAGAACGATATCATGAGCATAAAGGAGAAGAGTAATGATTATACCAGCGAGCTCGGTGCCCTTGCAACCCGCATTTTCCAGACACTCCTCTAGCTTATCGATGTAAATACCCAAAAGGGTAAGGGACAGGGGACACCCTTGGTTAACCCAAATATTGCATTTAATATCTTTAAACCACCCTTCGTTGGTCTTAAGCTTGGAAATGATAGTCTCGTAGAGGTGGATCACAACAATCCTCTGTTCATGAGGAATCGTTGATCTCTTCAAGTCTCTTCGAGAGCTTATCTCGAGGGACAATGTCGAAATCTTTTCTAAAGTCCACAAAGAAACAAAATAAATTGTTTTTACTATTGCGACATTCCTCTGTAATGATCCTGAGAGTGACAAGGGGGTCGATAATCGATTGTTACCTCCTAAAACCAACTGTCCCTTTAACCCTTATACCCTACTTCTCAAGCCAAAGGCTAAGCTTATTTTCTAAAATTGGCCCTTAAAGCTTGGCTAGGATGTGGCTAATCAGAATGGTCCTATAGTTAGAGGGAATGCTCTTGTCCCCATTTTTAAAGATAGGAAAAATAAGGCTTTTCGTCCAAAGCTTAGGGAAGTCATGCTTTACATCTAAATTGAGAAGCTTATGGAGATGAGGAATGAGGATAGATCTTATCATTTTAAAGATCTCGGCTTGGTATCCTTCAATATATTTAGCTTTTACATTAGCGAGCTTATTAATCCCAGACTGAACGTCTTCTAGAGAAAATATGCCTTCCTTAATTAGAGTGTTTAAGATGGTGCCCATGGTGTCCATAGAGTCATACAAATTCTTAAGATTTTTATCCTATTTTTCTAAGGGAATAGAATGATTAACTTTGGTTTTACAAACAAGCACATTCCGTCAAAAAATTGTGGGCGCAACTTTAGAAAGGTGGATAATATGCTCTTATCTCTTATTAATAAGTGACCTCTTCTTCATATTGATGAGAGATTTATATATACTTATATTTTGGAGCTTAATGATTTCATTGGGGGGTGCCTCTGGTTGCTTTCCTAGAAATTTTACAGTCTTTAGCATACCAAGGATTGAAAGTTCTATTATTCTGCTTATACGATGTCTCATTAGAGAACTTGCTAATGGTAGTGGAAATGGTAGTAGTAAAATGGTAATAGATTTCATCAATGTTGTTATTATAAGTGAGGGAGCCTAAGTCCTTTTCTAAATCCCTTAAGAAAAGGTTGACACTATTTCTATCAAAGTGAATGTGTCTTTTTCTTTCATTGGTCTCCTGCATGTGGGTGGTATGCATAACAAGATTGAGGGATAAAGACAAAGGTTTGTTGTGAGAGTCAAGCTCGTAAGTTGCTCAAATTTGGTAATACGGTTGAGGACATGGGTGTCAAAAATTGCAGAATCCACTATGATGCTACCTAGCCCATGGAAAAAAGTCATATGACCGGAGAGAGGCCACTTGTTAATACCATTACAAATGATTTGGTCCTAGGAACTACAAATTTTAAGGAGCTTGGTTCCGAATAAGTTCTCGATTATGTATTCATAGTTTATCTTGAATATATTAGCTAAGTTACCATCCTCATCAAACCACAAGGGGTCGAGGTTAAAGTTGTTACTTAACATAATAGCTTGGTTAGTAGTAGTTCGCAGATTAAAGTCCCCAAGGAAAATGATATTACCTTCATTCCTCACGTTGTAGATGTCATTTTCTAAGGTATTCAAAGGACAATTCTTATCCATGTTGTTTTTCTTATAGGATGTAGATTTGATAGGGGTGAAATAGCCTATTGCAAGAAAGATCAGAGATCTCGATCCAAATTTACTGATTGAAGGGGTCATTTTTAGGAAGTCAGATATGAGAGGAAACATTGTTCCTAATATAGCATGTTATACCACCAAAACCTCTCCTGGAGGATTTCTTATTCCAAGCCGACCAAAGAGTAAATTCGTCAAGGTGAGGGACTCTAGATCTGTCATGCTCCCAAGTTTCAACTATAAGAATAAGATCAATATCACTCGAGATCCAACTTAACATAGGACTTTTATACTATGGAAAACCACGAAAATTTCAAAATAGGATCTAGAGTGATGTTATTCTCTATTTATCACTCTTGTTTGAGACTCTATCTCTAATGATAGCTTTTCTATTCCTAATGATTGCCCATTTCCCTTCTTTTCTTGCCTCCTTGACCTTTTGGACTTCTTTCCTAAGGTCAACTTAGTCTTCTGGAATGAGATCTTCCTTTATAAATATTCTCATTTCTTTTAGGCTTGGGGATGTCCTAAGCATATCTAATATATGGTCATTACAACTTACCTTGACACAAATTAGCATGTGTTTATGTTCAAGTATCCTTCCCACCCTTATTTCTTCGGTGAGATAAGTTGTTTGAATTTGAGATTGTGTCTTTAATTGTTATTTAACTATTTCTAATGTGTCTTCATTTTTTTGTTCTTCTATACCAACAATTATAAGGTTTAAAGCTCTTTTGTGGTGCTCATGGTCGAGTACAATTAGTTTAAGTTGTTTGAATTTGAGATTTTGTATTTAATTTTTCTTTAACTATTTCTAATGTGTCTTCATTGCTTTGTTCTTGTATACTAGAAATTTTAATGTGTAAGGCTCTTTTGTGGTGCTCATGGTCGAGTACAATTAGTTTATTATTTTTTTCTTTTATGAATTTAATATCTAATATATTCTCTGTGTTATTTAGCACTGAGTTATTATGTAGTTTCTCTTTTAAATTTTAATCTCTCTTTTCAAAGTGTCATATTTTGAACCATATCTTGTTTACTATTGGTCAATTTCATAAATTATACCTTTCATTCCTTGGAGTTCAGTATCCACTGAGATTATTTTATTTTCTAACGATCTGTGACTGTTGTCAAACATTGTAGTTAATTCTAGTTTAAAATGATTCTCTCTTTCTTCTCTTCATCTTTTTTTTAAGGTAATTTTATTCCTTTCAACTTAATGTTTTTTGGTTTACCCTACAACTTATTTTTAAAATTTTGCTTTAGTGATTCATTAGGCTTTTTTCATTTCCCATTTTTTCAATTCATTGAACTTTATGCAATAGTTTAATTTTATTATAAAAAATTAACAATTATTTAGAGAATTAGTTAATATAAAATTTATTTTAATCTTATATATATATATATAATCTTAAACTAAACTAACATATATCAAAATGGAAATACTAAACAAATATAATTAATATGAATATATCTTGTTTGAGATTATATTAGATGGATAAATAAACAATATGGACATGATAATGATCATATTTCATCTTAAACTAAACTAACATATTTGAATCTAGATATATCCCATCTAAGACTAAACGAGTATATCTTCATCTAATGAGTATGCACGAGTATATCTTCATCTAATGAGTGTGCATTTATCTTGTCAAAGACTAACGTAGATGGATAAACAAACAATAAGGACATGATAATGATTTTTAGAGAGGGGAATTGGAAGAACATAACTGAAATAATTATATTTACATTAAAAATGACATATCAATTGTAATTTTTAAATTGTTGATAGGAATTTTTAAATGGATGAGAATTTGGACTATAATGGTTTTAAAAGTTTATTAAGTTTTATAGGAAGTTTTTGTTTATATAATTGATATAAATTTAGATGAAATTTTTCGTGATTTTTATGTAGTTAATAATTTTATAAAATTTATATATATTTTATTGAGAATTTAATTTTATCTAATTATGAGAAATTTTAATTTTATTAATTTATGAAAAACTTTATAAAAAAAAATTGTATATAAGTGAATTTTGTAAAATTTTATAAAAATAAAGTTCGATTTTTTTTTTTTTTTTTTAATTTTCTTATAATTTTGAGAAAGTTTTGGTTGTATATGATATGAAATATTTGATTATAAAAATTTTCAATATTTTTTCTTTAAATTATTGAAAGTTTTAATTTTATAAAATAAGTAGACACTAAAACATTGTATTTATAAAATTTTGACTTATTTAAAAATGTTATTATAAAAAGAGAAATAAATTTATTTGAAAATTAGAGATTTATTTATTAATTTAAAATTTCTATAGTGTAATTTAATTATTAGATATTTTGACTTTTTAAAAAATATATTTTTTTTTCAATAGTTTTTAAAATTTAACTAAAATTTATTAGAATTATAATTTGAGTTATATAAGTTACACCATCTAAATGATACAACCATTATTTTAAATATTAAAATTTATTTATATATTTAACTAGCAATTGCACCACATGTTGCAAAGGAAACGTGGTAAGGTTGTGGTATAGGAAAGAATAACATATAAGAAAGAAGAGGTTGTAGGAACTTTCTCGGCTCCAACTGATCCTCCAGAATAAGGGGTGGTGGAGAATTATGTTTACTGGACCTCAAATAAAAATATGCATATTGGGTAATTGATGTGGAACAACTTTTTTGTTATTAATTGCATGTAAGATGTGTTTTTTCATAATGCAAAATATCCATATTGGAAAATTGATGCAGAATAACTTATTTGTTATTAATTACATGTAAGATGTATTTTTTCATAATGGATGAGACATTTTGGTGAAAGTAATCAAGACCTCTATATGATGAATTCTGCATGTTTATTTTTTTCTGCATGAAGGATGCACTTGGTTTTTATGACCAAGTTGGGCAGAGTTCACCCTTCCATGAAATTATTTGCTTCTATCACATTCACAATATTGAATTCCTCTCATACTACTCCTAGAACTCTGACTCTGGTCTACAAGTAGAATTATTTAATGGAATAAAAACGTATCACTATGACATGTTTTAATTCATAAGAGACTAATAAGAAGCTTAAGTATGGTAAATCCACCTTCTCCTGTCATTTGAACATAGAGCATAGTTATCTTAATCGCCAATTTTATGGATAAGAGACATTTGGGCCCTTTTTAACCCTTGGGGATGATTAATTAATCTCAGTTCAGATAATTTATATTAATAAATTATCTACAACCATATTTCCATAATTCCTCTTTGAATGACCAGTATTCCACTTCTTTGGAACTTTTCACCTCAATCAGAATAACAAACATCATGAAGACCCAAAAGTAAGAAGAAAAAATCATCTCATATTCATGGAATCTAGCGACTTCTTTAAGGATCATAATTCAAGACTTTAGTGTCTTTTAAAGATCATTTATTTTCCCATCAAATAAAAAGCAACAATCAAATTTTGTAGTGACAATAATGGGAACAAATTTTAAATGTAATAACTCCCTTCCCTAGTGATAGTATATTTTTTATTTGAAATGAAATTATTTTCCCAGTATTTGAAATAATAGATTGCTCCCAAAGTGACCCTTTAGAGATACCTTTTTTTTTTTCAATTGATTGCAATAGGTAAGTGTCCTTTGTCTAGTATTTTCTGAGTCATTGAATTTAAGGGTAGAGGTAAAGAGACTACTAGAAAAAAAGAGCAGAGTGAATGAATTTCAAATGAAAATAACATTGAGGAATCTCTTCTGATTTTCTCATGTGAGCCTTCTTCAATTGATGAGGTAGTAGGCACTTTCTCCTCTAGAATAAGCGATGGAGAATAATGTTGAGTGAAATACTACTAATGTAACTTTTACTCCTCCTTACAATTGGAATGTTTCTCTTCCCATAACTCTATCTCGGGTTATAATTATAGCTTTCTCTTGTTTATGAATAAAATTTCTCTATATCACTATTGTCTGTCTCTTTTCGAGCGCTTGCTTGAATCATTGAGATAATGTAGCCCATATAGATTCCAAAATATTTAAGTAACCCATTTTCTGGAGAGTCCTTTTGTTTTTAATTCTGCTATTTGGTCCTCCATAGCCTTGTCAACGTCGTTTCGTTCTAAAGAATCATAAATTCTAGATAAGTATCCTTTGTTGTGATTTTCTTCTCCCATATACTTCATATATAAATGAATGGAACATGAGATAAGCTTCGTGACATTTTTCAAATTCCAAGGTTTTTCATTGAAATGTGAAGCTGGGTTACACTTTTTTCCCTTTTTTGAGAAAAAAATTTCATTTTTTTCGGTTCTTCAACTTTCTGCAAACTATAACAATTTTTCTGTGTAGAATTTCATTTTGCGATAAAAATAAAAGTTGTGAGAAATTTTGTTAGCTTTCTATTACTTATTTTTGAAATTTTTTTATGCAGATTTGATATGTCAACTTAGCGTTTCTTTGAGTGTGTGTTTCTTAACAATCAAAGGATTCATAAGAAGTCATGTTATGACGCAATGTCGTATTCATTGAAAATTTGTGTTTTTGAAAAAACAAAATGTGTTACAACAATCTAGACAGAGTCTACTTTGTTTTCTTCATATTTACAAAGCCAATGGATGCATATCATAATTACTATAATTTTTTGAACTGGTCCAATATGAAAAACTGCGTGTTTTGGATATGTTTCGTGTCGCAAGAAATTTCTTAACATATAAGTTATAAACTAAAAATCTAAAAGCTACCCATTAGAGACGACGGACCAATGTAATGCCCCATAATTTTTTCAATTTTTTTTACAATGTATTTTGGGAGATACAAAATTTTGATTTCACTGAATCACAATGACCCTCAGAAATTGTTTGCACATATTTTATTAGAAAATAAATTAAAATTATTAAATGTTTATGAAATTCCATAAAATTTATATTTCCTGAAAATAGATTCAATTCTGAAAATTCTTGTCTTGGTTCCGATAGTTAATTAACAACCTTTCATGGAGTTTAATCAGTCCAAAGCTGCAGAACCGTATTCAGAGCCTAGTTTTTGCGCAATTGATGACGCGTTAGTTCGGCCGAACTTTTAGTAAAGTTCGGCCGAACTATGTTTTCCTCTTAAGACTCGTTAAATCTAACGTCTTAATAGTTCGGCCGAAATTTTGATCAAAATTTCGGCCGAACTATTGTATAACTCTCCGTCGGCCGAAGACTTTTGCGGAGCCCCCTACTAAAACACATTTCGCATCAATATAAATTGCCGCGAAATGATTCACAATTTTCGCACATTTCACACACTTCTTCTCATTTTACAAAGATCTTGGTTTGGGTTCAAAAACTTTTCTTCAAAGTTTGGATTTAAGAGCATTTCTTGGTTGATTTTACAATTTTGGGTTTAAAGAATTTTTTTGGAGGACATTTCTTAGAGGTGGCGTGATTTTGGCAAAAATTGTAAAAAAATTCTTGGACGTACATTCAAAAGACATTTCTTGGAGGTATGTACGTGTTTTGAGTTGAAGTAAATCTTTTGAGCTTCGTTTCATTTTTATAAGACATTTTTCTCTCGAATTTTTTAAAGTGTTTTGGATTGGAATATGTATTTTTTGCAAAAAATTTACACTGAATTTTTTTAAATTAAATATTTTGTAATTTTTTTGTAATTGAGTTATTGTCCAATTTTTTGAAGGAAATTTTTTGAACTTCATACCCTATTATCATGGGAAATCGAAGAACTTGTGTGAGAAAATATGATCGAAAAAGAGACCCTGAGGCACGTAGAGAGGAGACTAGACAATCTCGCAAAAGAAAGTTAGAAGCCCTCTCAAATATTGAAGAGGAAAATAAACCTCAAGCAGAAATTGAAGCAGGTATGTAAATGTAAATATTATGATCTATTGATATATATTTAAAATTTTCCTAATGTAAAATGTGAAGCTTAATTTTTATTTGATGAACTAGTTTGAAAAATATTTTTTTTAATGTAAACAGACAGAGATATTCTTCAAAATATTGAAGAAGAAAATCAACCTCAAGCAGAAATTGAAGCAGGTATGTAAATGTAAATATTATGATCTATTGATATATTTTTAAAATTTTCCCAATGTAAAATGTGAAGCTTAATGTTTATTTGATGAACTAGTTTGAAAAATATTTTGTTTAATGTAAACAGACAGAGATATTCCTCAAAATATTGAAGAAGAAAATCAAACTCAAGCAGAAATTGAATCAGGTATGTAAATGTAAATATTATGATCTATTGATATATTTAAAATTTTCCTAATGTAAAATGTGAAGCTTAATTTTTATTTGATGAACTAGTTTGAAAAATATTTTGTTTAATGTAAACAGACAGAGATACTCCTCAAAATATTGAAGAAGAAAATCAACCTCAAGTAGAAATTGAAGCGGGTATGTAAATGTATATATTATGATCTATTGATATATTTAAAATTTTCCTAATATTTATTGACATATTTATTAATTTAGTGATTTATTGAATATGTACTATTTTTTCGAATATGTACATATGAAATCACTATCGATAATGAGATGTTAGAAAATGTTGACACTCACACATATGGAGATAAAAAACCTGACCATGTTATACGATTTCGTGTCAACCGCATTTTTGAAAAGTATTTCTTAAATGAGCGAGTGACAGTTCAGGCTCAAATGTTGAAAGGTCTCCTATCATCAAGGAAATTAAAAGAAGCGACGACACTATTGGGTATTCGAAAATCAACCAAATATTAAAAAATGAAGGAAGAGGTGATAAAAAATATGAGTAGTGCTATAAAGTCAATTAAGAGCTCTAGAGATAAAGATGTTTCAAATGTATGTAGAGGAATACAGATGGAAATGGTTTCACCAAGTACTCAAGAGAATCATTTGATAACATCTATGGCACGAGCAATGGGAACCTCGCGAAAAACTCTGCACAAACATCGAAAATTTCGACTGCAAATAGATGTAAATGATGAACTCACTTGTTGGAGAGCTATTTGTAGGCAACCATACAAAGATAGACTTGGAGAAAATGTTAAAAAAATAATATATGAATATTGGAAGAACAATTCACGTGTTTCACCAACTGCAAGACATGTAATGCGAAGAAGAATAGCACGAAATCAGTATGAAGAACATGAAAAACATCTCTTGGAAACCACTTAGATAGAGTTATTCAACAAGTTCAAAGAAGTGAATCGTCAAATTCATGTTTCACTCGGTGCTTTTGTTCAACAAAAACCATGGTATGTAAAACCTATCACCGTACGCGACACTTGTTGTTGCCGTTATCATGTGGAATTTGAGTTATATTATGACACATTCCTTGATTTCGGTAGAACATTATGGAAGGATTCACCTCCTCCTTCCACTATCAGTGAATTCATATCTCAAATTCTATGTGAAAGAGAAAGCGATGAACTATTTTACAAAAAGAAATGTGTTGGTGGTAAAAAATGCGATGATTGTGGAAATTTGACTAAATTTCAAAAAAAATATCGTATTGATATAAATGATCAATCATTGTCCAACATGACAGTGAAATGGAAGAGATATGAATATATCAGTACATCGATTCAAGGTGCAGATAGTGTTAAAAGAATCGAATTACGAGAAGACGGAATTTTTCTGATAGACTTTTTGAGAAAGTTTGAAGCAGAAATTTACAAATACACCAAGCATTCCCATAGAGCTCGATGGCAAGACTTGCAATTCAAAAAATCTCGTGAATTTTTTCCACCAGGGACCATTTTGTTAGTGATTGATTTTGCAAAAAACTACACATTTGTTCCACAAAAAGAAATTCAGAGTGAATACTATCATTCTGACCAAGTCTCCATGCTTGTCCATATTCTATATAGACATGCTGAACAAAATGTCGATCATATAGAAATCACGAGTGAAAATCGACATATCATTAAAGAATATCACTTTTATATCAGTGACGATCGTACACATGATACATGTTTTGTACAACATTGTTTTAGAATTTATGATTCATTGAAAAACTGTGGAATAACATTCAATGAACATTGGATATGGTCAGACGGATGCGCAGGTCAATTCAAATCTGCACGATCATTATTTTGGTTGTGTTGTCTTCATAAGAAAACCTGCATTAAACATTGTTGGAATTTCTTCGAGACTGGCCATGGAAAAGGAGAACATGACGGTGCGGGAGCATGCATAAAATGAGTACTTCGAAGATATCAAATGAACCACTCTGCACGCCGATTTGTGAACGTTGAAGAAGTTGTTCAATGGTGCATCGCTGCTCTAAGCCATGAGAAAAACCCATCAAGAGAAGTGCGAAGGTACATTCAATTTAATTTATATTGGAAATCTAATTTTAAAAATTGTACATTTATCATGCAATGATTATTTTTAATTGTATTTTGATATCATATTTACAAATTATTTTTCTAATTTTCCATATAAAGGTTTTTCTGGCATATTGGAATCGAAGACATAGATAGATCAATTGGAAATGACGTTGAAACAATAAAAGGGACTCGAAAATTGCATTCAATTCAAACAAAGTTGTCCACAAATGTGTTTGCATTGGATAAAAGAAAATATTCTTGTTTTTGTGATGTTTGCATAGACAACACAAAATCCAATGGCGTTTGTGAAAACAAAATGTACATGAACGATTGGAAACATACAGAGCTAAATACAAAGGGAAAAATGTCTGTTGCAATGTTTGAAGAAATGCAATCAGAGGAAACTACAATATCATCCGATGGTGATCGAGTTTATGATCTTGTTAGAGAAGGTAACATTTGAATTACTTTCTAATGATTTAAAGATCTAGAAATAAATTTAAATATGCATAATTAAATGTTAAATTTTTATTTTATTGTGCAGGAGATGTTTTTGCTGTAATTGCACCTATTGACAACAATGAAAATGTGAAGTATTATTTGATGCGTTGCACTGAACGAAAAATGAAATTATTACAAGACTATAATGATCACGGATTTCAGTATGACAGAGGGTCTATTATACTGAAAGGTTATTTTTTCAGATAAACTCATCAAAGTGGAGACTTTGTTTACTTTGAAGACTATGAACCTGATTCCATAAGTTGTCAATATAGTCACTTGGTGTGTGCACCACGCATAAAGTTGATAGAAGTTCAATCAAAGAAAAAATCAAAAATTAAGAGATGGAAAATGTCAAAATCCGATCATGAACGGATTATTGAGGATGGAATTCCATTAGAATTTTTTTTGAGTGAATTTTCCAACAATTTATTATCTTTGGATTAAATATGTTTTAGAACTTCCAGTATTCAACTAAAAATTGAGTTGCTTATGTTATTTGTGCAAGTGTTTGCACATGTACAAATTGTTTGGGTACAAGCACGTGCTCTAGTATCAACTAAAAGTAGTTTTTCTATACATGTGCATTGATGAAAAATGTTATATGTATTGGATATATATATATATATATATATATATATATATATATATATTCTAGAATAAAATTAATTGTTCTTGTATATGTTTTCCGACCGTATGGTACAAATTATTTCACTTTATTTTGTAAGGTCAGATTCGGTCCCCATATGGCCTAGCCTCCAAGGGATGAGATAACAAGTGGTTGTCCCCACTTGCCCGAATCTCAGCTTTTAAGTACAATTTTACTGTTTATGGCAGGCATCTTACATGATGTCCTAGCCAAGGATAGATTCTCTTTGTTTCAAGTTTCCGGTAAAATTTGTCACCGAATGACCTACTAGGATATTATAAATACTATCTTTGTAAGATCATTTGGCATTCGGAAAAATTCGAAAGTCTTAGACTGTCAATCAATTTAAAGTATCATTCACCCTAGGGAGTGTAAAATATTCAATGTAGGTTGGTGACGATGGTCACTCCTAGCTTGAAGCAGCTCCAATGACCAATTCTTTAATGAATTCCAATGCAGTAGACCAAAGTTGGTGACCCACTTGGTTTTTCACCCAAGAAATTCTAAGGTACTCTTCTTACCTTTGGCCCCCAAAGCTACAATGGAATTATAGGAAGGTGAAGAAATTTTTTTTCATTGATAGGAATTTGGTCACATCCCTTATCTCCCCTTATCAAAAAGTTCCTATCTACTACATTATCCAGCATGTACTCAACATCACTATTTCGTAATTATAATATCACAATATCATAAGTTCTCACAAAAATACATGGAATGCCATTACGACACTCATCTAACAATGGGGAGCTCAAAACCTAGAAAGCTCCTCGTCCCCTTAATAATAATGTGTTTAATTTAGTCTTTTAGGTGAGGATTAGGTGTGAATATTGTTTTCACATACAAAAATAATTAATTTTTTAATTCCATAAATTTGATTATTCACCAAAATACATGTCATATCCACTATTTGTCTCTCATACAAATTCCCATTATTTTATTAAAATATATGATTTTATCTCACCCAACTATCACATGTTCCTAAATTTACTCCTAATTTTTCCCTATGCCCTAAATCTCCTCCTAATTGTTCCCTATGCTGCTTTTCCCTTACTTATTTTTAGAAATTTATTTTCCTAGATCCATCATAACTATGGATCTATCAAGCGTCGAGAGGGATCAAATATCTAGAGGTGCAAACCTCTTTTTTGAGTGCAAAACTTGAAGAAAGGTTTGCACCTCAAGAGATTTGATCCCTCTCGGCGCTTGATAGATCCGTAGTTAAGATGGATCTAAGTTGGTTTCAGTCGTGTGCAACCAAGGAAAAACTATCTATAATATGAGAAACATATGATTAATTTTATCAATAATATGTAAATACATCTAATATTAATATAACCATTTTAAATATGCTAAATATGTTTGAGATTTATCAAGTCATTTTAATTTTAAATTTTCTTAGTTACCTCAATTTGTTGAGATGATAAATATTGTAGAATAACTTTAATAACGGAAAATGATCAAATAAAATTTTTGAATGCAAAGTGACAATGTAATAATATTGAATGATAGAATGTGAATAATTAGAATATAATCAATTACAAATAGAAATTAGAATGTAATCAATTACAAATAGCATTTATTGTGATCAATCTTAAACTATTTTCTTCTTCTATTCTTATTGTCACCCTTATTAGTTTTGTCATCTTTCCGTATCGATTATATTAAAAAGAAAGTAAAAATCATAAATCATAAACCATTTAAATATTTATCTTGAACTTTTGTAGTAAACACCATACCTCAAGTCTCTCTTGCTCTCCAATATTATTAGGTTTAATTATTATAACACAAAAATCGTTCTACATTGTCAATAATTTTTTACGCTTACACTGAAATCAATGAACACTATTAATCCAATGAATTTACAAGTAATGTACCATCATACATGCAATTATATCAAATCAGAAATCAACATATACAATGAAATCAATGGGGATTGTCTTGTTACAAGTAACATTTCAATTTACCACATGTGAAAATGTAGGTTCACATTCTATCATTCATGTAGTTTTAAAAACTTCACATGCCATGCCAATTATAATTCAACTATCCAACAAAAACATTTAACATTAAATATCACATGCCAAATGTAATTCAGATGACAAAATTACTTCACATTCACATGCCAAAAGTACTAAAACCATTCAAAAATTAAATAAAACAAATTATATAATAACATTGTAATAAAATATGTCCAAAAATTGTAAATCTCACTTGAGTATCAAACTGTATCAAGTTTAACAAATTTTAAAACCATCTAAATTTTGAAATCAAATCTACAGTAAATCATGTCCATCAAATGGAGGATCTAGCGTCTGGGTCTCAGTTCGCGCCCTATCCTATGAATAGGAAACCTACATACACAATGCACATGTACTTGAACATTAAAATTTGAAGTTTTAAAAATGAATGAGAATATATATATCTAGAACTTCATGTAAAAAAAAAATATAACAAAAAAATCATGCAATACCTCGTAAGGTTCCCTCTCCATTTGATGAACAGGTTCTGCCATAGAAACATCTGTAGTGGTAAACTGTACAATATACATGTACAGTTAAATATATATATATATATATATAATTTATATAAATTAAAAACTTTCAAATGAAAATGCACGTGTACATATATAAACTTATTTTCAATAATATTAAAAAAAGGAACTAAAGACAACTTGTTCAAATGCTGTGGATGTTCCTATCTCCGTCGCTAGAGTCCGCGGATTAAAGAAATCTTCTATAGGAACCTAAATTAAAAAAATTTTAAATAGCTCAAAATATAGATCTCTCTCTCTCTCTATATATATATATATATCTCAATTTTTAATGGAACTTTTTGAGGTAGAATATATATATATATATATATATATATATATATATATAACTTTTAAACATAAATTTTAAACTTGTGAAAAATTGTCCATACTTGTGGCTCATCTCCCAATGAAGTAGAAGGTATATCTCCTAAGGAAGAAGAAGGTACCGCCATCCCAAAAACATCAGACGGAATCGGTACATGTTAAAACATTTTATCAAATTATATATATACATACATGTACATGTGTGGCAACAATTATTTATTTTAGAGTCACTTAAAAAACACTAACATACATGTGCCAACATATCATGATGGTCAGACCCATCTGCATCGTTTGAACCGGAGGTCTTGAATGTAATATTAACATTTTCATCACGCATCATGCCTGAGAACTTCAAATGGTGTTTTAACATATAATCATACATTTTTGTTAGATTAATGTACACATACAAATAAATGTATACATGTACATACACATGTATTTATTACAAATTGTACACATGTATATGTAAATATAAATTCAAACCCTAAGGTCACTAACACATACCGTTCTGTTGCCCTCTTCCTCACGAAAAATTAGGTCTTGCAGACCATTGCGACAATTTATTGCAAATGTTCGGAGATCTTCAACATTCATGTTGTAAATCTCCTCATCTGTACGATAAACAAAATTGGTATGTGCATTTTCACGTGCTCTTTGTAGATTTAAACAAAGATCGACTCCACTCAATCCGCTATGAACATTGTCGATCATAACATCTCTTGCTTCTCGACTTATTTGAGAAGTCGCATCCATCTCTGATCGCAGGGTTTCGACTCGAAACGGTCGACTCACCAATGGCGGCTCAGGGCGAGGCAACTCCACATCTCGCTTAGCACCCTTACGTTGATATAATCGACCTCTCCTCGGGCCAAAAAATTCTGAAGGAAGGTCATTGTAGTCGGGTTTCATACCCAAAAAAAATTCTGCATAAAACATTTGTGCAAAATAAACAGGAACCTCATCGTTCCATGGAAGCCTTCCAAAGGCCGCAAGATGTCGATCATACAAATAAGCAGCTTTGTCTGGGTGCTTGAAATATTGCACCTTCAACATTTTTCTTTTTGGCCCTTCCTTATAATTAAACATTGACTTGGCCTCTGCTCTTGTAACTTTTTGTTTTATGTCCTGCCATTTATCGGGACCTATCATTGTTTCTTTTCTCTTTCTCATCAGTTCTACAAACGAATCAGTCGTTGGCCCCAAATTTCTGTACACCTTTACCATTTCACCCAATGAATGTGTAACTATTTCAAGGCTTTGTCTACTCTCAGCAGGTAGAGACAAAGCCAGGAGATCTCTTTGAAATTTTGCATGAAGGCTTTGACACCTTTGTAAGGTGCATTCCGCCATGTTGGTTTCCCATGGTATATCAGTAATCTCAGCCGGATAAGTTGTGCTGGGTTGACAGCCTTCTTCTTGAATGTAGCACGCTGCCCTGCGTCTATTTTGACCACTGGCTCGAACATTTTCGGCCTCTGCATCAATATATATATAATTTCGTATATTAGAAAAAACACGTGTAAAAAAATGTGTACAAATTTAATGAAAAAATATTGAAATTGATGGCAACCTTGATGTTGTTGGTTAACATCTTCTCCAACATGACCCTGCTGAGAACCAGCCCCAGAATGACGCTGCTGAGAACCAGACCCACAATGACCCTGTTGAGAACCAGCAGCGATTGATTGGCCTTCGGGGGAATAAATATCACCCCCTTCCCGCAACCTGCTACCACTCATACCTCGACCGGTTGAACCTTGGCCACGCTCCATGGATGGAGTTGAAACCCTTCTCCTCTTACCTCCTAAAAATTAAAATATGAAACTTATTAACAACTAAATTAACTCAAAGTTAATAAAAAAAATCAATTCCATATGTACACATGTATGGAGATTTAAGATTATATTTAAATACCGTGAACATTCCCCGATCCCTGAACCTCCATATGGGATTCGACTGATCTTCGTTGTTCATCCCCCATGATATATATCTATTGGTCGACATTTACACAAAATAGATTTCAAAAAATCAATTTGTAATTTAGTGTACACAAATTATGTAGAACACAACTTTCAAAGAAATAATTGATCATGTGTGAAACTAAATTTAATCGAAAAAGAAATTATAAAAATGATAAGTTCACCAAATTGCGCTTTACATGGTTCAAGCACACTTGGTATAAAATTTACCACTTATACACTTTAGTTTGTGGGAGAAATAACACATGTACATAGTTTACCTTAAAGTTTTTGTGTTTTATGGATATTAAAATGAAGAACTTCTATTTAGATCCATTCCAGAGATTGACTCTAGGGGCATTTACTAGATATGTCACCTTTTATAAAAGATGAGATCCAGAGGCTACCTGGCCCTTTACATACTCTGCCTATAGAACTTGTAGAAGTAAACACTAGAGGCATTAACAATATCAAATAAAATTTTCATGCTCAGACATGGGAATGTGTCTCTTTCCCTACGCAAAAAAATAGTTCAAGGTAGTTAATCTTCATAGACATGTCATCAAGCAGGTCAATGTGATCATCCCCAACTTACTTTTCATGAAATTAGGCTTGGAATCCTCTACAACCTGGTGGATGGAGTTGAATGGGAACTAGAATAAGGCCTTTACAAAATACATGCTAGTGAATAATACTTACTAGGTTATGCCAACAAATAAAGTGGGAGAAATGTTTTCTCCTTGAGGTTGTCTAATTGGGTGTGTAATGCCAACTTCACCCATTTCCTAACAGGTTTCTCTCTTAGGTTACAAATGTCTTCCACCTTATTAGTTATATATTTTTCAATTTCCCTTGGATTCCTTGATTTTTTTCTCCTACCATATCCCTCTCTCACTCCCCAAATTATTGTCATCAAACATGCCCCATTGAGGATCTGGAGCAATGTTTGCACCATACTTAGAACTGTCATTGCTGCTAATTGAAATTGGATTCATGTATACTATATTGCTTGCTTAAGTGGTTCTTACTTGGACAATATCCTTAGATGAGTTTTCCATGATGGTCATATGAGGTTGGAAGCTACTTGGTGTAATTTTCCTTAAATCTTCAAAAAAACAGAGCAAAAATGTCATTTTCGATCATTTTTTATTAGCTTCTGCATACAACAAATGTTATCACAATTGCAACACAATCATGTTCCATGAGCATGAATTATTAATGTTGCAAGCCAAATGGAAAGGAAATTTGCATTCATTTAGGCAAAAGAAGGCAAATAAAGTTGCTAAGTCTTGATACTTACCATGTGTTTCAAAGCCATAACGAAGGTTGGCTTTGAGAGTGTCCTCTCAAAGCCCTGTCTTGAGATGAAATTTAATTCAATGTCTCTTAGAGTTGCAAGGTGGAATTGATAGAACTATTTGATTTCTTTACCATAGATGGATCAAGACATGTAATTTAACTTTACGAGCAAATTGAAGACGAAGAGATTTTAGATTTTGTTGTTCTCACTGAAGGTTTTTATCTAGTTTTGTTTCTTAAACCATCATTTCCATAGGACATTTTTGGTGAATAGATTCTCGACCTTGATGAGAGGATATGATACCTTGAAGAGGCTACATCTTTTGGTGACGTCACTAATTGTTTCTCTATTATCATGTTTGTTAAACATCTCGCTTAGGGCGAGGCAACTCCACATATATTGTACAGTTTATGGGACAGAAAACAATATGTATAAATATTCACTTGGTTTTTATAATTGGATAGAAGAATGACTTAAAATGACCTTGTATGTCTTCTCATTTTAGAGCTCAAATTTTTAGGAAGGATTTAAGTATACACCTTTCAAGAATCACTAGAAGAGGTTGATAAAGAATATAGGAAGACAAAAAACTAACCAGTGGTGTACTAAATGTATTTCTTGGGAGGTAGATTGGCATATGGACTTTTGGTAGCTAGAACTTTTCCAAATAATTGAATGTATTTGAAAACCAAACCTCTAGTTTATTTTGGTTTAGACAAGGTCTAGAATTTGAAAAGTGAATTCCCTCTTTCTTCCTCTTACATGTCCAATGATCGGAATCTGGATCGAGGGAAACAAATTTCCTAAATAAAAATTTTGCATTTTATTTGTACACATGAGTTTTTAAAAGCTAATTAACTCATAAATTTCTCACAAAATACACTTAAAGCTTGACACAAACCCCTTCCCAATTGGCTAACTTTAGACGATCCTAAACACATTTTTATTTAACTAATGAGGGAGATAGCCCAATAAAACTAGTTTGTCCATATTCAAATCAATTTGGTATCAAAGTACAATTTATCTCATTTTAGTCAAGGTTAGTTAGAAGAATTAGCTATTGGTTTCTGTCTTCAATTTCCTCTCAAAATGAATGTGTATGTGCTTTTGAAAGACACACTAGAGGAATAAGGTCCAAATTTTTGATGAAAATGTGCTATGAAAGTAAAGGGTTAAAGGCAACCATGTACAAGGCATAGTTATTACAAGGCATCGTTGAGCCAAATGTTTTGTCGATTTGTGTTTGGTTGATGGTTTTGTACACCAATATGTAAGAGTACATGGAGATGTTCACATGATGTGAATTTTTTTTCTTTGAAGGAGAAAAATGATATGTCAGCGAGCTATGTTTCTTGCATGATGTGTTTTCAGTTTGATGGTTTTGTTTGTGACAAGATGTCACAAGATTTTGGAAAGGTCCACTCTTGAGCGAGAGCCTCATGATTACAACCTAATCAAATGGGAGTGCATCCTTATTTTGAAAACAAATAGCATTCTGAGCTACCTAGGACTCAAACCATTATTTTTAAATTTGAAATATCATGGTGTGTTGTTTCAATGCCTAAATCCACAACCCTAACATAAATTGTTATATTCATTTTTTACGGGATTTAGTTGGTTATATTAAAATTCAATTGAATTTAAAATTCTTGGCTTAGTGGCATGAACCAAACATATTGTACATATTAAATTCAAGTAATTTCGCTCTCCCAATCATTTCTAAATCACCCATATCACCAAGAAAACATGTTTTAAAAGAACATACTTTGGTATGGGAAAGACC
This sequence comes from Pinus albicaulis, assembly GCA_034641835.2. NCBI lineage: Eukaryota > Viridiplantae > Streptophyta > Pinopsida > Pinales > Pinaceae > Pinus > Pinus albicaulis. The sequence goes on along the minus strand of CM076570.1, from coordinate 1,293,792,554 downwards.
TTAGGTTTCAAATATTATAAGATTGTATAATATTATAAGACTGGATAATTATATTATTTGTCATATTATATTTTGATGCTTATAGAGTGAAAAAACTGAAAGAATCAACTTGTAGGGTCATTTTAATGGTGGGTGGAGAATTGGGGTCAAAAAATTTTTGGAGTCATTTTGAGGTATTAAATGACATTTCTGGGGGTCAAACGATTATCCCTTGTGCCAAAATCTTGACCATTATTCTACACTTAAAGACATATCCAATGGTGCAAGAAAAACATCAAATGAGTTCATTCAAAATTTATGCCTTTAGTAAGTTGACCTATCATGTTGACCAAGTCATGGTACGAGAGAATGACATTTTAGCCCCATTACTCATGCATGGCAAGCTAGCTACATGTGGAATTTTAACAAGACTCTAAAAGGTCTAAAATCACAAACCTCGTTAATGGTTGATAGAGTCAAATCTTACACCTAATTGGCTATCACGCTATGTTAAATACTTGGCCACTAGGAGGAATAAGAGTTCCATTTTATGTTATTGTATTTTTTTCCATAGTTGAAAATACAACTAGGAGTGTGAACTTAGAGAGAAAAATGTATGAAGTTAAGTTTTTATAGCAACCTTACACGCTAAAAGTATTAGCTAACTCTAGAGAGATTACCTCTTTCTTTGTACTCACATATTTTCCATACCAGAAAAGAGAGAGTAGAGCATGTTTACATTTTAGTGTTGTTTTTCTCCCAGAAGGATTTCCTAGGGAAAAAGGAGTCTAGAGCATCATTACTTTTTAGGGTTTCTTGTCTCCCATAAGTATTCATAGGAAAATAATTGTATTGATTGTCTAGAGATATATGTATGTGTTTTTTTCATTATGTTCTCTATTTCTTACGTTGTGTTTCATTATGTTTTATATTTCATACATTTCTGCCCTCCTATTTTTCTTTCCAATCAAGGTTTATAAAATAACATGAGAAGCAACATGAGACTTGGAACAATCATTTTCATTATCTATATGGAAGGCAAGAAGAATTATATACCCTTAAGCTTAAACTTATGTAGTTTGTCAATTTTTATCATATATTTTTTGGTAAGCGTAATTTTTTTTTATCTATAGTACAAGTCATGAGTTCCCCAATTTTACCTTATATGTAAAGCATGATTCTAGGATTACTACAATTTGTACTTGGTTTTTTATTGTGATGATGCCCTGTCTCAATCTAGACATAAGTGATGATGGTCTTCTCCAAATCAACTCATGGATCCTCATTAAATTTATACAAACATTTCAAATTCATATTTTCTTTCATAAAATTCTAGGAATATTAGAAGAATCAATAAAAAGTGAGATAACCATCTCAATATTCCCCCCATAATTCATTTTATAAAAGATAAATTTGTAAAATCCCTTTCGGTAATAATGGCCTCATTTTCTAACCTCAAATAAATTCCTCGACAATTGGAGGAATGTTAGATAAATTACATGTACTTTGTTCCATATAAATTAATGTAGATAGGAAACAATTAGTTTCATTTCAAAAATGAATAGTGGCCCAAAACTATGGATGGTTGAAATGAATTTAATTTAATAAAACATACAAAGATTGGATAATTAAATGCATATGTATGTATTATTAAAGCTATATTTATTTATGAATGATAAAAAAACATTGTTTCAACATTGATAAACAATTATGATAGTCCAACAATTCTCACTTAGATGTGAAGGTGATGGTCACACCAAAAAATTGAGTAGAATCAAAGATGCAACATGTGGTGCTTCTCAAGGGATAATTGTATACAATGGAATGGAATGGTGCTTAATATAGGGAAGGGCATGAAATATATGGTTATGCTTCACCGCATAAAGACCCTACAATTGTATATAATGTCATATAATTGTCATTGGGTGGAACATACAAGGAGCTATATCATTTATTTGATACCTAACCTTGATTCATTTCTATTTGATTATAAAATGACAATAACCCACGAACATATTTGTGCAAAGATTTAGAAGGACCAATAGTCAATCAATATTAGGAAGGTGTGGATGCATAGGAAAGGAATGACCAATGACTAATACATAAACACACAAACACACACACACATAGATAGAGAGACAAATATTCTAATGGTCAAATTAAATTAGGATTTTATATATGTGGATGAATACGAATATGAGCATAGATGGAGATAGTCTAATTAAGAAAGTGTTTCTAATCCATTTTCATGCCATTTTAAGAACTTCCATTGAAACGGAAACATGTACAAACATATCCATGTGGTTTCTTGTCTTCTTTCAGTTCACACCCTTTCCACCCATGTTATCTATTTTTAACTTCAGAATAAACCAAGTGTATGTATCCATGGGGTCTACACTTAATCAACCTATTTCATAGCACTTGTGTTCATGTGATATTAAAGAATACATTATTTTTTACTAGAGAAATCAATAATTGGGCCAATCTCATACTCATGTGATGTGAGGTTGTTTTCCATCGCTACTATTATAACCCCTAGTTGAACCTTTCCACCCCTAGCATGTGGAAATTAGTACACTTAGGAGATTTGAACCTAGAAAGTCATGGTACATAACACTTCATTTCCATGATGATCTCCAATTTAGCTTCCCCAGGGGGATGATATTAGACAACACCTTTATTAACACTAAATATTAATGAAAACCTTCCAAAATCCTTTTGTTTAACCTCCCTACCAAAAATATTGTACATATTAAATGAGGAATTTCGCTCTCCCAATCATTTCTAAATCACCCATATCACCAAGAAAACATGTTTTAAAAGAACATACTTTGGTATGGGAAAGACATTAGGTTTCAAATATTATAATATTGTATAATATTATAATATTGGTTAATTATATTATTTGTCATATTATATTTTGATGCTTATAGAGTGAAAAAACTGAAAGAATCAACTTGTAGGGTCATTTTAATGGTGGGTGGAGAATTGGGATCTAAAACCTTTTGGAGTCATTTTGAGGTATTAAATGACATTTCTGGGGGTCAAACGATTATCACTTGTGCCAAAATCTTGACCATTATTCTACACTTAAAGACATATCCAGTGGTGCAAGAAAAACATCAAATGAAGTTCATTCAAAATTTATGCCTTTAGTAAGTTGACCTATCATGTTGACCAAGTCATGGTACGAGAGAATGACATTTTAGCCCCATTACTCATGCATGGAAAGCTAGCTACATGTGGAATTTTAACAAGACTCTAAAAGGTATAAAATCACAAACCTCGTTAATGGTTGACAGAGTCATATCTTACACCTAATTGGCTATCACGCTATGTTAAATACTTGGCCACTAGGAGGAATAAGAGTTCCATTTTGTGTAATTGTATTTTGTTCCATAGTTGAAAATACAACTAGGAGTGTGAAGTTAGAGAGAAAAATGTATGAAGTTAAGTTTTTATAGCAAACTTATACGCTAAAAGTCTTAGCTAACTCTAGAGAGATTACCTCTTTCTCTATACTCACATATTTTCCATACCAGAAAAGAGAGAGTAGAACATGTTTACATTTTATTGTTGTTTTTCTCCCATAAGGATTTCCTAGGGAAACAGGAGTCTAGAGCATCATTACTTTTTAGGGTTGCTTGTCTCCCATAAGGATTCATAGGAAAATAATTGTGTTGATTGTCTAGAGATATATGTATGTGCGTGTTTCATTATGTTCTCTATTTCTTACGTTGTGTTTCATTATGTTTTATATTTCTTATATTTCTGCCCTCCTATTTTCTTTCCACTCAAGGTTTATAAAATAACATGAGAAGCAACATGAGACTTGGAACAATCATTTTCATTATCTATATGGAAGGCAAGAAGGATTATATACCCTTAAGCTTAAACTTATGTAGTTCGTCAATTTTTATCATATATTTTTTGGTAAGGGTAAATGTTTTTTATCTATAGTACAAGTCATGAGTTCCCCAATTTTACCTTATGTAAAGCATGATTCTAGGATTACTACAATTTGTACTTGGTTTTTTATTGTGATGATGCCCTATCTCAATCACTTGGCCATCTCTCTATGGGTAGTTAAATCTTTATAACAATACTTAAAAGTAATATTTATCTATTTGTATTATGTGAAATGTAAAAAATGGTATACTATTTTTCATAAAATTGGGTTGGGTAAATATCATATATTTTGATGAAAGTTGATTATATGACACGTTTTCTTTAAAAGGATCTAACAATTTTGTTAAGGTATGAATTTGCAATTTTGTGTGGCTCTCTATCAAAATTATATGTCACATTTTATATACTAAAGTTCTAAATATTTTTTTTCAAGTTTGGATACTGTTATTCTTTTATATAATTTAACATTAGATATAAGTTTAAATTGAAAGCTACTTAGATGAAATATAGCTTAGATATGGCATTTGCAAATTATTATCTATTTATTAAACTAAAGGACATAAATATTACACATGTTTAATTTACATTCAAATGCTTATTTGATGTATCTCCTATAGCTTAATGTAATGCTAGATATATAATTTAAAAATTAAGTTGAAGGCCCATGAGATAAATGACTTCTATGTGACATTTTATTGAATCATCTATTTGTTGTGTTATATGAACATAATTGGTACAGATATCTAATTTGCATTACTAATTGTCATGCTTCTTTAATTTATCTTTTATAGATGACCGGAGCGCATCCCTTTTTAATCTATCCCTTTTGACTTTGGATATGTGGGCAATACTCATCCACATATTTTTCTATCATAAAGAAATGAGTAAATTTGTAAATTCCATTTGTGTCAATGTTAAGGTTAAGCACATGGATTAAAGTTTTATATATTAGATGAGGAGGCTATGTATTACATATGGTCTTGAATGAGCTTTTGGACTCTTTAGATATATCTAAAGAGTCCAAAAGCTCATTCAAGACCATATGTAATATATAGCCTCCTCATCTAATATATATCTAAAGAGTCCAAATGCTCATTCAAGACCATATGTAATACATAGCCTCCTCATCTAACTTAGCCAGGGATTTGCAATACTATATTTGAGTTGGCTTGCTCCATTTCAAGATATTATAATTTGTTAGATTATTATTTCTATAGATTTTGATTATGGTAGTAAAATGTTACAAAAAACCAAAAAATGTACAAATAATATTATTCTAGATATATGTAAAAAGGACATGGTAGAGAAGATCAAACAATATTAAAATTTTCATAAATAGTTTAGATAAAAATACATTTTCTAATTTTGATTGTAAATTCTAAGGCTTAAAGAAATAATTTTTCTAATAATTTTTTTTAATTAATAAAAAAAAAAAAACATTTTCAATCAAAATCACATACAACACACAATAAAAATAATTTAAAAACAATTTAAAACTTCATACACTATATGACATTACTATGACAAACAACATAAAAATATACAAGAAAAAAATACATACAATGCATCCATTACATTGGAGTCTTCAGAACATACAATGCATACATTAAATTTGACAGAATTATTCACAACACAATTGGTGTCATTTGTTCATAAAAAATTGTTGAATATGAATGTGCAAATAAGGAGGTTGAAATAAGGAGGTTTCACATTGGCTTTGCAGAATTGAGAATTTAAAAACTGTTTTTGCAGGTATTACTTATCAACATATATATCATGAAAAGAATATTGTTGTACATGAATTGTCAAAGAAGAGGCTGAAGGCTGTTTTTGGAAAGAAATATGAAACCAATGCAAAGGTGAAGAATATTCTAAATACATACTCTCAGCTGTGCAACGAGAGAAGCAGATACATATCAATGTCATGGTCTTGGCATTAGTGATCTTCCTTTGTGTTTAGTGATTAGTGAATTTGGGATTTTTCTCTGATTTCTAAGTGGATGTTGAAACATGTTCTTAGCATGAAATACTAATGACAATTTAGCAGGAACAAATTTTGAGCATTGTGAATCGCTTGGGGAAGAAATTCTACTTGCCACTCAGCCTGAAGGCAAGAGATATTTTGCTGATACTAAGCCAATCCTCGGTATAGACTCATTTAAGAGCATGTTTTTAATTGAAAAAAAAATGGTTGACCTACTTGGGCGTACATTGAAAATAACTATCTGCAACTAATGAAGAGATTTTGTAAATTTTTTAAAGTGCAGAGTTGAAGGGGCAGAAAAATCTAGTATATATGACATCCAGGAATGCCACAATTATACAATAAGTGTAACTCTTTGTTCAAACTGACGTGAATTATGTGATGTCATGGTCTTGGCAGTAATTTTAGGAAGGCATTTAAACTTTGTTCTAAATAATCATTAAAACTCTACTCTCAGAAAAATATAGGCGTATCCTATGAAAATAAGCAAACGTTATTCAGGATGGAAATATCATTGAATATTTTCATCCTTCCTTATTTGATTAAGAGGCTACAGGATCCTTTTGTTGGCCTGACAAGTAATTTCCATCAGATTGCACACTCATGATTTGTTTTTTCCACAATAGTTTGGGTGAAGAGGGATGTGATTACATCTCTGTTTTTTACCTGGGGATGTAGACTTGATGGTTTTTTTGCAGTGGGTTGGAACTTCTTAGCAGATATGACAACTAAAATTTTTGGGTTGTTTTCTCTTGGTGTGTGCTTTCACAACATTTTTTTGTGATGGTGGTTGCGCAACTTCGGATTTACTACTTGGTATTCTCACCTGATGGAGTGCTACAGCGGGCTGGACATGACACACAGTTGTCAAAAGACTCTTACTTGGGCGGTGCTACTTTACAGTTTTTTTACAGTTTATTATGCTGTGTATTTTTCATTTGTTGGTGCATCCATATGGTTCTTAGACTGTCTGGGCTAAGATTGGCTCCATGAACCATAGATACATCTCTTATGGCTAGTATTTTCTTCTGAATGGTTTCTTGCTAGATCACTAAATGGAGATAGCAGCAGTCTTCTGCAATGTTATTATGAACAACATGTTTTTATCCAAGAGCAGGATAAAAGACAGAATCTGGTTATGCACAGGTTTATCTCTCTCTATGTAAAATTATTTTTGCATACAAACTCTTGCAAATGTAAAAGAATAATAGAAAAAAGTGATTAAAAAATATTTTTGGTTTTTTTAAAGGTTTATTCAAGTGTTTTATATGCAGAAGAACAAGAAATAAATCAGTAAAATACAATGCAAAAATGAACAGATTAAAAAAGAGCATTACACAAAATAGTGAAAGACAAATTGCTCTAATTCCCTTTTCATTCCTACTAAAAACTTCTGTGCAAAACAAGAATATTTCTGTTCAATAGCCATACCCAATATCCAACGAATCGAGCAGTAAACACTCTCGGACGGGAGGTGCGACGCACGAACAGAGCAGCACACAGTCGCAAACAACGCGGGAACAATCAAACCGTTAAACAGTCCTACATCGCGGGCGATATATTTATAAACAATAGTTCGGCCGAACTTTTTTAGCAGTTTGGCCGAACTTTTATTGTCGGTTTTCCAATCTCCGGCAAAAATTCTGTTTTCCCGCGCCGTCAGTGTGTCGTTAATCTAAACGGAATCACGAGTTCGGCCAAACTTTATAAGAAATTTTGGCCGAACTCTTACAAAGTTCGACCAAACTTTTGAAAATGTTCGGCCGAACTATTGTTGAAAAAACATTTCGGCCCCCGATTCTCACAAAAGTGTAACCCAACTTCACGTTTCCGCCCTAAGGGTGAAAATGTGAAGCTGGGTTACACTTTTTGCCCTTTTTTGAGAAAAAAATTTCATTTTTTTCGGTTCTTCAACTTTCTGCAAACTATAACAATTTTTCTGTGTAGAATTTCATTTTGCGATAAAAATAAAAGTTGTGAGAAATTTTGTTAGCTTTCTATTACTTATTTTTTGAAATTTTTTTTATGCAGATTTGATATGTCAACTTAGCGTTTCTTTGAGTGTGTGTTTCTTAACAATCAAAGGATTCATAAGAAGTCATGTTATGTCGCAATGTTGTATTCATTGAAAATTTGTGTTTTTGAAAAAACAAAATGTGTTACAACAATCTAGACGGAGTCTACTTTGGTTTCGTCATATTTACAAAGCCAATGGATGCATATCATAATTACTAGAATTTTTTGAACTGGTCCAATACGAAAAACTGCGTATTTTTTATATGTTTCACGTGGCAACAAATTTCTTAACATATAAGTTATAAACTAAAAATCTAAAAGCTACCCATTAGAGTCAACGGATCAATGTAATGCCCCATAATTTTTTCAATTCTTTTTACAATGTATTTTGGGAGATACAAAATTTTGATTTCACTGAATCACAATGACCCTTAGAAATTGTTTGCACCCATTTTATTAGAAAAATAATTAAAATTAATAAACGTTTACGAAATTCCATAAAAGCTATATTTCCTGAAAGTAGATTCAATTCTGAAAATGCTTGTCTTGGTTCCGACAGTTAATTAACAACCTTTCATGGAGTTTAATCAGTCCAAAGTTGCAGAACCATTTTCAGAGCCTGGTTTTGCGTAATTGGTGACACGTTAGTTCGGCCAAACTTTTAGTCCAAGTTCGGCCGAACTATGTTTTCCGCTTACGAGTTGTTAAAACTAACGTCTTAATAGTTCGGCCGAACTTCTTATCAAAAGTTCGGTTGCACTATTGTGTAACTCTTCGTCGGCCGGAAAATTTTGTGGAGCCCCCTACAAAACACATATTTCGCGTCAATATAAATTGCCGCGAAATGATTCACAATTTTCGTACATTTCGCACTTCATTTCATTTTACAACTTGGTTTGAGTTCAAAAACTTTTCTTCAAAGTTTGGGTTTAAAGAACTTTTTTGGAAGACATTTTTTGGAGGCGGCGTGATTTTTCTTGGAGGTATGTACATGTTTTGTGTTGAAATAAATCTTTTGAGCTTCTTTGTTCAAAAACTTTTCTTCAAATTTTGGATTTAAAGAATTTTTTTGGAAGAAATTTCTTGGAGGCGGTGTGATTTTTCTTGGAGGTATGTACGTGTTTTGTGTTGAAGTACGTGTTTTGTGTTTTTTAAAGTGTGTGTTTTGGATTGGATTACGTATTTTTTACAAAAGATTTTTTTAAATTAAATATTTTGTGATATTTTTTGTAATTGAGTTATTGTCTAATTTTTTGAAGGAAATTTTTTGAACCTCATACCCTAGTATCATGGGAAATCGAAGAACTTGTGTGAGAAAATATGATCGAAAAAGAGACCCTGAGGAACGTAGAGAAGAGACGAGACAATATCGCAAAAGAAAGTTAGAAGCCCTCTCAAATATTGAAGAGGAAAATCAACCTCAAGAAGAAATTGAAGCAGGTATGTAAATGTAAATATTACATGATCTATTGATATATATTTAAAATTTTCCTAATGTAAGATGTGAAGCTTAATTTTTATTTGATGAACTAGTTTGAAAAATATTTTGTTTGATGTAAACAGACAGAGATATTCCTCAAAATATTGAAGAAGAAAATCAACCTCAAGCGGAAATTGAAGTAGGTATGTAAATGTAAATATTATGATCTATTAATATATTTTTAAATTTTTCCCAATGTAAAATGTGAAGCTTAATTTTTATTTGATGAACTAGTTTGAAAAATATTTTGTTTAATGTAAATAGATAGAGATACTCCTCAAAATATTGAAGAAGAAAATCAACCTCAAGCAGAAATTGAATCGGGTATGTAAATGTAAATATTATGATCTATTGATATATTTAAAATTTTCCTAATATTTATTGACATATAGTTATTTATTGAATATGTACTATTTTTTTGAATATGTATAGATGAAATCACTATCGATAATGAGATGTTAGAAATGTCGACACTCACACATATACGATATCGTGTCGATAGAATTTTTGAAAAGTATTTAAAAAATGAGCAAGTGACAGTTCAAGCTCAAATTTTGAAAGGTCTCCTATCATCAAGGAAATTAAAAGAAGCGACGACACTATTGGGTATTCAAAAATCAACCAAAGATAAAAAAAAATGAAAGAAGAGGTGATAAAAAATATGAGTAGTGCTATAGAGTCAATTAAGAGATCTAGAGATAAAGATGTTTCAAATATACGTAGAGGAATACAAATGGCAATGGTTTCACCAAGTACTCAAGAGAATCGTTTGAATCTAACATCTATGGCACGATGTAACACCCCCAATTTATGTGTTGAAATTTCAAAGTTAGACATTTGAACTTAATCCTAAGGGGAGTGGACCCCAAAGGATGAGTGGATTTTGAATGTAATTTAATATTCAATTTGAGAAAATGAATAAAGTACTGGTATGCATGTTGACCAAAAATGAGATTTGAGATCACTTGCTAAATCCATGAGGATGGATAACGCAACTATTCCCCACAATCCTTCAAAAATCCTTGAAAGGAATTAATGCTAATTTAGATTTTGAGGAAGAATATAAATTTCCCCAATGATGAGGAAAGTAGTTGGGAAGAGGTAAAGAAAGCTGGAAAAGCTGAGGGAAAGCATAAATCAGCTTTAAAGAATCCCAAAAATGGGAAGCCTAGGCAAACAGGAAGAAAAGCATCCTGCTATTCTGGACACAGAATTAGAAACAGGCTTTGGGGAACTATTATCTTAAATAAGCTGCTCCTAAACAGATCAAGGGGTTGTTGATCTGTGGTGGAGGTGGTCTCAGCTTGGGGGTGAGTTCTGGGAGAGAAATAGAACTCTACGGTTGGGAGGTTGGTCTACTGCATGAGTGGTATGTGTTTAAACCACCTATTGATTATATTTTCTATAGTATGAATTGGCTACATATAATTAACTGTTCTATATTAGAAGTGTAGAGGTTGTATGTTGTGTAAGGGTAGATAAGAGATATAAATTAAAATCAATTCTGGCTAGTAGTCTTTATTATGAGTAAGGATAATCATGGTAGTATGAATCTTATTTGTAACTTTAATCTGCTTCAATAAATTAGAGAGGAACAGTAGGAATGGGCTTTTCAACCCATATGACAGAGAAAGGAGGAATTATAGGAATCTGTTGTGTTCTTTCCTTTAACAGAAGTAACTGGCATAAGCCAATCTTCTACCTTCTGTATGGTAGCAAGACCAAGATCTTGGGATAGTATCCACCAGAATGTCTAAACCCAATCTGGGTCTAAATCTGGAGATACTGTACCAAAGAAATATCCCAGGGGGATTCAAGAATCATAATTATAAACACTTAAGTAATTATTAGAATGGAACACTCCAGATTCTCAGAAAAATAATTATAGAAGCAAACCAATGTCACTGTTTGTACAAACTAGTGCTACTGAAACATCCTGAACAGATTCTCCAATGGAGGTACCTTCAGAAAATTCATCATGGTTATATTTAAATTAGATCATGGCTGCATAAATAAACATTTTGTATATACATGAAAGAGTATAGCAATGATATAAATTCCTCTAAATCTTATTATTAAAGCTGTAAAGAAAACAGTAGAAAACTTATTCAGCTCAAAAATATAGTTTATGCATGTACTGTAAGGCAGAAAGCACACACTCCAGGAGGTATGGGCTATCATTTTGAATTCTGATTATATCTGAGATTTAGAGATTAGTATGACTAGTATTTATTTCGTAACCATAAATCATTATGGAATATCACATGCAAGAGTCATAACTCGCTGCCCATCAACCTCAATATATTATTCTAATGCATGTAAATAAATTTCTGGTAACAATACGGAAGGAAACACAGGAAGAGAATGGGTAGGTATAAACAGAGACCTGACCTACAGTGAACAACTTTCGATATGGAAATCACAAAAACAGGCCTACAGTAGATAGGGAATACATCTACTCTGCAGACCTTCTGAAAATGTGATAAACTCGTATATCATATCAACAGAAGCAAACATCATAGAAATAAAACAAGTCTGAAATGAAAACGATAAGGGTTTTCACATATCCTATTACCATTGCTCGGTATCAAAAACGAAACGAATATTATATGCGAAGCATTCAGTCAACAACGCAGTACCTAGAATATAAAACAGGCATATATATATTTTAAACCCGGTGTCAATATTCACTGTCCATAATTAAAATTTGCAGCAGTTGTTGAAATAGTCTCGGCATAAACGTCGAGAAAAATTTAGCGTGACTTAAAACGCAGCCGGTGAAAAACCACAGTCCTTAATACTAAATTTAAACAAAGTTACTCATGATCCGTCTAGAATTAATGAAAAACATCAGTCTATAAAGAGCCACGATGGCATCGTTCCATCACAAGGAACTCTAGAATCGACGCCTTGCCATCAAGCGTTTGTTGGGATGATAGCGCAATAGGAGAATGGCATGACTACCGACCTGTAGGAGCAGAAGTTCAAATCAGTACGCAAGGCAACGTTGCGAGAAACCCACGTAGCTGAGGTTAAGGTAGATACAGGGAACAAGGAACTTCACCTCAGCGAACACGATCTGCCACCTGCACATACCCAAAAGAAGTATTAGAAACCACAAGAACATGGAGGCAGTAAGAATCAAAACATGAATAGAAATTTCAAATATTGGGTACTGAGGTAATATAGTCAAGCCACGCTACTGTATAAACCATAAATCGAAACCTACAGTCGATGGAATTTCAACCAATGCTACCAACTCGAAATCGATGAGGCGAAAAATCAATCATTAAGAATTTGTACCTGAACACCAAGAGGGTTTGGAGCGAAAGCTCTCAGTGAAACGCTTCAGGTGCTGAGATGAGGCCACGACTTTGAGACTATTTTTGTTAGCTGAAAACAAACTGACCTGGCTCGAGAAAACTCATATCCCTGGGAATAAACACCTGGTGACACAAATCGAACAGATTGGGTAAAAAAGAGTTTCGATCTTTGTAAGTGGCCATCGAATTAAATAGAAAAAAAAACCCAAATACACAGTTTACCTGCCTGAGAGCTCGATGAAATCCCGATTTCATTACTTCCATCGCTCGGGAGAGAGAACGACTCGACCAGCTGAGCAATGTCGAGAGAGAGACAGAAGGGAAGAACCCTACCTGCCACCAAACGCGACCCCTGTATCTATGTGCCAAACGGCTGGATGGCAGAGGTACTCGTTCGAAGCGAGAGAAAAGAGCAGGGTAAACCAGGGATAAAATAAATATCAACCGAGATTCAAATCTGTAAACCCTAAATCGCCAAGAGCCATACACTTGTCCTCATCATAACTACTGCCATGGGGATGAACAACTCGGCGGGATGGGCACAAATAAATGCAGAGGTAGGTAGAGTACCTACGGCAACAATTAAGAAGCCGTAGTCTCGAACAGAAATGGCATCGTTCAAACGAATAGGCCATGTGAAATAGATCCGAGGTGGCACAGTTTTCGCCAGGTGCTACTCCAGACATAAATATCACAGATCGGACCAAATCATCGTACGCCCGGCGCAATGATGTTCTTAGAAACCTCGAGCAGAGCTCAGCACGAAATATACGCAATGCATTATGGTTGCAGAATGATATTACATCTGTGTTAAGTATGGTTCGATAATAGATGATGTGATTCAAAAATAGATGATGGTTAATTGTTTAATAAGTCTGAGTTTAAATTTCCGTTAAACCTTTCATTATATCCATAGGTTATATATAAATAAACCCATCGTGTTGGATTTAGCATATACCAAAGGTTTGACAATACCACGATTGAGGCCTATGTAAATCAGTTGATTTGCGCGTGGTATGGGAGGAGTATCCTCAACGTGTATAAATCATATTATATGTATATGTCATATGCATGTCGATAAGTCATGAAAATGGTGGTTACCATGTGTCGAAATTTTGGTCTTATGGCATATTTTGTGGGGATATATATATATATATATATATATATATATATATGTGTGTGTGTGTGTGTGTGTCCACACCCAAGTATTGAATCTGGGGAAAGTCAATTTAACGTTAATATAAGGATTTTAACTGGATTCGATGCATAGGTTGGATTAACACAGTCTAGGATATAAACTGTGAATGTCAAAACAAAACAAAAAAACAAAAAAAATTGTATTATGGTAAGTGGTGATAGAGGTACATTACACACGAGCACTGGCAACCTCGCGAAAAACTCTGCACAAACATTGAAAATTTCGACTGCAAATAGATGTAAATGATGAACTCGCTTGTTGGAAAGCTATTTGTAGGCAACCATACAAAGATAGACTTGGAGAAGATGTTAAAAAAATAATATATGAATATTGGAAGAACAATTCGCGTGTTTCACCGACTGCAAGACATGTGATGCGAAGAATAATAGCACGAAATCAATACGAAGAACATGAAAAACATCTCTTGGAAAACACTCAAATAGAGTTATTCAACAAGTTCAAAGAAGAGAATCGTCAAATTCAAGTTTCACTCAATGCTCTTGTTCAACAAAAACCATGGTATGTAAAACCTATCACCGTACGCGACACTTGTTGTTGCCATTATCATGTGGAATTTGAGTTATATTATGACACATTCCTTGATTTCAGTAGAACATTATGGAAGGATTCACCTCCTCCTTCCACTATCCATGAATTCATATCTCAAATTCTATGTGAAAGAGAAAGCGATGAACTATTTTACAAAAAGAAATGTGTTGGTGGTAAAAAATGCGATGATTGTGGAAATTTGACTAAATTTCAAAACAAATATAGTATTGATATAAATGATCAATCATTGTCCAACATGAAAGTGAAATGGAAGAGATATGAATATATCGGTACATCGATTCAAGGTGCAGATAGTGTTAAAAGAATCGAATTACAAGAAGACAAAATTTTTCTGATAGACTTTTTGAGAAAGTTTGAGGCAGAAATTTACAAATACACCAAGCATTCCCATAGATCTCGATGGCAAGACTTGCAATTCAAAAAATATCATGAAGTTTTCCACCAGGGACAATTTGTCAGTGATTGATTTTGCAGAAAACTACACATTTGTTCCACAAAAAGAAATTCAGAGTGAATACTATCACTCTGACCAAGTCTCCATGCTCGTCCATATTCTATATAGACATGCTGAACAAAATGTCGATCATATAGAAAGCACGAGTGAAAATCGACATATTATTAAAGAATATCACTTTTATATCAGTGACGATCGTACACATGATACATGTTTTGTACAACATTGTTTTGGAAGAATTTATGATGAATTGAAAATTTGTGGAATAACATTCAATGAACATTGGATATGGTCAGACGGATGCGCAGGTCAATTCAAATCTGCATGATCATTTTTTTGGTTGTGTTGTCTTCATAAGAAAACATGCACTAAACATTGTTGGAATTTCTTTGAGACTGGCCATGGAAAAGGAGAACATGACGGTGCAGGAGCATGCATAAAACGAGTACTTCGAAGATATCAAATGAACCACTTTGCACGCCGACTTGTGAACGCTGAAGAAGTTGTTCAATGGTGCAAAACTGCTCTAAGCCGTGAGATTAACCCATCAAGAGAAGTGCGAAGGTACATTCAATTTAATTTATATTGGAAATCTAATTTTAAACATTGTACATTTATCATGCAATGATTATTTTTAATTGTATTTTGATATCATATTTATAAATTCTTTTTCTAATTTTCCATATAAAGGTTTTTCTGGCATATTGGAATCGGAGACGTAAATAGATCAATTGGAAATGACGTTGAAACAATAAAAGGGACTCGAAAATCACATTCAATTCAAACAAAGTTGTCCACAAATGTGTTTGCATTGGATAAAAGAAAATATTCTTGTTTTTGTGATGTTTGCATAGACAACACAAAATCCAATGACGTCTGTGAAAACAAAATGTATGTGAACGATTGGAAACATACAGAGGTAAATACAAAGGGAAAAATGTCTGTTGCAATGTTTGAAGAAATGCAATCAGAGGAAACTATAATATCATCCGATGGTGATCGAGTTTCTGATCTTGTTAGAGAAGGTAACATTTGAATTGCTTTCTAATGATTTAAAGATCTACAAATAAATTCAAATATGCATAATTAAATGTTAAATTTATTTTATTGTGCAGGAGATGTTTTTGCTGAAATTGCACCTATTGACAACGATGAAAATGTGACGTATTATTTGATGCGTTGCACTGAACGAAAAATGAAATTATTACAAGACTATAATGATCACGGATTTCAGTATGACAAAGGGTCTATTATACTGAAAGGTTATTTTTTCAAACAAACTCGTCAAAGTGGAGATTTTGTTTACTTTGAAGACTATGAACCTGATTCCATAAGTTGTCAGTATAGTCACTTGGTGTGTGCAGCACGCATAAAGTTGATAGAAGTTCAATCAAAGAAAAAATCAAAAATTAAGAAATGGAAAATGTCAAAATCCGATCATGAACGGATTATTGAGGATGGAATTCCATTAGAATTTTTTTGAGTGAAGTTTCCAACAAGTTATTATATTTGGATTAAATATGTTTTAGAACTTCCAGTACTCAACTAAAAATTGAGCTGCTTATGTTATTTGTGGTTTGCACATGTTACAAATTGTTTGGGTACAAGCATGTGCTCTAGTATCAACTGAAAGTAGTTTTTCTATACATGTGCATTGATGAAAAATGTTATATGTATTGGATATATATATTCTAGAATGAAATTAATTGTTCTTGTATATTAATTGTTCTTGTATATGTTTTCCGACCGTATGGTACAAATTATTTCACTTTATTTTGTAAGGTCGGATTCGGTCCCCATATGGCCTAGCCTCCAAGGGACGAGATAACAAGTGGTTGTCCCCACTTGCCCGAATCTCAGCTTTTAAGTACAATTTTACTGTTTATGTCAAGCATCTTACATGATGTCCTAGCCAAAGATAGATTCTCTTTGTTTCAAGTTTCTAGTAAAAGTTGTCACCGAATGACCTGCTCGAACTCTTGTAGTAAACACCATACCTTATCTCTCTTGCTCTCCAATATTATTAGGTTTAATTATTATAACACAAAAATCGTTCTACATTGTCAATAATTTTTTGCGCTTACGCTAAAATCAATGAACACTATTAATCCAATGTCTTTACAAGTAATGTACCATCATACATGCAATTATATCAAATTAGAAATCAACATATACAATGAAATCAATGGGGATTGTCTTGTTACAAGTAGCATAATTTCAATTTACCATATGTGCAAATGTAGGTTGAAACCATCCAAAACTTTAAGTTGTAGATTGAAACCATCCAAAACTTTAAGTTTTAAAACCCTTTTGATTATATATTTTGCAACATTAAAACATTAAACATTTAAAGTTCATTAAATATCACATGCAAAATGTAGATTGAAACCATCCAAAACTCGAGTTTTAAAAACTTCACATGCCAGGCCGATTATAATTCAACTATCCAACAAAAACATTTAACAAATTAAATATCACATGCCAAAGTTGTTTCAAGTTTCCGGTAAAAGTTGTCACCGAATGACCTACTAGGATATTATAAATACTAACTTTGTAAGATCATTTTGCATTCGGAAAAATTCAAAAGTCTTAGACTGTCAATCAATTTAAAGTATCATTCACCCTAGGGAGTGTAAAATATTTAATGTAGGTCGGTGACGATGCTCACTCCTAGCTTGAAGCAGTGCCAATGACCAATTCTTTAATGAATTCCAATGCACTAGACCAAAGTTGGTTCAACCTACTTGGTTTTTCACCCAAGAAATTCCAAGGATGGACTATCTGGACAAACTGCTGAAATTGAAAAGCTTGACATGGAGATACGAGAAGGTGAACAAAGACTTCAAGAACTCTTTATGGAAAGGGCTCACTTGAAGGAAATAAGCACCACGTTGCAGGCTAAAGTCAAGAACATGGAAGATAAGATCAAGAGGGACTTTCTTGATCCGAAACCTATTGGTTTGAAGAAAGAAAATGCATGTGTTGGCACACCTGGAAAAGAAGATGACCACACTATGAGGATTGGTGCACTTCGTTTGGAAGGAGTCAATATATGTCGTATTGGAGCAATTAGACAGAATTCGAAAAGGAAAGAGCTTGAACCAATTCAAGTAGACCCAGGATCGTATTGTTCTATGGAGCTTCATGAGAAGAGATATGTGAAAAGGACTGTTAAGACAAGGGCTAGTTCAAAAGACATATTGGAAGAGGAAATGTTGAAGAAGATTGCGGAAGTAAGGCGCAATACAAGGAGAAGGAATGATGATGAAAGTTCCTTGGACTTGAGATTCATGTCTACAACCGTACATGGGAAAAAGTTCTCTGCTTTGATAGACACGGGGGCTACCCATAGCTTCCTAAGTCGAAAGGCAGCTTCATCTCTTAGAAAGAGGAAGGCTAGCATCAAGAAAGAGTTGAGTGCTTTGAAGGCAGTCAACTCGAGGATGAAAGCAGTGACTGGTGTCATGAAAGGCACACATGTGAGAGTAGGGTCATGGTTTGGAAAGATAGACTTAAGAGTCATTGACATGGATGATCATTCTATGGTGTTGGGACGAGACTTCATGGTTGTAGCACAAGCCATACCAATGATGGACCGAGACATTCTCTTAATTCTTGTGATCAATCTTAAACTATTTTCTGAACTTCTATTCTTATTGTCACCCTTATTAGTTTTGTCATCTTTACGTATCGATTATATTAAAAAGAAAGTATAAATCATAAATCATAAACCATTTAAATATTTAGCTCGAACTCTTGTAGTAAACACCATACCTCAAGTCTCTCTTGCTCTCCAATATTATTAGGTTTAATTATTATAACACAAAAATTGTTCTGCATTGTCAATAATTTTTTGCACTTACACTGAAATCAATGAACACTATTAATCCAATGACTTTACAAGTAATGTACCATCATACATGCAATTATATCAAATCAGAAATCAACATATACTGTAATGAAATCAATGGGGACTGTCTTGTTACAAGTAATATTTCAATTTACCACATGTGCAAATGTAGGTTCACATTCTATCATTCATGTAGTTTTAAAAACTTCAGATGCCATGCCAATTATAATTCAACTATCCAAAAAAAACTTTTAACATTAAATTTCACATGCCATGCCAATTATAATTCAACTATCCAACAAAAACATTTAACATTAAATATCACATGTCAAATGTAATTCAGATGACAACATTACTTCACATTCACATGCCAAAAGTACTAAAACCATCCAAAAATTAAATAAAACAAATTATATAATAACATTGTAATAAAATATGTCCAAAATTTGTAAATCTCACTTGAGTATCAAACTGTATCAAGTTTAACAAATTTTAAAACCATCTAAATTTTGAAATCAAATCTACTGTAAATCTTGTCCATCAAATGGAGGATCTAACGTCTGGGTCTCGGGTAGCGCCCTATCCTGTAAATAGGAAACCTACATACACAATGCACATGTGCTTGAACATTAAAATTTGAAGTTTTAAAAATGAATGAGAATATATATATCTAGAACTTCATGTAAAAAACAAAATATAACAAAAAAATCATGAAATACCTCGTAAGTTTCCCTCTCCATTTGATGAACAGGTTCTGCCATAGAAACATCTGCAGTGGTAACCTGTACAATATACATGTACAGTTATATATATATATATATATATATATACATAAATAATTTATATAAATTAAAAACTTTCAAATGAAAATGCATGTGTACATATATAAACTTATTTGAAAAATAATATTAAAAAAAAGAACTAAAGACAACTTGTTCAAATGCTGTGGATGTTCTTATCTCCGTCGCTAGAGTCCTCGGATTAAAAAAATCTTCTATACGAACCTAAATTCAAAAAATTTTAAATAACTCAAAATATAGATCTCTCTCTCTATATATCTCAATTTTTAATGGAACTTTTTGAGGTAACATAAATTTTGAACTTGTGAAAAATTGTCCATACTTGTACATCTCCCAATGAAGTAGAAGGTATATCTCCTAAGGAAGAAGAAGGTACCGCCATCCCAAAAACATCGGACGGAATCGGTACCTGTTAAAACATTTTATCAAATTATATATATACATACATGTACATGTGTGGCAACAATTATTTATTTTAGAGTCACTTAAAAAACACTAACATACATGTGCCAACATATCATGATGGTCAGACCCATCTGCATCGTTTGAGCCAGAGGTCCCGAACGCAATATTAACATTTTCATCACGCATCATGCCTAAGAACTGCAAATGGTGTTTTAACATATAATCATACATTTTTGTTAGATTAATGTACACATACAAATAAATGTATACATGTACATACACATGTATTTATTACAAATTGTACACATGTATATGTAAATATAATTTCGAACCCTAAGGTCACTAACACATACCGTTCTGGTGCCCTCTTCCTCACGAAAAATTAGGTCTTGCAGACCATTGCGACAATTTATTGCATATGTTCGGAGATCTTCAACATTCATGTTGTAAATCTCCTCATCTTTACGATAAAAAAAATTGGCACGTGCATTTTCACGTGCTCTTTGTCGATTTAAACAAATATCGACTCCACTCAATCTGCTATGAACATTGTCGATCATAACATCTCTTGCTTCACGACTTATTTGAGAAGTCGCATCCATCTCTGATCGCAGGGTTTCGACTCGAAACGGTCGACTCACCAATGGCGGCTCAGGGCGAGGCAACTCCACATCTCGCTTAGCGCCCTTACATTGATATAATCGACCTCTCCCCGGGCCAAAAAATTCTGAAGGAAGGTCATTGTAGTCGGGTTTCATACCCAAAAAAAATTATGCATAAAACATTTTTGCAAAATAAACAAGAACCTCATCGTTCCATGGAAGCCTTCCAAAGGCCGCAAGATGTCGATCATACAAATATTTTGCTTTGTCTGGGTGCTTGAAATACTGCACCTTCAACATTTTTCTTTTTGGCCCTTCCTTATAATTAAACATTGACTTAGCATCATCTCTTGAAACTTTTTTTTTTATGTCCTGCCATTTATAGGGACCTATCACTGTTTCTTTTCTCTTTCTCATCAGTTCTAAAAACGAATCAGTCGTTGGCCCCAAATTTTTGTACACTTTTACCATTTCACTCAATGAATTTGTAACTATTTCGAGGCTTTGTCTACTCTCAGCAGGTAGAGAAAAAGCCTCGAGATCTCTTTGCAATTTTGCATGAAGGCTTTGACACCTTTGTAAGGTGCATTCCGCCATGTTCGTTTCCCATGGTATATCAGTAATCTCAGCCGGATAAGTTGTGGTGGGTTGACAGCCTTCTTCTTCAATGTAGCGCGCTGCCCTGCGTCTTTTTTGACCACTGGCTCGAACATTTTCAGCCTCTGCATCAATATATATATAATTTCGTATATTAGAAAAAACACGTGTAAAAAAAGTTGTACAAATTTAATGAAGAAATATTGAAATTGATGGCAACCTTGATGTTGTTGGTTAACATCATCTCCAACATGACCCTGCTGAGAACCAACCCCAGAATGACGCTGCTCAGAACCAGACCCACAGTGACCCTGTTGAGAACCAGCAGCCATCGATTGGCCTTTGGGGGAATAAATATCACCCCCTTCCCACACCCTGCTACCACTCATACCTCGACCGATTGAACCTTGGCCACGCTCCATGGATGGAGTAGAAACCCTTCTCCTCTAGCCTCCTAAAAATTAAAATATGAAACTTATTAACAACTAATTTCACTCACAAAGTTAATAAAAAAATCAATTCCATATGTACACACATGTATGGAGATTTAAGATTATATTTAAATACCGTGAACATCCTCCGATACCTGAACCTCCATATGGGATTCGGCTGATCTCTGTCTTTCATCCTCCATGATATATATCTATTGGTCGACATTCACAAATTAGATTTCAAAAAATCAATACCTGAGAGTAAAATCCAGTTTGGGGCTGTTAAATCTAGTATGTTCTATATTTCTTACATTTCTGCCCTCCTATTTTTCTTTCCAATCAAGGTTTATAAAATAACATGAGAAGCAACATGAGACTTGGAACAATCATTTTCATTATCTATATGGAAGGCAAGAAGGATTATATCCCCTTAAGCTTAAGCTTATGTAGTTTATCAATTTTTATCATATATTTTTTGGTAAGGGTAAATGTTTTTTTATCTATAGTACAAGTCATGAGTTCCCCAATTTTACCTTATGTAAAGCATGATTCTAGGATTACTACAATTTGTACTTGGTTTTTTAAGAATATATCAAATAAATTTTCTGAGAAGCAAATATGGCTTGTTCCTTAGAATTTGGCACTTAGAATTTCCATAACGCTTATAACCCCATCCTTACAATTTTTATAATTTCCATGATGAGACATTTGAATTTCCTTCCCCATATTTCTTGTTAATGATTATAACCTTAAAATGGCTAGTATTGGTTTGTCATCATCATCTCAAAATGACCTAGCAGATGAAAATTTACGATGTCAATCATCATCACTTCACACCATCTCATACATGACCCCTTATACATATTATATGCATGAATTTTTGGCATGTCATCCTCTCTACCTATCCCATGAATGATTGTGACAACAGGTGAATAAAATACAATTTATAAGCAGAGGATAGTTTCTAGTTTGTCCTCCTCAATCCGCCCCATAGCTAGTGATTTCTCAATTTTCCACTTCCAACTTTCTATTCTCGAAATTCATTAGCAGCTAATTTTATCGATAGCCACACCACACCTAGAAGTTAAATAAATTATCATATACACTACTACATTAATGAACTCTACGTTGTTTGTTATTGTAAATTCCAATAAAAAACAATGTTAATTGAGTTTAGTAGTGTATATAACAATTTCTTTGACTTCCAAGTGTGTTGTGACTATTAGTAGAATTAACTACCAAAATGAATTTCCAAAATAAAATGTTGGAAGAGAAAAAATAGGCAATCACTAGATATGGAGTGGGTGGAGGAGGACAAACTTATAGTGATCCCTTCCTTATCAAATTTCCTTTATTCACCTAATGTCACAATCAATCATGGTCTAGATAGAAGGGATGACCTACCATAAATTCAATCATATAATGTGTAGAAGGGTCATATGTAGATGGTGTGAAACGATGATTACAAACATGGTAATTTTTCGTCTACTAGGTCATTTTGAGATGATGATTACAAACCAGTGCTAGCCCATTAAAGGTTATAATCATTGGTGCCTAATGTGGGGTGGAAAATTTAAATCAAGTTCGTATCAAAGTACAATTTAGCTCATTTTAGTCAAGGTTAGTTAGAAGAATTAGCTATTGGTTTATGCCTTCAATTTCCTCTGAAAATGAATGTGTACGTGCTTTTGAGAGACATTAGAGGAATAAGGTCCAAATTTTTGATGAAAATGTGCTATGAAAGTAAAGGGTTTTAAAGGCAAGCATGTACAAGGCATATTTGAGCCAAATGTTCTTCAAGAAGGGCCTAATTATTTGGGTCTTGGTTATGGAAAACATGGAAAATGCTCCAAAGCCAAGGAGGCTTGTGAGGTTTGTGTTCATGATGAATGGAACATGTACATAGTTTACCTTAAATTTGTTGTGTTTTACGGATATTAAAATGAAGAACTTCTATTTAGATCCATTCCAAAGATTGACTGCAGGGGCATTTACTAGATATGTCACCTTTCATAAAAGATGAGATCCAAAGGCTACCTGGCCCTTTACAGACTCTGCCTATAGAACTTGTAGAGGTAAACACTAGAGGCATTAACAATATCAAAGAACGTTTTCATGCTCAGACATGGGAATGTGTCTCTTTCCCTACGCAAAAAAAATAGTTCTTGAGGTAGTTAATCTTCATAGACATGTCATCAATCAAGTCAATGTGATCATCCCTCCTTCCCTCCCTTGTAACATAATTATGTTTTGCGGGTCAGAAAGCCAAAATATGGAGACAATTATCACCAAATCCAACGTACGATTATGCATGATGGAGAATCTCTAGTGCTTTCCCTTGTTAATATATTTAATAATCTCAATATTTATTTAAAAGTATCAATAGTATTTCGAAGACATCACATTGTTCAAATCTCATGGTCGAAATACTATTGATACTTTTAAATAAATATTGAGATTATTAAATATATTAACAAGGGAAAGCGCTAGAGATTCTCCATCATGCATAATCGTACGTTGATGCTTATAGAGTGAAAAAACTGAAAGAATCAACTTGTACCTGGTCATTTTAATGGGGGGTGGAGAATTCAGGTCTAAAACCTTTTGGAGTCATTTTGAGGTATTAAATGACATTTCTGGGGGTCAAACGATTATATAATTTAAGTTGAAGGCCCATGATATAAATATGACTTCTCTGTGACATTGTAAATTAAATCATCTATTTGTTGTGTTATATGAACATAATTGGTACGCATATCTAAAGAGTCCAAATGCTCATTCAAGACCATATGTAATCCTCATCTAAATTAGCCAGGGATTTGCAATACTATATTTGAGTTGGCTAGCTCCATTTCAATATATTATGGTTATCCAAGAGGGGATATAAAAAATGAAAAGAAGAATGGAAAAGAGGATTTCATAATCGATGAAGGTCAAGATGATTCACATGATGAAGTGCAACTAAAAGAAGCGCCATTGAAATGGTTTGCTGACAGATGGTTAGATTTCTTATCCAATTAAGGCCTAGCATGTATTTTGATGTTTCATGAATTTCTTTTCAAATTCAAAGTATGGTGCATGTTGCATGAAGCAAGATGTTGAAAGTAGAGTTATGTTGACACACTTAAATGCAACAAATATGGAAATTTGTACATGAGCTCTATTATTTGACTTAAGAGTCAGTTGTTTGAAGAGGCATGTTTTGTCAACTTGTGTTTGGTTGATAGTTTTGTACACCAATATGTAAGAGTACATGGACATATTCACATGATGTGAATTTTTTTTTCTTTGAAGGAGAAAAATGATATGTCAGCGAGCTATGTTTCTTGCATGATGTGTTTTCAGTTTGATGGTTTTGTTTTTGACAAGACGTCACAAGATTTTGCGAAGGTCCACTCTTGAGCGACAGCCTCATGATTACAACCTATTCGTGAGAATCAAATGGGACTGCATCCTTATTTTGAAAACAAGTAGGATTCTAAGCTACCTAGGACTCAAACCATCATTTTTAAATTTGAAATATAATGGTGTTGTTTCAATGCCTGAATCCACAACCCTAACACATCAAATCACTAATCTAATTACACATGAAATAAATAGTTATTTTCTCCAAAAATAAAAATATAACTAAAAACTAAATTCAACATAGTTGAAAGAAAAGGAAGCGCCATTGAAATGGTTTGCTGACAAATGGTTAGATTTCTTATCCAATTAAGGCCTAGCATGTATTTTGATGTTTCATGAATTTCTTTGCAAATTCAAAGTATGGTGCATGTTGCATGAAGCAAGATGTTGAAAGTAGAGTTATGTTAGACGCACTTAAATGCAACAAATATGGAAATTTGTACATGAGCTCTATTATTTGACTTAAGAGTCAGTTGTTTGAAGAGGCATGTTTTGTCAACTTGTGTTTGGTTGATGGTTTTGTACACCAATATGTAAGAGTACATGGACATATTCATATGATGTGAATTTTTTTTTTCTTTGAAGGAGAAAAATGATGTGTTTTCAGTTTGATGGTTTTGTTTGTGACAAGACGTCACAAGATTTTGCGAAGGTCCACTCTTGAGTGAGAACCTCATGATTACAACCTATTCGTGAGAATCAAATGGGAGTGCATCCTTATTTTGAAAACAAGTAGGATTCTAAGCTACCTAGGACTCAAACCATCATTTTTAAATTTTAAATATCATGGTGTGTTGTTTCAATGCCTGAATCTACAACCCTAACACATGAAATCACTAATCTAATTACACATGAAATAAATAGTTATTTTCTCCAACATTAAAAATATAACTAAAAACTAAATTCAACATAGTTGAAAGAAAAAGAAAATGGAACTTTAAACATTCAATGAAAATTTATAAATAAGAACATTGAAATTATAAGTTTCTTTCTTACACAGTTTAAGATTTGGGGTGTAAAGTTTTTTTCAAAAATTCTTTTAAACTTTTTGATGCTTCACGTTTCCGCCCAATTATCTATTCCTAATGTATTGCAATAACTATTAGTTAATTAAACAATCATAAACCATTTCAATCTTCTTTCCTTTTATGTCTTTAAAATATCAAGATAAGGAAAAAAAACTTTAAAATATCATACATCAATCAATCAGAAAACATATCAACTCAACCAGAGCCAACATGGAGATATCATTCTATAGTATGTACCATTCAAACATGAGCATCAAGTACATGTCCAACAAAAGAGAATTGACCAAAATCAACCCAAATGTTTCTCCAAAGAAAAGCATTGCAGTATGCTAGATTTGTAATAAATTAAAAAAAATTAAATATTACTTGAAATATGAATTTGGATGTGAAATAATCATAGCTAAATGTGAAAACAAAAATTATATATATTTGTTTTAACTCCAATGTACTATGGGGTTTAAATCTATGATACTATGGGAAATAGAGATCTATCCAAAAAGTATTTCTTTCAATATCAGTATAAATATACATAAAGTCTTGAATATTATGCAATTTAATGAAACAATAATTAATAATCCATCTTTGAAACCATCTAAATAATAAGGAAATAACACATATGTGGAAACCAACAAGCACCATCAATTTAACAACCAACCAAATCCCCACTGATGGCAAGGGTTAGGCTGTTACATTTTATCTACATATAACCCAAATGATTTGGTTGTCCTTTGTGCTACTTCTTAGAAAAACTGTAAGATGAAAGTTAAGGAAATTCACGATTGCGAAATTCTAGGTGTCCAAGAGGTGTAAGAAAAAGGAATAAAATAAAATAAAATAAAAATAATTTAGCTCCCAAGGTCTCCAACGAGGAACCAAAGCATATTTCTTTGTCAAGTTTGTCCTTAGAAAAGCTACAACATGAAAGCATGAGAAATTCACAATTACAAGATTATAGGTGTCCAAGAGCTTAAAGGATAAAAAATAATGTAAAAAACTGAAAACTTGAACTCGTAAGGTGTACAAAAGGGAAACAAAGTATATTTCTCAAGGCCATTTTGTACTTAGAAGAGAAGCAAGATGAAAATAGAGAAGATTCACAATTGCAAGATTGTAGGTGTCCAAGAGCTTAAACAAAAAACTCAAGTTCCGAAGGTCTACAGAAGGCATGAGAGGCTTAATTTTAAGCAAAAATAACCACCAAATATCTTCCTTGAGAAAACAAAATAAAGGAAATAAAGAGTCACCAAATAACTAAAACATTGTTGTTTTGTGGAACCAAGATATAGTCAACAATATAAGTGCTACACAAAAACAAATGTAAACACAATGGAAAACTAAAACATATCTCGCTATCAAATTCGTGAATTCTTATTTTAAGATGGTAGAACTTAAGTCTTAATTGTAATTGGATTCTTTCTAAAGTGTAATTCCAAGCTCATTAAGCATACTAGGTGACCAAATTTTTAAAGTAACTTGAGATTCACAACAAGAGATACACAACATGCACCACAATACACAATGTGCCCTTGTAGATAAGGATTTAGACAAATATACTTCAACAAGGATGGAATCAACCTTCAAAAATAATGATATAATGGAAGCAATATATCAATACTAGTGTCCTTTTTCATTCCTTAATAGCTATGATGACCAGAAACTTGAAATGCTAGAGATTTTAGCACTTGAGTATGGAATGGACCAAAAAATTATTGACCGCAATTGTTTGGTGACCTTCAACTTTATGGAAAATGTAGGACTACAGGAAAGTTCTCTTTGCACATGAAAGATGTAATTTCATTCCAATTACCGATAAATAATATGTTTTATTTCTGAAATTAAAAAAATTAAAAAAAATATATATATATATATATATATATATATGTGTGTGTCCAATGAATGACCACAAGGTTGGTCAATAGGATTCAAAAGTATAGACAATGTGATTGCATATTTATATTTCAAATTAAAATCAAAATTTTATAAAGTGCCTAAATCTTCTTCAAAGATTAACATTTCTAAGATTAGTGGAATCACTAAACAACATCATAAAAATATAACAATAGAATAGTGTACATGCTTCTATTCTATGGTTATCCCTCTATCCTTGTAACCTAGATCTATTTAAACATTAGCAGTTTTAGGAGGAGATCCCATGTCAGGTCTAACTTTGAATATGAGTTGTACAAGGACTAACTAACTAATGTACATATGTGAGAAAGAGATTAACAAGAAGTATATAAATGAAAAATTAAGACAAGGGAAAAGCAGAGTAAGACATGAGAAGAGTAAGAAAACGCTAGAGCAGAGTAGAGTAAGACATGAGAAGAGTAAGAAAACGCTAGAGCAGAGTAGAGTAATACAAGAGAAGAGTAAGAAAAGGCTAGAGCAGCGCATTTTTATAGAAATTCAATCCATTGTCCTTAACATGCATGGTCAGAATATTTTTCTCATACAACAACTATAATGTTATCATTTCCTATACCAAAGATTAATTATACACTGAAAAATACCATCTCAAATTGAAAATTATGCATATGTAGCATGTCGAGAGAGATAGAAGCATAGGAAGGCTTTTGTATTGACATATTTTGGTCAACCTATAGAGCATGTACATGCTACAGTGTGACATAAACTTCAGATAGCCTTTTGTTGAAGTTTTAGGAAATGTCTCTACTTATTTGCGCTATGTAGCTTTTAAAGTTGCAGGGAGGAAAAAATTACCCGCATTGGACATCAAGTGAATGGAAACCTTTTTTTTCAGTAAGAACAAATAATGTATTACACAGCACAGGAACATAACAGATGATGTATTACACAGCACAGATAGTCTTCCAGCATAAACATCAATTACTGTATCATGGATGTAGATGTAATGAAACCTATAATGAGAAGAAACCTTGCCACTTCAAGAGTTCTGACGACCTAAACTTGAGACCTATATGCTATATAACAGATATTAAAGGTAGCATATGTAACGGACCTCAGAAAGAGATTAGGACAATCAATGTGGTTATTTTTCAATTCCTAATCAGTAGATAATAGTCATCAATTAGGCTGCACTGTGTGTGTTCTAGGTCTGTGCCCTAGAGGGCCGAGAGTTGCAGACTTAGGTTAGAACATAGGCCGCAGATTTGAAGAGCTTCTAACCAGTCCTAGCTCCTCTTCAAGGAAGGCCGAATGGTCTAGTATTAAAAACGTTCTACTGTGCACATGTAATGACTTTGTTTCAGCTATGTTATAAAAAAGGTTGCATTTCAGAGGTGTCCAAGGTAGATATTCTGATGAGGGCCTAGGCCTGTAATTAAGCCTAAAAACTTCGCTCTTGTTGGAGCCACTTCACCTCAGACCATAGCATTAAAATGATCCTCAAAGAAGGACGAGGTTCTGCAATAAAATAACCCACAAGATAGGTCCCCCACCTATAAACGGTATTTCCCAACAAGTCCCTTAACCCAAAAGGAAAATAAAAGTATCCTAATCACAAAAGAACACTTCAAAATTTTCAAAATTTGCGTTCTGTACAGGGTCCCAACTCGCATAGTCTTACAAGGTTTTTAACATGACGTCCCAATCAACACTTAAGGAAAACACGAGAATATTCAAATATATTTTAAATGCATTAACAGATTTTCCAAAAATGCATACAAAAATGCATTAACAGATTTTCCACGTCCATACCCGATGACCGAAGAGCGCGACTGTGGCAAACATGAGGAGCTGCGTCGACGAGGAGAAACAACGACAGGGACACCAGCACGACGACGAGGTGCGACAGCGACAGAGAAAACGCAGGAACAATAAAATCAGTAACCACATAACTTCGCGGGCGATTTGTTTATAGAAAATAGTTCGGCCGAACTATTTTACATGTAAAAGTTCAGCCGAACTTTAGTTGCCGGTTTTCCAATCTCCGGCAAAAATTCTGTTTGCCCGCACCGTCAGTAAGTCGTCAGTCTAAACGGAATCTCGAGTTCGGCCGAACTTTAAAAACAAGTTCGGCCGAACTATTGCCGAAAAAAAATTTCAACCCGCAATTCTCACAAAAGTGTAACCCAGGTTCACGTTTCCGCCCTATAGCGGTCAGGTTTATTATCCAATCCAAACCAATCCAATCCAAGCGGAGAAAAGCATCCGTGAAAAGTTTATTAGAAGTATAAAAAACCCATGTATGTAATTTATTTCTTCCGTTGTTCGTTTTTCCACTACTGTGGGATTGATACAATGTTCTTAAATTTCATTTTCTACATTGTGAACTAAATTATTTTGTGATTTATTTAATAAGAGACCATTAGCACAACAATCACCTAGGGATATAAAATTCACACTATTGCGGGTAGGAAAATATTCTTTTCCCTAGAAAGGGGAACTGTTTAAAAAGAAACCTTATTGAAACAAACCACTTAGGAGAAAACTCTAGTACATTATTCCCATCAATATTGGGCACGTGAATAAAATAATATGTAAAACTGATCCATTAATATATATCCTATTATAAAAAGAGAAAAAGGGAGATTGAAAAAATGAATACTGTGAGAAGCATTATACTCACTTGAATGAAATGAAAGCAAATCTTATTCACATAGAGCTTATACGAGAAAGAAACATGGGGGAAGAGTAGCTTTATCGAACTAGTTTCTTTTCAACAAATAGATTAATCACGTTTAAAATTAGTTAGCTGATGGTGGAAGGAAATCAGGTTAAAATATTATTGATTTGAGACTAGAATTAAAGAAAAGGGGAAATCTTATAAAAAAAAAACTATATGTTGTAACGATTGATACTTCTGAAGAAAAGAATGAGAGTGAGACATGTTTTTACCTTACGAGATAGTGCTTGAGCCATATTACACTGCCAGACAAGATCTCGATTTTTCCATGTTTCCGCCAGATCGAGATAGTGATTGAGTTCAACAAATAGAGTTCTGAATGCTACAGTTGGCCGTATCGGAGAGGCTAGGGGGGACATATGATGTATCCTTATGAGGTGAGAGCACCCATTCCCCAAAATCATCTACCCATTCCAAGTTGCCACTAGACGAAGGAGATATGTTTCCAAGTTACCACAATAGCAAGATATTAGAGTGAAAGTTTCCAGTAGACAACCGAGAAAGACCCATCGTGAATCAGTTCAGAGTCATCTCGTATAGGACTTTGAGTTGAGGAAGATCACAAGATTGTCCAATGAGAGAGGAGTTTCTGGATATTCCATCTTCGCGAGGTCGAGTCAAAGGAGCATTTTTGCATCTTCTGGTACCCCATCTATTATGAGATCTATGGGCAGTTCCATTGACCGACTTTCAGTAATTTTTTTTACATTAAGAAAATTCTCTTATGTTCTAAAACTTCTACAAATATTTGACCCAAAGAGGCATTTGTAGGTGCTTAAGCATCAAATACTTTAGTGAGTGAAGGGGTCCAAGCCCAAGTGACCAAATTTACAGAAATATACCGTCCAGTTTCAACCGTGTAGGGAAGAAAGTCAGTTTCAAGGGTTCGTAGATCTGACAAGAAGGGTCAGTTTCGAGGGTTCGTAGATCTGACAAGAAGGGTTATATGTAGTTTTTTCCTGAACTGTTAATATCGACTAACTGTTTTTTCTAACTACTAAGCTAACGGCACACAAATCTTCAATCATCTAACATTCAATACCACGTTGCAGATCTATACACAGCGGCATCTGGGATAGTGGTTTTCAAAGGGAAACACATTACGATGTAATTATAAAGCATTTGTGATTTAATAAAAATGTTATAAAATAATATAAAACTATGATATTATAAGAATGTGATCAACTCTAATTTAAATAATCAAAAGTAATTTTTAATTTTGATTAGCATGAAGAGAAAAATGAATATGAAATACAAATCAACTCCTACAAACTACATAGTGAAACTTGGCATTAGAAAATTCCCCAAACACGTTGAGATCCAAGAATATATGATTTCGTAAAAATAAAAAATTGAAAAAAAAAAACTTTTTATTAAGATACCCAAGTATACCCAAATTAAAACTCAATTTTAAAATATCTAATACAATAGTACTTAATTTATAAAAATTAGCAATTCATATAAAAATTTAAATAACCTTTATATTTCCAAAAATACAATAAATTAATTATAAATTTAATAATAAAATATTTGTTTATAATTATACCTCGTTATTCAAAATCCCCATCACAAGAATCAGAACCAGAAATTAAAGTGATACACAAAAACACAAAACAAACAAAACTCACCCAGAGAGAAAACAACCCAAGAGAAACCCAACACAAACACCACTCCACAACTCGAATAATCCCCTCCCTAACTAGAACATAAATAAGTCCTATGCTTACTTGCATAGCAACAGACCCAAAAAAACAACCACCAAAACATACACACGGAGCAACTAGAAGTAGAGGACAACATAGAGGTCTCACCTCCATACACACGACACCTAAGCCAATGATCATCTTCGACCAACCTTTAATGTGACCAACCTTTTAAAAGACATAAGGCACACATTCAAATGAAACTGCATTTACTTCATTCGTCCACTGCCACCAGAGCTTAACACAGGTGTTAAGCCGACTCCTGTCCCAAAGTAACCGTAATCCCTAATTTTTTTTTTTTTTTAATTTTAATAACTAAATACTTTTCTATGAAATTGATATAAAATGAGTTTGCATCTCCCTATGTGAAATTGATATAAAATAATCCACACAAAAAGATTTTATTTAATATAAATATTTTTTTATTAATTTAAAAAATAATTTATTTAATATAAACATTTTGTTATTAATTTTAAAAAATTATATTGCTTTCATATTTTTATATTTAATTATAATTTTTTTTAACATCATAAAAATTAAATGAATAACTATATTTTTATATAAATAATTAAGATATTTTTATGTGTCGATAAACATGATTATTTTTAAACGAGATTTTCATAATATTAATTTAATTATCAATAATTAAAAAATAAATAGTAGGGATTTAACCTTTACAAAATATTCACATAATATTTTTAATAGTAGTCATAGTAGAGGGTTGAGATTTATCTCAAAGATTATTATGACCTTTTTAGACCATATAGTATTGATAAGCCATGATATTAGAAGAAAGCGTATTTATATCTTAAGAATTTCTATGATAAAGTGATTGTGAATTTTCATTGTGAATAATCTTATTACATGCTTTCTTAAATGTATAAATTTTTAATTTATATATTCATTATTTTTAGAATTAATAATTAAGATGATAGGTGTCTCTCTTTTGGAATAGGGTTTCCAAACTTTTAATTTAATTATGAATAATTATTAGGTGGATTTTAGAATCTTCTGAGTACTAGTCACTAATAAAAAGTTGAGATTTATTTCAATAGTTATTCCCTTTTATTTTTTCTAATTAAATTTATTCACTAAAAAAATGTCATATGGACATGAGTTATAAATTTTTGACATGACATTAGAAAGTCATTGAATTGTAACAAAGCCTATTTAAGGTTTTTTTAAAGATATTGTTAATATGACATGCACCATGAAGCACGAGGTAGGTGTTTCCATACTTATTATGAATTGATATTTATCTATATTTATTGATCATTTAGGTTATACAATTATACTAATTTATAGAATATTATATCTTATGATAATTATTTAAACAATTTAAAATAATCTACTAAATTATATAATTATTAATCAAATAAATAAATATTAAAATATAACAACTCAAAAACATGTGTTCTATTAATTTTAATCAAATAAATAAATATTAAAAATATAATAATTCAAAAACCATGTGCTATGTTTTTTTAAGCTTGGCAAGACTACATCTCCAATATATCACTCTCCTCTAGGGAGAAAATTAAACTGGTGACTTCACATCAAAGAGTGTTTTATTAGAGTCACCACATTAAGGAGTATTTTAATAGAGCCTCCCATCACCATTTATCCAATCCCATAGACAAAACCATATGCTATATTATTACTAATTCTATAATTATTTATAATTTATTTAAAAAAAATATTTTTTTCTACATTTATTTGTAATACCAGTACTACATAGTTTGAATATAGTTAAATAAAAGTGTGAAATATTATTAAGTGTAATTTCTAGGCAATGAAGAACTATTGTAATAAGTTTGTTATGTGTAACAAAATAAATTTATATAATAATAATATTTAACATTATGTGTGTAGAGGTTTCTAAAAGAATTTTTTTGTAATTATGTAAAAAAAAATTGGTGTGAATTTTTTCATTAATTTTAAAAATATATTATATTGGGAATGACACATTTTTATATTTGAACATTGAAATTTTAATTTATATAGAATTTAAGTTTTAATTATTTATTTGTAAATAATTTTATATTATAAAATATTAATTTTCTATTTATAATAATTTATTATTATATAATTATTAATTAATAATAATAATAACTTATCGGAACGACCGCCGCCACGCTTTCGCAGTGGGTGATAAAAGCCCCCGTCGCTTCCTGTGCCAAAATAGCTGCCTGTGGCGCCCAGCAGGTCTCGATAAGGCACCGTCCCTCCACCCGTCGCTCGTAGCCCTCCGGCAGCGCCTCCGCTTTCCACTTCTCCGCGGACGATGCCGAATTATTTTCAAGTATCGAGCCGGGTCGCCGTAGCACCCAGATCAGTCCATTTGTATTATTAATATAACAAATGCAATTAAAAACTAAATTTAATTAATATAATCATAATTAGTTTAGTAGATATAACAAACACCATTTAAGTTAATAAAAGATTCTAAATTTTTTTAGAAATTCTTGATTGGATTATAAATACTCTCAAATTATAGGCTCTGATATTATAGACCATTCATGCCATTAGTGGAATAATTTTTTTCAAAGAATGAAAAGTTGGAAGACCACCCCCGCATAGTTATTTAATGAATATGTTGAAAAAAATTAGGGCATAATTATTTAATGAATATATATCAATAGTGTCATGTTTCATCGCGAAATTTCCTTTCCATAATGTGGAACATAGAATGAAAAATTCCCCAGAAAAATGGACTTATCCACTTATTACGCTGCTCCTATTCAAAACGGTTGACCACGTGCATGAGAAATTTAGAGACGAATGACGACTTTCATAACCAATAAATAAATAAAATTAAAGAGAGAGACATACATTCATAAACTTTTGAATCTTTAATACAACAAATCAGTCATTCAATCGTAATAAAGTAAGGTTACATCGACAGTCATATACAGGTTGAAAGGGGTTAAGGTTCCACAGAGTCGCACACATACAGGTCAGCAGAGGTTCCTCTACTCTACTACTGCACTAAGGGCATTTTAAAACATTTATTCAAGACAAAATAAATCTTTTGTCTTAAAAAGTTATTTTTTATTTTAGTTATTTTACATTAAAATTTAATATCAATTGAATTGTCTTAAATATAAAATTTAAAATAAAAGTAATGTGAGACAAAAATAGTTTGAAACAAAATTTTATATTTAAGACAAAAATAATTTGAGACAAAAATATTTTAAGACAAAATCAATTTAAGACAAAAATATTTTATGTCAAAACTTTATATTTAAGACAAAAATAGTTTGAGACAAATATTTTAAGACACAACTTTATATTTAAGACAAAAGTAGTTTGAGACAAAAATATTTTAAGACAAAACTTTATATTTAAGACAAAATCACTTTGAGAAAAAAATATTTTAATATAAAACTTTATATTTAAGACAATGGCAACCTAAGACAAAGACAATTAAGACCAAATTCATTTAAGACAATTAGCAATTAAGACAAAACCATTAGCAATATTTCATAACAAGGTGATTGTCAAATGACTTACATTCCATGAACTAAAATTGTTTATTTTTTTAAATAATTGAAAATTTTTAAATTACTTCATCTAAACTTTGATATAAATTTGCAAAAAATTAAATACAATATAACAATATTTTTTTTCTCAATATATATATATATATATATATATATATATATATATATATCAAAACTATACATAAAGAAATAAAATAAAAAATACAAATTCATCCATATATGGATTTTAAACTTTCATTATTTTCACTGAAATTCCATGAATGGATAGTGGATAATTATATTTTTAATTTGTGAAAATAGATATTCAAACCACATGAAAATTGATCATGTCAATTTCATTTCTTTTATATTTTATTTTTCCTTTTTCATTAAACCGCATTCTAAAAATATAATAAATAAATAGATAAAAAAAATATTTTTTTTTGGTTGGCCACTCAAGGGGATCTAACTTTGAATCTCATGTTTTAACATAATACTTCATAACAAGGTGATTGTCAAATGAGTTACATTCCATGAAGTAAAATTGTTTATTTTTTTAAATATGTGAAAATTTTTAAATTACTTCAACTAAACTTTGATATAAATTTGCAAGAAATTAAATACAATATAACTAAAAAAAAAAAAAAATCCCAATTGTTTTATATATATCTATGTTGCACGAGTTTTCGGTACGGGGATACTTTGGGTACGTGGGAACAAGTATCCGGTACGGCTAGAAGCTTTGTCCAAATTTACAGGAAACGTCAAGTTGGGAGCGGCAATAATATATTATATAATTTATTAAAAATTAAATTTTAATATATATATTTTATAATTTTTATTTTTTTTAATAGTGTACATATTAAAATTTAAATGTACATATGTCATACCAAGTTGATTTTTTAAAAGATTCAAGACCATAAAAAGTTAAAACCAAAACTAAAAGGCTAAAGTGACAAGTCACACAAATCATATTGATGTTCATACTTGGAAAAAAAGGCAAAAGGGAAACTGCAACGTATACAGGAAAGAATAAATTCAAAGAAACTTACTTCTGCTTGGACCGGCTAAATCTGAACTTCTGGCTCGATAATAATTTAGGGAAAAAAAAATGCAAAGCACTCATTCTGAAAGCCATCATACCTAGCAAGTACCAAATTGCGGACCACACTACCACAATCATTCAATCTCAGATAATCCGAACAGTCACAAATCTCTGCTCAATCCCCAGCCACAAAATAAAGATTCTTTCACATCCATGATATCGATGACAATTATTTTTTAACCAGAGACACAAAGACATAAATACATAGATATTAGATTATATATGAGGGGAACGTATATTCCCTCACACTGTCAATATCGATGACCATTGTTCTTCAATGAAAAACAAAAACGTATACATTATAATTTATAACCAAATTGAATTCAAATGCGTTTATATTAAAAACTTAAAAAGGAACTATATTAATCTCTGCGATAGATCAAGATTCAAAAGTGTCCAGAACTGAGAATCCATATGGCAAGCCGCAAAAGAAACACAAGACACAAGCCTTATAAATTATAATCCCCAGCGCAAAAAGTAAGTGAAGTTTGAACAAACAGATCTGGTTTCACACGCAATATGACAACAGATCATCTCTATGGTTCGGGTTCCATATGCAATATCAATATGGCAAAAGGACCAAAGGTTCAATACACACGGAAACAATAGCAGTACTGAGTAAACTGTAAATTTAAATTTTAAAAACGTGAACACAACACAGTAAACAGTGTAAATCTGAGAGATCCCGCTTCTAAAGACTATATCAGATTCAGAACTGAGAAATTGAAATGATAAATCATAAATCAAAATGATACGGTGATATGGTATACCTCAACGAGTCAACACTGTAGCGCCGAGCGGCTATGGAGCGGCAAATGCCAAACACTGAACAGTGAATAGTGACAGAGATCTCACTGCTCAGATAGACTCCAGACTCCAAACAGCGTCCCTTGCAGTCTTGCAGATGAACATTGAACTGGGTTATGCTGATTATATAGAAAAATTAATGCAGAGAACGCGTTTCAGGTTTGGTTTCGCGCCATTTTTTGGCGGGTTTTTTTTCTTCATTTATGCGGGTACTCGCTGATCGGGAGCTTATGGGAGCTCCGATCCATCGAGGAGCTTCTAGAAGCTCCTCCATGGATCAGAGCTCCCACAAGCTCCCGATCAGCGCTCCCCATCGATACGAGTACCGGAAACTCCTATCCAGTCGCCGAAAAGCTCTCGAAAAGCTCCCCGGTTCCCAACGAAGCTCCCGCCATTTTCGGAACGTTTCCTGCCATCTCCCAAGCTCCCGAGAGCCCCAGAGCTTCAGGTACTTCATCTCCAAGGGTAGGGAGCGGTACCCGTGTAACATAGATATATATTTTTTTTTTCCAAAGAAAAAATCGGCAACTTTCTATTAAAATTAATGAAAGTTACAACTTTGCACATGCATTTAAGCATTTCTAGACGCCCTATGGGCCCGTGTGCATATGCACACTAGTCACTGTAGCTAGGCTACCAAAAATAAACTTACAACAAGCCTGCAGGGATGGGCTTGTCACACTTGCCCTTTGTCATGGGTCGCATGCAAAATAAAATACATGGGGAGAAAATTAGGTTTTTCTCCCCTTCTTCTTTTCAACCTTCCTCCAAGCACCTTTTGATGGCATGGCAGTGATAAGCGCTAATTGGTTTTCTTTAGTGTTTGTACCATTGTCCTTATTTGAATCTGAATTGTCTTTTGTTACCCCTGGGGTTTGTTGCCACTTGTTCTTTTGCCAACTGGGGCGAGGGGGTGATGTCGAAGGGGTCTTGCATCTCCTGTTATTTTGACTCTATATCTGTGGTTGTATGTTGATGTTCTTTTGGTTTGAGAACTTCTTCTTCTTCTTCTTTTTCCTCCTCCTCTTCTGGCTCGCTTGTGGGAAATTGCCGCCCTTTCGAAATTTTCACTGTCTTCTTTTTTTTCATGTTGTCTCTTTTTTCTTCTGGACATGTATTTTGAAAATGGCTAATGTTTCTACAGATTCTACACCTGAATGCAATATTTTCGAAGTCAAGCTGTTGTATCCATTTTTGTTGTTTGTGTGTCAAATGTATGCATTATGGCAGCCCTTTACTAAGGTCCACTTCCACGCAAATATGAGCAAAAGTGTAGATATTCTCCTCTAAGCGTTGTGTATCTATTTTGATGTATCACCCCAAAATGTTCCCAATGCAAGTAAGAACACTTTCGTTCCAGAAATGCAAAGGCAGATTGTAAAGTCAAACCCAGACTGGAATTCTGGACACTTCCATGGTGTTTGCGTTGAAATCCGAGAACCAAGGTGTGATGAAGAGCCCAGTGGAGCCCCAGAACCATGGTCCCACCCTTAGAATGTTATCTCTGACTTCCGAGGATGCAAACTTGACATTCAAAAACCCCTTTGAACGGAGGTGGATTTCACAGTCCATAATCCATTTTGTGAAAATCCAATGGAACAACTCCATTGGTTTTGGCTAGAAACTGTTGAATCTGCAGATAATCATTTGTGCTTCATAAACAATTTAGTTTTCATCTACTTCTGTAAGCTCTATGTTCACTTTTGATATGCTATTCATTTTCTCAACAATGTAAGGTTTGGGAGCATTGTCTGTTGTTTCTGCTGGAGTAGCGATTTTGAGTTTTCCCTTTAGAATATTCCTGTAGGAGGGCCTTTCAAATTTTCATGTCTTGAGGTGCTGGTTCCTTTATCATTGCCTGAAGTTCTATGTTGTTCATTGGCCTATCCTCTTAGTCTCAGATTGAGAATGATGTAGAAATTTGAATAATTTGCTGAATTATTCACCGAGATTATCCTGGTCACATACTATTTGAGCTTCATACATAACAAATAATCTCTTCTACGCATTAATCATCACATGCGGAAATAAAAACAACAAGCGGTATTGAAAACATTCACATGCGCACATTGAAATTCAACACATATAACATAGTATGTATACCGGGGAAAGCTTACAGCTGAAAACCCCCTACTGTCTATATATTATAATGAAGAAGAATCATGTAACAATCTCAGTACAATATTCCTCACAAGTACTCAGTACTGTCTCCAAAAGTTACACACAAACAAGCTCAGTTTTGAACAAGTCATAGGTTCAAAACTCCTCCTCTGTTTGTCTTCCTCTACTGCGCAATCCAAGATGAGAGAATGGATGGAATGAATTCAAATTCCCTTGGCGTTAACTGTGCAATCCTCATTGGCAATCTCCTTCAATGATTGTGAAAATCTCATGCACACTATAGTCACAACTGATAGTAGACTCCACCCTTTCTCCTACCTCTTCCACTGGTCTTCACTGAACTGTACATGCACTGAGTTAACTGATGTGTTCTTTAGTTGAATAATGAGTTAATAATTAGTGAATTAATTAATAATTAATTCACACCACTCATCTCTAGTGTATTAGCCAGTTAAACTAAATACAACTATTTCAACTAAGTTAAACCGAAAACAACTCAATCAACTGTCTCATCAACTCCACCAAACTCAATCACTTGAGTTCTAACTGAAGTCCATCATGCAATAGCTCAACTAACCCATAGGAAATTCGAATTTCCTTCTGCCATCTGCATGTGCCACATCTGTAGCTCGAACTGAAGTGCTCCAAGAGGATAAGATAAAGTTTATAGTCCAAATATTATTAAGGGCTAATAATATTTGACTGTTCTATTTTTAGACAGGCAGTCTAAAAATAGACTTCGACCTGTATGTCTAAAAATAGATGTCCATCTATTTTTACCAACTTGACCAATCATCCAATAATAGCATCCCGCAACTCTAGACCATGCTCCATATGTCTAAAAATAGACATAGTCTAAAAATAGACTTTTCGACAAAAATCACATGCGTGGTCCCCACCTAGTTTGGGTGATCACTCTCCAACTAGGATCAGGAAAGATGTTTCAGGAGGCATCCTTCATTTTTTCTTGTTGCCATTTTCAACACTCCCTCTCAACAAGAAAGGAATTTCTTTGCATGCGACATGCAACTCCATGCATTCACCCTGCAACCTTCACAAGCGCCATGCAACTCCATGCATGCGACATGCAACTCCATGCATTCGCCCTGCAACCTTCACAAGCACCATGCAACTCCATGCATATGACATGAAACTCCATGCATTCGCCATGCACCTCAGATC